>LS847361.1:582793-610750 GCA_900490955.1 Micoletzkya japonica | reverse complement strand
AATTGGAAGATCATCGATAGTACGGGAAATCAACTTACTTCCTCATCCTATTGTTACCGAACCGAACGAACCGAAGACACATGCAGAGTTGCTAAAACAGTGATGTTTGAGGCCAAAATGGAATTGAATTGAGGCTATACAGCAAGCTTACAACAAAGAGAATGACTTCCTTTTGACGCAAAAGCATTTCCTGCTTCAACGGGTTCAAAATGCGTACTTTGCATAGATCCCATTATAAACGAGATCCCATTGTAAAAAATCCCACCAAGTTCTCATTCAAGGTGAAGCGCAGCCATCAGAAGGATGCGCTTTCACATCTTTTCCAGTCGTTGATCCTTTCTTAGTTTGTGATCCGTGACTGTTCCAGGTACTACGGCGTCTACGTCTCAATACACGGCCGTGACAGGTACTGCGAGGAGCCCTTCCCGGATGAGGACCCGCAGTCGTCCTCCTCCCCCCATCCCCTCCCCACCTCACTCGGTCTCATCCTCCTAGCAGCTAATCTTTTCTGCGGTTTGTAGGAGATCTTGTCACTGTGTGGCACGAATCCATGACTGAGCCGCTCTGTTGCTACCTAGAAACGCGGTCTAAGACTGGTGAATCGAGACGAGTTTGTAGAGTTTATGGTAATACTATACCTAGAATTCACCTTTTTCCGAAGTGATTATAGTCGTATCTGTAGAATATGAATTGATTTCACATCACAGCCCTCTCGCTACCCAGAAATGGCCGTGGCAGAGAACACAGTGGCCAGTGTGCTCCGAACAAGTCACAATCAGCGCACCGTGCGTAAGCCTAGATAGTTAGGCTCCCGATACGGACAATAGACATCCCTGTGTTTCTGGCTAATGCCATTGTGTGCGCAGCATACAATGGCATTATATAGTGCGCAAAGCATCACAACATCAACTAGAGAGAACAACACTTAGAAGAACAGCACTAAGCTCATGAGGCTTGCAGGGGGTGATAAGCAGCTACCTAACTAGCAAGCATATGACCGATTGCAAAATTTTCATGATGGGAGAATAACAGCCGTCAGATGGATAACGGGAAACTTCCCATAAACAACATACTACGTCTATTTGCAGTATAAGAATTGTTCCAAGAACCAACTATGTAGTTCCAGTGGTATACTGCGTATTTCTGCCATAATATACTCCCTTCCAGGGCTTTGCTCGGTTACTTTCGCCTTACTCGTCTAGCACCTAAACGCGCCGCAGAGACCATACACACACACACTAGTTCAGTCCCGTGTCGACAGCCACCGCATGCACTGAAAACAGCGTGGAATGATCAACATCGGCTGTTTACTCCTCTCTTGGTCACTCACTTTCCGTCCGCCCCTTCACATGATCAACATCTGCAGCAAAATATTACAGAAAATCTAAAATATGTATGCTCTTTAAATTTATGCTATCCTCATTATACTAAACTTCAGAACGAGACTAGCACGATTCTCATAATTCCCCATCCCTTGGGAGTACTGTTATTCGCCGTATCCTGGTGCTGTTTTCACACCGTCTGAGCGCCCGAACGCCCTGTTTTGGTCGCTCTTCGCAGACCGTAAATTAGGGTGCATTCCGGGAACCGGCGAGTGTCTACTTGCCGGCTGTCCTCTCCAGGTTCCGGCTGGAGAGTCCCATCGTCAACAGCCCACCCCTCTATAGTCTCTCTATGGGGCCTGCATGCTCGCCTGCACGAGCTTGCACTGAAAACAACCATTGCAGCTTTGCTCAACAAGTAGAATGCGATTAAACGGGCCGAGAGCTCGTAAAGCAAAATATTGTGCAGCATAGGGTACTGTACAGCGAAAATAGCAGGCAGTGAAAAGCTATAGTGCAAACCATCAGCCAAACGCGGTTATCAAGTATGTTTCGAGGCTATCATAGATTTCGGTGAACTTTAGTGGAACAATGTATGTGTCATATATCGTTTGTAGATTTCCAATGCGCATTGGCTGTGATGAAAGTTTTTGTAAATTGTTGCGGAAAGATTTTGAGAAGGTTTCGGACATTCGTCTGAAATTCTTCCGAATTACATTATATTGTCTCACATTGTCAGTGCAAAAGGGCTATCACCTCGCAGAAAGGTGATTCACGATACTGCGAGGTCTTGAAAACAGTTACGGATGAGTAGAATGTTGTCAGAATTACCCGGTGTTGACGGAGTCTCAACGTTCCCATATCGTACAATCTCTGTACATATACCATGCCTATGTGAAACTTTCTGAAATTACTGGAAGAATAGCGCTCGCTAGCCAACCTTTCGAACCTTTCAATAGGTTCCTTATGGTCCCTCTCAGTTGCTTACCGTCTGGCTAGCACGTGAAACACATCTGAATCGGCTCAACTCCCCCACCCCTCCGCTCATTTCCTTTTATTACGGTGCTCGCGTCACATGGCCATAGGGAGTGTGTATCGGATTAGCGGCGAAGAGGGAAAGGGAGAGGAATGGGTGGAACCCGTACCTATCTATTTATCATGATGCAACCCCCACGTCTTTCGACGATTTTGAGAATGATCAGCGAACAACGGAACCAACTACCTTCAAATAAAGGCGCTGATATTTTGGCAATAGTCTTCGCCTGATGAACTATGCACGTTCGTACTATATTCGGGTCTCCGTCCGGGTCCCCCCGGTTCCGCGACAACCTTTTCAGGCATGCTTCTTCGCACATATAGCCCGAAGAGGGGGCTATATTCGGCCTTTGTCGAGAAGCTTCGTGAATTTCGCACGTATAGGAGTTCGGAAGATGAGACTCGGTTCTAGCTAGCATAAAGAAGAGGCATACGAAGGTAGTGACGCAAACGCATGGTCATCCTAGCACTAAGCCAGCCGATCATGCTTGGAATGCTGACTAAACTATAGCCTTGCGGCAATCAACGACATTCCTGCGCCAAAGATCGCAAATTTCGAAACAATGCGACTGAAGTCATAATGGAATCTAGACATATGCTCACCACTGAGGATACTAATGCCGTCTGAACACAGTGCAGCTCACACCACAAATGATACAGAATCATGGAAGGCATTAGGCTCTAGCATAGTCCCCGAGAAGGTTCTAGACTCTACTTCTTATCTCGCTGTTCCTACAGCGTTGCGCAGCTTTCGCACGGTTCTTGAGAAATTATTCCGCAACCGCGGTATATGTCACATCTCTCTCCACGGAACTCCGCGACCTTCTCTCTCCACATGCAAATGATGTGAATATTGTCTGAGGTCTCCTGTCTGTGGGAATGAACCCCGGGGTAACTGCAGCAACCAGGGAAACACAAGCTAGGAGCGATCACTGGTGCGAAGCTTTTTCAAGATACTTCAAATTAAAGGCGCAACCTCCTTGGTTCGAGTTTGTAATTCAGGGGAAAGTGGGGCGGTTGAATCGTATTGGTATGGTCGCTTCAACTCCACATGGCGGTGTGCTTTCATCATCTTATTTGCGATGACCACGTCTCGGTCAAACCTCATCCTTTGATCGCATTGTGATCTGCACACTGTGCCGGTCTTTCATTCTCTTCCACCTCATAGAAGGAAATTGTCCAGGTCCCGTTTTGTCTTGAGCTACATATCAGCTTTGAGGTAAGGCAATGCTACGACATGTTCAGTTGTTGTATGGACGGTACTCCAGGAGGTGTCTATATCGAGTCTGTCACACTATTCGTGTCTGTTATTCAGATATACAGCCACACCAACAAGCAAGGTCAAGACTGGGGCGTCTGAAAGAGAGAGAGAGACACACACATGCTGTAGACTTCCGTGTTGTGGGGTTGTGCGCGTCGAGAGTTGGAGGGGAGAGGCTAGGAGGGAGGGAGGGAGAGGGGAGGGAAACGAGCCATCGGCCATGTTCACGTGAAAACAACGCCGGCCGACACCTTGTCGCTCTGTCTGTCTGGACTCTCCGCTACACGCCTCCGCTCTCTCGCTCGTCCCGTTCTCTCGTTCTTCAGTGCTCTGCACACTTTTACCTCCATTTTTACTTTGTAGTTTATCTTTATGAGCCCATATTTTTATGATTTTCGTCACCGAAAACCCTTTCAACCACTCTTCTCGGCGAAACTTTGCACCCATCATCCCAACGCAATCATTGCGCGTTCTTGCATGGTGGCCTATCTGATAAGATAGAGAGAAAGAGAGTAAAACGAGACACGCCGACGTTTTAATACTGTGTAGTGTTTACTTCAAACTTCTGACTAGGCTGTTATCTCCAAGCACGGTCCATTCATGAGAATAACAAAATGCTCAATCTCTACACTGGCTCCATCTTCATACAAATATATTATTTAGGGTTTCAAATATAAAAAAGCAAAGCATAGAAACCTATCTGCTCAACTGCTGAATCTGCCTAGTGACTCTTGGGGTCTCAAATTATCAACCTAATATAAGGCTCCTGGTCCATATACAGTACCCATCGTTCGCTGCTCTGCACAAAAACATATTTGCCTTTGCTCCCCCTTTGCCTCCCAAGACTAATTCACGCTGTACTTTCACGCTCTGTGCAAGCCCCCCCCCCCTCTCTAGCAGAATGGAGAGAGAAGAAGAGAGTAAGCAATGCCACGACCGAATAACAGTGAGTGTCGAGAGGGCATGCGGCCGTGAGCACTTTAGTTGTGCTCCTCGTCTCTCTCACTCCCCTCTCCCTCCTCTTCCCCACGAGCAAGACACGCATCGAGTGACGGTTGATTGCCGAGAGTACTCCCCCTACTACAGTACACCCCCTCCAGGGATGTACTATAGTACTCTAATAAGGAGAGATAGCCTTAGTCGGCCAGAGATCGCGTGCACGTGTCCCGCATGACTGAATGGGCAGTTCCGCATTACTCGGAGGGAAGGGGGAATGGGGAATAGGGACGGGTGGTTCAATGGTCGAACTGTACAACGTATGTGTAGTACGACTTGCTACAATAAGCACGAGGGATATAGGCTTATCATCTGAGCCATGTAAAATAACGCACTCTAGGGGAATAGGGGACGGATGGTTCGATGATCGAACTGTACAACACATAGTACAAGTTGCGTCGACAATAAAACTATAGGGTTATGATCCGAGCCAAGACCATGCAAAAAAACTGAACAACAAACGGTAGGGGAGGAGTGGGTTGCTGATCGGATAGGGCCGTAAAGGAGTGACTATGCATTCTTCTCCGGTAGAAGATAGGCATCATGGCGTATGTAGATGTTATGCTAGACACTAACTCATACAGCAGAACGCTAACAATGCTATATAATGCGTAAAGTAATTGCAAGGGATTTGATGTTGCGAAATGGCCATCCCTCAATCTCTCGAAACACGTTCGAGCTCCCCCTTCCCCCCGCTTTCATCTCGATTACGGTACCCGCTCGCCGATAAGCGTGCGCCTTTCACCGAATATACTCTCGGGGTTATCTCACAATCAGAGAGGAAGTGGAGAGAGGCATTCTCGGTGCTTGTATTCTTACATCGCCTCTCCCAGCCAACGCGTCGTGGAAATCGCTCGGGCCAAGAGAGATAGATAGATAGAGGAGAGGCTGAATCAGCTAGGCTCATAGCGAGGGCAAAGTACAGCGGGGACAGAGAGGGGGGGGGGTTGGGGGTACCACCTAAGAAAAGCAACGACGCTTTGCGAACGGTTTTGGTTGCATCAGCATTGTGGGGAACAGTCGATTTTTGGTTCGTTCACATATATATTATATATTTATCATCGGGTTAACCGAAACGAAACGTATAAGTATAATAGTGACTTAACAATCTGGTTCGTCAACTAAATACTCCACGAAGCTCAATATGTCGATAATAGAGTGTGAGGCGCAGCACGTCCGGAAAATGCCTCTAAAATCCGGCTGAGCCAAATCCCGGCCGGAGCGCTCACTTTGCTGATGGGGCCACGTGTACGGGGAGGCGACTGTCACGCTGCATCATGCTGATCCCCCTCAGGGAAGGGAAGCACCGAAAGCATGGAGGGAAAGAGCGGAGCCAATCTATCTCGAATCATCAAGCAAATCGAATTCATCACTCGGCATGAGACGGACTGTCTTCCACGATGATTGCATGCTTTTGGCTGATTGACAACCAAAAGCAAGCAATCTATCGCTAGACGCCCGGATCTGGGGAGTAAAGATTCAGCAACAACATTTGAGCAACGCGATTTCAATTTCAGCAACCGACATTTCAGCAACGAGCTATATCTCGTCTCAAACAAAATATCTTTGAACGCGGTTGGTGTTGTTCGACTCCCCACCAACTCCCCCAAGTCTCCAATAGTAATTATTCCCCAATTGCACCCTTCACCCCTGCACCCCACTTTCAACCAAAACGACTATATCCCGGTCCAAACTCTATATTTTTGAACGCGGTTTGTCTTGTTCGACTCCCCACCATCTCCCCTTCCCCTCCACACTTCTCTATACTCTTCTTACACCCTTCACCCCTACACCCCAATTTCCACGAAAACGACTATATCTCAACCCAAAGTGAATATTTTTGAATGCGGTTTTTTTTCATAGACAACCAGGTGGATGCTCGTATGTATTCTCGAACATGGCGCCCAGATGGATGGTCAGATGGATTCTCCAACATGGCGCCCAGATGGATGCTCAGATGGGTTTTGGAATATGTCATCTGGGCGCTATGTCAAAAGATCCATCTGGGTATCCATCTCGACACCATATCCGGGAATCCATCTGAGCATCCATCTGGGTGCCATGTTCGAGAATCCATCTGAGTATCCACCTGGTTGAAAACAAACCGCTTTCAAAAATATTCACTTTGGGTTGAGATATAGTCGTTTTGGTTGAAAATGGGGTGTAGTGGTGAAGGGTATAGTTTTGGAGTGGTTAGATTTGGATAGGCAGGAGAGAAGGTGATGAGTCGAACAAAACAAACCGCGTTCAAAAATATTAAATTTGGGCCGAGATATAGCCCGTTGCTGAAATGTCGGTTGCTGAAATATTGTTGCTGAAACGGCGTAAAGAGAGAGGTAACGAGAGGTTGCTCAAATGTCGTCACCCTCCCCGGATCTGCTATGTCCTATCTGCTTCTATGAGACACTTGACAGAAAATCTAACCTAACTGTATGGTCTTCAATCTCCAAATCGCACCATCCCTTGTTCTCTGTCCTCTCTCCCAAGGGCGGGTACATCTAGCCAGCTGACTGACTGGGAGGACAGCCCGACCGACCGACAAGAAGACTCTAGTCATGTAAGGGTAGGGGGAGGGTAGAACTAGACAGCGGGGGAAGAGGAGGGGGAACAACAATAGCAACCGTGTTCAGACTCGCCACTCATCTCTGTTCGAGTCATGCCGAGTTATGCACGGGGAAAAAGCGACCGCAGTGAATACAACTACAGTCTAGGCTATGGAGATAGGACATTCTTGAATAATTTCATCAGCATTGCTCTGAAGCAGGTAGCCGCACTCCCACAGTGTATTGGCATCATAATTCTACGCGATCGAAGAGTCTATTAGAATGGTGCTGCTAAAAGCCGGAGCAAGTGCTCTCCTATGCTAATGCGATCCGCGGGTCGCAATCGCTTGCAATTAGCCTCATCGTCTTCACGCAACGTGTGCTTTTGTGTTGGTCAGCGTGGTCTCGATCCCCCCCCCCGCTTCCGAGAGCACAGCTTTGTACGGACTGGGCGCAGTCCGGTACCTCCTCTCCCTCTCTGTCATCGTCCCCCTTTTCCCTCCTCCCCTCAATCCGCTTCATTATCCCCGAGCGGGTCCACGCAGTTCCCCCTAGTCATTCATCGGCACACGTGCTTACATACGTTGAATAAAGGGCTCTGGTCAAATGTTCGTTATGGCGGGCTGTATACAGTTACGATGAGCTATGTATCATCACCCGTTGACTGCCTAATGCAGAAGAGCAGCTTGAGAGCAGAATACAAAAGCGACAGAAGACCAAACCATGCCTTTTACAGTGATAAATGGGACCTATAAGAGAGCCAAAATAAAAAATATCTAGTCCCTACAGACAAATGAAACAGATCTAGAACGACTACGTTCTTTTCAAAGTTTGCCTATTCTTGTTGTTCTGTGTGAACCCAGCCTCTCTAAGAGGTCCTACTTAGCACATCAGACTGCCAAAACGGGCGGTTAGCTGTCCCTCTCCCTGTCTCCCGTCTCCCCTCCTCTCCCAATGCCCACACTCAGCCAGTCTCCAGAATATTCTATGGTCCGCAGCCTAAATGGAGACGAACGAGCATCTCGCTGTCAGCATGGCTTTTTTCCGTGCAGAACGGGAATTGAGCATGACTTGATCCGTGTTCTTGGTGAAATCGGTAAAGCTTTGTGAGTCAGGTAGCCTCTGCGAAGGGCACTATTGAGTAGCATTTCATAAGTGATGGTCATTCCTACTTTGTCTACACTAGCACATTCTCCGCCCAGAAAGAGACGGAACCATTCACTCAACCTAAGAAGGTGTTTGTGCGTTACCGTAGTAGTACCAGCACATTTTGATCCGATCGATCTCCGCCAAGTCAGAGTTGTACACGTGTCTGTATCGTGCACAGGGTGCAACCCATCTTCTACCTTCGTTTTCTCAGATTCTTAGTATTTCTCTCAGAGAGATGCTGCCGAACGTCGTTGCCAGCCCATGCCTATTCACGTGAACCCGGGTGACAGACGAACACTGGTCACTGGGACGATTGGAGGGGATCATCGGAGCATACGAACTGATCTACGCAATAGTGCCAGAACATGGCGGACTCGAGATTGTCCGAGAACTCTTCGTCCGGAGAGTGTCTCGCACCATGCGAAACTAGGTAGCCAGCCAGAGAGACTTCAGTCCTACATGTCACATCGCATCCCCAAGCGCCCGTCAAAGTCTTGGTTTCCCTTTCCCTCCCGTCCCTCCCTTTCACTGTGATGCTTAGAATGACGAGCACAGGTCCGGATACAATATACATGTTTATTACGTGTCTTCAAACGACTGGAGTAGAGTATAGAAACGAGCGAGAACGCAAGAAACTGAGACCATCGGATCAAGGTTTGGTACACGTGAACGAGTGCGGGAAGCATGCCGGAGAGACTAAGACCGGGGGAGAACGGAATCCGGGTGATAAAGGGACTGGATGGATACCGCCTCCGAAGCTAGACACAATAGTATACGCTCTGTCATCGCTATGAAACACACACTGGGAGTATACATGAGAGGGCTGTGGAGTGGAGGCAAGTAGCGAGAGTACGATAGGGTTGAGCTACGGGGGCTCTAGAACACGAGACTGGGGAATATTATGGAGGGTGGGGGGGTCGCTTAGAAAAGGAGCGGGGCGGCAAACTGGGCCGGCTCCTTGAGCGCGAGCGAGTTGAAGGAGATGAGCGAGGCGAGGTCGCTGTTGAGCAGCGCCTCCTGGTTCTTCGAGTTAAGGGCCAGGAGCATGGCCAGGTCGGAGAGGTTGGTCGAGGGGGCGGCGGGGAAGCGGATGGGAGACAGACGGGCTGAAGGGACGACTGGCGCGAAGGACGAGGTCGTGGTGACCACGGGCACCGGCTTGACGATCGGATCTGCAACAGGCTTGCTTAAGCGGGTTGGCTGGCCATTACTGTTCGTGTGCTTAGTGTACGCACGCACGCGCGTGGTTCATTGGTTTCGCGTAGAGACCAAGAGGCTATAAACGAGGAGCGATGGAAGGGAAGGGATGGAGAAGGAGGAAGTGGCGCATACCGATGGTCAGCGGGGCCGTGGAGGTGGTCGGAACGGAGATCATCGGGGGAAGCACGGCCTCGGGTGCGGCGACAGGAGCTGTGGGCACCGAGGCGGCGGTGACGGACGACTTCTCGATCACTGAAACAGCCGGGAGTGAGTGGGGGAGCATAGAGGCCATACACGTGTGAGTGTTGAGTAGTGTGCCCTTGTTGTGTGGCCTCAGTCATGCTCGTCGTAGATCACGGTAACTTACAATTGGAGGAGAGCTGTTCGTTGCGGCGCTTCAGCTCGTCGATGGCCGCCTGGTGTTCGCGCAGTCGCGACTGCATCAGGCCGATGTACTCGACCGCCCGCTTGAGGATCAGCGCACGAGACGACTGAACAAGGAGACGATTAGGCTAGTCTCGCTTATCGTATGATCTCGTAGAGCCCGTGGTGATGCTACAGTAAACCTAGTAGGCAAGCTATGTAGTTCATAGTAGTATGTACCTTCTCGCCCTCGAGCAGCGGGATGGCCTCCTTGAGGCACATGAAGTGGTCCTTGATGTGGTCGCGACGGCGGCGCTCCAACTCGTTGTGGTGCGCCCGTCGCTCGTCATCGACGCCCGGCGAGCCCTTGCGCGGAGTCGAGGCCGAGTCATCCTAGAAACGGGCCAGTCATCGCCATCCCTAGTCTCCCCTCCCCCCTCATCTTCGCTCCCTATCCGCTAGTCGATGCAGTAGCTATTCCCACCCTTAGTAACGACTGGCTGAGTCTGTCTAGTGCCATCCCTCCCCTTCTAGGCTCTCACACAACTCACGTCGCTCAGGTCGGAGTTGGAGTGGCGCTTGGAGAAGAGGTGGCCATCGAGCGAGTCGTTGGTACGCTTGCGACCACGCGGCGAGGAAGGCCCGTTGTCGAGAAGGGCCGAGTTGAGGGAGATCGGAGACATGGAGGAGGACATGGAAGACAGCAGAACGGGAGTCATCATTTGCTGAAAGGCAGAAGATGAGAGGAGGATATGGTAAAAGAAGAGGAGCGCGAACGCGAACTGTACGGCATAGTAGACAGTAACCATAGGCATGGTGAATGCGAGGGGCCTAAGTGTGAGTACAAGTAGTCAAGGGACCAGACAAGACACACAAGTCGAGAGAGCACAGGAGGGGGACCTCGACTACCAGGCTGACTGGCGATCTGTGACTGCCGGGGAGGAGGGGCCGTCGAGGCAAAGCCCCCCGAAGCTCCGCCCACTCCGCTCCCTCCCCTCGATCTCTGCCATGCTGAGTGCATGAGAGTCAGAGAGACAGAGGGAGAGAGAAGGGGGAACGCGGCTGACAAAATAAAGAGTACAAGGAACGTGTGAGGAGAAGACAACACGGCTCTAGCAGAACCGAAGATGACTAAAGGGCGGGATGGGAGGGGAGTGAGGAGGACAACGAGCAAAGGAGGAAGCCATGCAGAAAGGATTCGAGTAGTGGATACAAACAGGAACGGGGGAATAATAAAAAGCATGCGACGATGAAGGATTCAGCGAGTAGCCGAAGACTTGCCAGACAGGAAGGACTGAGTATTTTGCGCGTCGGGCACGACTTTCCCAGGCGGAGGACTGAGCCAGACAGGGCGGAGAGAACACAACAGCATACAGACAGAGAGACGGAGAGACTGTCACCCCCGGGACCAAACTGAACACCTACACCTACTACGATTGCGTCAGCTGGTGGGCCGAATTGGGCGAGGGAAGAGGAGGAGGGAGGAGGGGTGGGTATGACACGAGCGAAGATGGGGCAGAGAATGGGGGGAGAAGGGGGCGGGACCGATCGGTTAGCGAGCGTGTGTGTGCGAGTGTGTATGCACACGTGTTTCTATTGCCCACATGACGGAAGCGGGGAGCGATAGAGAGAGCGGGGATGAACTTTGTTCGATACGATCGTCTCTATTAACTGTCAGCCTGTGTAGATACGACAGAGACTGTCGGCCTATGCTATGGCGTGGATCGTTAGCGCAACTGCGTGAAAGCACCACGGCGGCGGGACCATCAAAACACGCGAGCTTTTTCGCGACGCCTACGTGGGCCGAGAGCTCTGGTTATGGATGCATAAAGGGAACGCGAGCGACACCGGCCGAGACGAGCCTCTTGCGGCAGCCGCAGCCCCTTTTATACGCACGCACCGGGTGGACAGACTGTGCGCGTTCTTTGGAGCGTCCGGGTGGGTAGATTGGAAGGGGGAAGGGGGGAAGAGTTGAGATACGGCGAGGGGCGAACAATGTCCGTAGATATAGAGTAGTGTGGTGCAGGGTAGAGGGTAGGAGGGGAGCGAGAGGCAAGGGAGAGGGCAGAGTACAATAAAGAGAAGAGAAGAGGGTGACTCGACCAGCCCCCCTCCGTCAACAGGCCACGTGTGTGTTCACGTGAAGTGTACGATGATCGAGGGCGAGAAAGTGGAGAGGGGGGAGAGGGTTAGAGGGTTAGAGAGAAGAGCGGCGCATAGAGCAGGCGAAATTAGTCACGCGGCACACGTTTATGCAAGAACCAGCCAGCCAACAAGCATAGGGAAGGGAAGGGTGTTGCGTACGTGTTGACCAGTTGAGTGAGGAGACAACACTGTTGTTGAGCAAGTGAAGGAGAGAAGGGACACGTGCGGCCGAGAATAGCAAGCGCGCACAACAGAAGGGGGGACTGATGTATGAGCCTTCCGGTCAGCCTCCTCCCCTGGGGCGACGAAGAGCAAACTGCCTAAGGGACCGAAACGTGGCAACACGCGGCTTGCATGCGAGCTGGCCACACTGGCAAGAAGACACGTTTTCACTCCCCTACGCCATAAGTGTGATCGAACTTTCGCTTCGTGCCCTTCTCCTCTTGGCTCTTCTTTCTTCTTTCTTCTCCACCCCGACTCATCGCTTGCCTTGTGCTGCGCATTGGAAACAACCAACCACCGGCTGATCCTCGAACCATCAAACCAGTTGAAATGTCGATCGTTGTATCTATTTCCACCTCTTCCTCTCCCCCGACTTCCCCCACCATCAAAGCTCCTCTTCGCGACGTGCCTACAAAGTACGCTCAAGACACAAATACACGTCTACACGCCCAGGCAAACGTGCCTACTTTTCCCATCGTAGCGCTGAAACTCAACACGGCACATGCCACCACGTTTTGTTGGCTCTAAATCGGTGGTCGTTCTCTGAGCGCGCGGTAGTGAGGGTGTAGGCTGCTGTACTGTAACCAAAAGTGAGGGTGCACTTGGAGGCTCGGAAAACAGCCGCAGAAGGCTGGTGGTGGTGGTCAAAACAAGCACGCGCTGTGCTAGGAATGCTGCTGGCTCAGGGAACGGAAGAAGGGGGGGGGAGACGGCTAGAAAGGCTGTGCTCTGTTGTTGACGGCTGGGCGTCACACGCTCGCTCCCTCTCCCTCTCCGTCTCTGCAGTTACTTCCTGGACGGCCGTCTGAAAGCCCAAAGTCCCTCGTCGTCGCCGCCTGTGGGCTTTACAGGCGCTCGAGACACGACGCGAGACAGAAGATTTGCACAAATACCGCTAAGGAAGAAGCTTTGTAGCAATGCCGTCTGTACACAACGCACGTGTGCTTCTAGTAGCGGCTAAAGCTACCACACAGCTTGCTGTTATTCCCACGAGCGTTCCTAGCATGCGTGTCTAGAGTGGTCGTAGTCTTTTGTCCGTAGCCACAACCCCGTAGCCTGTGCGCCACATCATTCTACAACATCAAAAAGCGAACAATATAGATTCAGAATCTACATTACGTTGAATAGAAAGTATGCGAGCATTAGGATCGTTCGGAGACACTGTTTTGAAGGGTGGATAGGAAAGGGCTACATTTTAAAATTAAATTTTATTGTTTTCCGTGCGGGACCATTCGCAAAATCGCAATTATTAAATTCGAACTACACTTTCGCTTTTTGATATTTTTGGCTCGGGTTATAATGCTGTTCGTGCGTGGCTCTGCTGCAGTTACGAGGACTCCTCGTGTTTTCGCCCCCCTCACCTTCCACGGATGTTGATTCCAACCTGTGCACATACTATACTCCTAACCACGATGCGTCTCTCGACATCCTGTCACTAATCGGTTCCCGGCCGTCTCTTTTCGCTTGCTGGTCCCGTGCTCCGCACATGATTCCACCTCCTCTTCTTACTCTTTGCCCTCGTCCTATCTCCCCCGCCCCCCCCCCCGTCCCTCTATTCGTCCCCTCTGTTCCTCTGCTCTGCCTCTTACAGTTCAGCCGCACTAGCTGCTGTCTTCCTCTGGCAGAGAGGGAGAGATGGAGTCAACACGCTACTCCCCGCACTCGATTCTCGTCAACACCGGGGGACTATGCAGAGAAAGCGAGGAAGAGCGAAGTGGGAAGGGGCACGTGTACTAGAAGGAAAGACCGAGTACCCAGCTTCTATGCAAGGCAGCACAACAGCCCTGCTGCAGCCTTCCCCCTGCTCATACTTCCTCATTGGGACAGCGCACTGTGACCGGCGAAAATATTTAGCTTCCTTGCACAGTGTGCAGGAATGCAGGCTTGGAGCGGGGTCCGTCCGGAAGTCGCCTGAGCAAGCGATCTTAGGTGCTACTCTGAGGAGGATACCTTGCGGCTGTCCCTCTCTCCCCTTCTCGCTTACAACACTCGTGTATCTGGGGGCAGAGTTCGGGAGGAGAGGGATAGAGGGGGAGATAGGGGAGAACGAGCGTGCTCGCCACGGGTGCGCCCCACTCGAGACACCTCGACTCGATGATCTCTGCTGATAACTCGGGAGACTCGAGGTTTCATTCTCGGAGTTCCTCAGTATCCTGCTAGTTCCACCCTCGCTTGCCGTGTGCCCAAGGAGGATGTGTGGCAGCGCGCGCGTGAATCCTCCCACCTTCAGGGGCTTCTAATTCCTCGCCCCGGAGAGAGGGCCTTTAGTGGATTAGAGGGTGGAAGATGATCTGATAAGGTGTCCCTCCTCCGCCAATCTCTCCTGCCTCTTCCCCTCCCTCGCTGCGGGCGCATTAACGCCTTCACGTGCTGCGTCGCCCCACTCGCTCCTTATCTAATAAGACGAGGGGCATGCAGATTGATAGTAATCGTGAACTGAACCTGAACGAGAAGAGAAGAAGAAGAGATAGGAGGGGTGGGGACAACGAGTGTAGCTACAGCGTACAGAGTACGGGTGCCGGTGACGAGATTAGAACCGAGTACTCTGACAGTGTGATGAAAGACGAGTACAGCCGAGAAAAGGCTAGGGAAAGCGAACGCAGAACAGGGTTGTGCTGCTGAGTCAGCGACGGGAATGGGAGGACGGGGGCAAAGATGCCCCCCGGGGCAATCACTATGACACGTGTCGATAGCTTGCAGGGTGTCGTCATTCTTCAGCCTATCCAGAAGAGGGGGGACTAGACCGCATTCACTCCGCTCTCCATCGCCGGAGGGCCTCAAAGGTCGGCGGGCTGCCATGGCAATGCGCCGGATGTCCCTTCTCTCCCGGGGGCTCCGTCGATGACTCCTCTTCGAAGGTGGGTCCCGGCTGGCTTGTTCTTGAACTCATGCAGCCTGCCTAACTCAGAGCCCCGCTATAGTTCACCTCACTGATCCGCATACGTAGAAAAGTCGAGTTCTTGACGAAACAGTTTACTGGGGGGATGTTGTCGTCCTATGGAGCGGTCTTAGCACAGCAGACAGCGTGTTTCAACGGCTCCTGCTCGCTCTATGGCTGATCACCACTCATTTGAGCTAGTGTACCGTACACGCGAGCGGTCGCTCTCTGCGCTCCTCCACCAATGTTGAGACCGCGCTCGAACCACGTGCGTGGTCGTTCTCTGCACACTGAGCGCGCTGATACCGGGCCGCTGCACTCACACGGCCAGCTAGAGACGAGGGATGAGAAGAAGGGGAAGAGGAAAGGCGCGGACTGACGCAATGCTCGCGCTGATCAACCAGAGTAGCAACTCGGCTCAGCAACTGTTCCCTCCCCCCTCCCCCCGCTTCGCTATAACGCGCCCAGTGCGTTCCGCCACCGCTTAGCGATAAACGAGAACGAGACTAGAACGGTCTCCGCATGGTATCAAGGGAACAGCGAAAGACGCTGAGCTAGCGAGAATACGCGACGGTCTGACCCTAGTCTGTGTGCATGTGTTTGTCAAGATGACAAACAGCAAAAACTAACGATGGAAAGTGTTGCTGGAGAGGAAAACGACGGGCGCGGTTCTGTGAGCCGGCATGGGGGAGGGCTATAAATAGACGCTGCACCACCATCGATCAGACTGCTTACACGCGGCTCGTGTGTCCGTGTCTTGTGAGCCGTATCATACTGGCGAATCACTCATCTCCGAAACAGGAGCAAGTGAGAGTGATCAACTCTCGCTCGTTCTATGACCATGATGAGGCTGGGAGAGACTTCCGTCTTAGAGGAAGAAGATGTCGTCAAAGTGCTCCAGCTCGTAGCCTACGTAGCCGACAAGAGAAAAGGACAGAGTATACGCTCACCAGGGCACGGAGTCGTGTGTCCGAATACGCTTCACCCCCTAAGAGTAAGAGTAAGAGTAAGTGATCAGCCTGGCGCGTGGATGCTTACAAGCATCGAAGTGGGGGATTTGTTTGCGAGGTAGCGTCATTCGCAGGAGGGGGTATGGGGCGCCCTCCTGACCTGTTGTCCTGTTTTGTGGTGTGCTGTTGCCTCTTCGCTTCGGGTTGCCGAGCAGGACGAGCGGAGGGGACAGAGATCGCTCTATTTCGAGCAGCACACGAGGGGTGCTGGTGGACGAAACTAGACGATGCGTCGAGTCAGCCAGGGACCGCGCTTGGCGAACAACGCCACCTTTAGTGCCAACATTTCAGGAAAGTTGTCGCAAGTTAATTGTCATGCCAGATTGCCACGAGGCATCCTTCAAGGAGGTCTTCCGCATAGCCGACTACACTACGGCTCCATATCCTGTTGAAACGCTCTCTCGCTAACTCTCGCCTGCTCCGGGACACGCCGTTTCCGACAGAACTCGTGCGTATTCCTACACCCGGTGAGCTTCGCAAAGGGCAGACGCATAGATGGCCGGAGCTACAGTGTACCCCATCATCCCATGGGAGGGGAGAGACTATCATTCGATTAGCGCCTACTTCCGCCCCCTCGAGATAGGCGTTCTCTGGTCGCCTTCCTGATGGGAAAGCGTGTCTCTGCACAATGTTCTGACAACAGTGCAAATGTTAAGCGAACGAGATGCCGAAAAATAACCCTGATTTCGGTTGGAACTCTCGCACGGAAAACACCGTACCCTAAACATTTTATCTCGTTCGCTTAACATGTAGAACATTGTGTCTGGTCTCGATATGTACCTGCCCTCGTAGCTGTTATAGTAGAATAAACCGGTCCGTCAGTTTCTTTGATTCCAAAATGCGTCTAATTCTCTCACTTTTACACACTCTCTGGCCTGATATTCGGAATGATAAAATGACGGATCTTTTTATTCCGCTATACCCTCAGGCAGGGACATCGAGGCCACGAAACCCCTCTTCTCTGTCACCAGTTTGTGATCAGTGGCCCCTCGAGGAGGTGGCTATAGCCTTGTCATGGGGACCACGTGGAGACGGCGACCGGGGGCCTCGTACTAGTCGTTGTCGAGGGTAACCCCTTCTTCGCTCGACTAGAGCTTCCTCGTCCGTCCCGTATTCCCGTATTCCCGTATTCCCGTATCCACCACCGACGACCACACTAGACTATACCGCGCGGTGATCACGACAAAGAAAGGATGGTGGGGGGACAAAGTATAGTGGCCAAGGACACGTTCCGATGATGAAAGACAGGAAGGGATGGGCGAATGTTGCCGTGACTAATCACGGGAACCGTCCTGTTTTCGCGTTAGTGCACGTTTTTCGTGTTTCACAATTGTCCAGGGAAAATCACCATGAAAAGATAGAGGGGTTCATAGCGTACTTTACATCCTACCATGAAAGGCACAACATTCCACCCAGTGAATAATGTGTCTAATAGCGAGCTGACCACTATTTTGTTAATTTTCTCAAGAGTGGCTGAACCAATCTCCGCCAAAATTTTAGAGCTTATAAAATATACAGTAGCGGACTGAATTTTTTAAATTCATAATTTTTCGTTCACTTATTCGCCTGCAGGATCAAATCCTATGTGCGGAAACCGCTATTCGCTATTCGAACGCGTGGAATGCTGTGAAGGCGGTGCGTCTATTTCCGGGCCGGTTAACAGGAGACTCTTCGTAGCCACATGATGAGCTTCCTCCTGTGCTCCATGGCAATGCGTGCGGCCAGACGGGAGGTCCTATTATGCCCCAACCACTCACAGACGATCTCTAGTTCCGGGAAGTCGTGTACTACGACTATTTCCCGGAACGCGCCGACGGCTAAGTAGGGGGTCTGGCCGTTCCCTGCTCGTCTCTCCCCGTTCTGTCTCTTCCTCCCCCGGGGGCAGGCTGGCAAAACAAGGCATAGAGGGGGGGGGGAGAGGAAGAGACGGGGAGGGGAACATGCCACGCACTTTTTGTTGTCGCATGCTGCCGCTCTCAGCCCAGTCCGCATCTACGCAGACACTACACATACACAAATATAAACTACTCTCTCGCTCGCTAGTTCCTTACCGGGAACAGACAGCTTAGGACTAGACAGGGAAATCTAAAGCCACGATGCATGCAAAAGGGGAACGGTATTACCATTTTTCCGTCTTCCATAACAGTGAACGGGTGCCAAGAACGGAACCCTGATGGAGAGCTGTGAGGTAATAAACCTCCTACAGAATCTTCCACTCAATCCGAACTTTCCGGATATTGAGTGGATAGAGCATGTTGATAATAAGGATACATTAGATCAACATAAACAAAAAAACTGAACGAACTGTGTACTGGGCTATCCGAATGCACGTGCGCCTTCCAAATTAACATTATCTCGAGCAGCCGACGTGTCCTAAGCCGCTTGGTCCCAAACCGCCGGTCCCACTTTGTCATTGTGCGCCTATCAAGAGCGCATTTGCCTAAGCCGGCGGTTGACGCACGAAAAAGTCACGAAATCGGCGGCGAAATTTCGTAAGCCGGCTAGAGATTGTGACAAATACTGAACACGTGTAGATAGCCTGAGCGCGGATGCAAGGTAGACCGAGCCGACTGTGAAGTTTTGTACCGGCATCGTGCTCGTGTTGCTCACAATATGTATGACACGCTGTTCTGCACACTGAGTGACATCCGAAATCCTGACTGTGTTAACTTGAGAGGTGACTAAAGAGTGCAGGATTTCCACTAAAGTATTGCCTGATGTATCCTCACTCAGAACGATCGTGATGAAATAGTTTGATTTCTTTCTGATCCAGACACTTCCCTCTACGTGCCGAAGCGAACAGTAGTACAGTGTGCGAGCCATCCGAACGTTCTCTCCCTGTTGATTGCGATCATCCGCTAATGCTGAGTATAAAAAAATTGAATTCGGCAAAATGAAGTGGAGAAGGAATAATACGCACGATGGATGGTCTGTACGAGGGACTCAGAGATCATCGAGAACACGAGTCTCTCGTTGAGGGATTGGCTGGTGTAGTGGCAGTCCGGGGATCTGATGCCGTATAGGATCCAGACTGGCTGCATCAGGATGGCCTACACTTTCGGTGATTACAGAGTATTATGAGAAGAACACCACGGTATAGTCGTATCGGACCCAGATCTCGCATTCCTCTTTCGAGGTTGTAAACTTCTGCGTGTGTCTTCGACAAGCTACAGTGCCGGGCACAGTCCGTAGTCTACAGTCCAAAGTATCTCGCTTCGCCTCTCACAGAACTGGTAGACTGCTTCACACACTGCCATCTTTAGCTGTCTATGAATAGCTCCGCACCGTGTGGGACTAATGACGCGGTGTAACGCGCTGCTTTCCCTGACTCCTCACAGAAATCGGAATATCGTCCGATGCGGAACTAGCCTTGTAGTGCCCTAGCAACTGAAACCTCCCCGAAACCAGCGCGTATTCAGCTGCACTAATGCCCCCGAATCAGACAGTCATGGTGACTCTCTATCCATCTATGTTCCGCTCTCAAGCAACTTCCTCATGTAAGCCTTGTTGCCCCTAAGAGAACATCCTCCTTCCCCCTCCTCCTCTTCCCTTTCATCTCTCATAGCGAACCGAAGACCGCCTGTCCGTACTGCGGTCGTCTTCCTCTCCCCGCTTTCCCTTCCTGCTTCGCTTGTACGACTCGACAAAATAACGCGCGAGAAACAACAACTGAGAGAGGGAGGGAGCGTGTGTTGTCTCTCGCTACTCGTTAGAGGGCAAAGAACGTGCTGCTTGCTGGTCTCCTTCCTGAATACTCTCTAGAAACAGGGACCTAGAACTCGAGTGAGCTGAGTTCGGCTCAGATTTAGCTCCAACGAGATCTAGAACGCTTCACTGCTGAGCTCTACGACGGAATGCTACAAGTTACGCGTCGTACCGTAGGCCTCTGGCTCTTATCGGTTGCATCAGCCCATAGCCGCGGTGTGTTCCTCCAAACTACACGACGACAGCGGCACATTGAGACACCCATCTGCCTCGTCGTTATCGGTCGGTGGAGTGGGCAGAGTACAACACTACGACCACGTGGCAGTGAGAAGGCACTAGGCTATAAATCTCCGAGAACAATTAAGCATTGCCATTGTACACGAATCACGGCCTTATTGTTAGACGAGCATTTTTCCTCGCCGGCCAATAATGAGAAGTGGCCGAGAGTGTACTCTCGGCTGTATTGTAACGCCAGCGATCACCCTCCGCTACACGTTCCGTGATAGACTAAAAACAAGCATGAATTTTCGGCTGCGTCCAAAGTGCGGGAAAAGTGGGGGAGATTTGGAACATTTGCAGCAAGCAGAAAACTTTGGTAAGATTAACGTCAAGCAACTTGGAGTATCCGCGTATCCGTAGGTCTTAAAGGCCAGCTTTTTGGTATTCGCGCGCTTGCTTTTTGGCCGTGGTCGCTGAGTTTTGTTTTGTTCGCTGAATATGAAGCTACCGGAGGGAGAGAGAGCGTGTGAGCGAAGGCAAGCCACACAGGGAAATAAGCTAGGTGAAGCTGGTTTTTGGTTCAGGCATGGTACTTAAAGTGATGTTGACGACGCCGCCACTCGCGCTCCACAGGAATAGCTCCTGTTCCAAGCAGACGATTCATTTCATAATAACTTGCTGAAGTCAGTTTTGACATTATTGGCGGGAAAGTATTACTCTTTTGACAAGAGTCTGAGTTGTCGGCCGATCACGCTTGTTATTCCCGAAATGCGGCACAGATTGGCCGCAACCAATGCTCCGTAGTGTACACGGGGGCAGTCTATTAGGGGGAAGTGAATCAACACGCACTCTGGAGGAAGTGATCCGACTATGCATCAGACTCGACGACACTCCATCGAACACCCAACTCCGCCGGCCCTGGATCTAGGCTTAGGCTCCGGTAATGCTGTCGAAATCCCGGATCGGTCTCTGGCGGAGACAACCAAAGGACGGGCGGGGGTGAGTAATCGCGAGCAGTAAGAACAGCGGACTTCCGTAATCCGTTGATTGTCGTGCCCTGTGAGTTGTCGCGAACTTTGGGTAGACTGTGTGGACAGTTGAATTCTGTGCGCATGATGCAACGGTAATGCGGGGCGAATCGGTTAGGGCGAAGAGCGCATGGTACGGGGGAAGACATGGAATGGAGGGAAACGAGTTGGACGGGTGGACTGACGAACCGCGTGCGATTTGAATCGAAGCGTGTGTGCGGGGGTAGACCACGATTACGGCATGCGCCACCTACGGACTTGGACATTTACCTCTTTTTTAAGGCATATTTGAACTGATATAAATTAAAGCGCTGGTAACGTGGTCAATCTTCAGCCGTATGGACCGCTTAGCATCCAGCATTCTTCTCCAGTCAATAATGCGCATAAATAAGCTGTATAAGCATGAAAATCAGAACACTGGTGCTAGTTTTCTGCTCGTTAAGCGTAAAAATATGCGTTTTTACACCTGACGAAACGTCTCGTTGTTGTCGCCAAATGCCAAAACTTGCTGTATGAAGTCCTTCCTCAATATCTCTGCTCGTGTTACGATCCGCCCGCCGCATTTCGGGGTGTCAAAATTCGCCCGGGCCCATTCTAATTTACGGGCGCGAACTGGAAAGTTTGGGGCAAAATATTTTCCGGCTCTGACGCAATCGCAATCTCTGTGGACGGAACAGTAGATAGGGGTTCACGTGAAAGGCCACTCCTCCCCACCTATCTACTCTTTCATTCTGTTGTGCTGTACTAACGGTGCGCATTTGCGCATGCTGTGTGTAGAAAACAGACAGGACTAACATGAAGGCATTCCATATTGTTGGAAACGATTTCACCTCTACATATACGCATCAACATTGCAGTACGAATGAATATATTCTAGGGGAGTCAACAAAGACTACCCGCTTTCGCATACGGAACGTGCTCGATTGGAGACTACGCGCACGTGTCGCTGCAACCATATCGTGTGCGATGATAAGGGTGGATGTTTGGGATGTATTTGTTGACTGTGCTGGTTGGTGGCTTCGAAATTTGGGCTGTAGTCGCTAAGACGTGGGGATATGCGATACCTTGATGGCATCAATCGCGAATGTTCTCCAAATGCGTTCTAGTTTTCTGTGTGGAGCAATATCATTAGTTATAAAATATTATCACGCAGGTCTTCAAAAGCGTGGTCTTCACATGATCGTAATGTTGGCGTAGATAATGCACCGGCTTCGCGTCTCGAGATAGGAACAAGCCGAGAATAGAGATGCGTACGATAAAAGGATGGAGACAGCACCGATGATAGCGAACAGTGTCTAGTCCATCATACGTGACAGCGCAGACACGTGTGGGCTTATATTTAGAGGCGATCTGTGACTCCGCTTTGGTTATCGCGATTTACAGTTCCTCTTACAGTTCAGGTCTCGGGACCTTTGACTGGGTATTGTAGCGCGGGTGTAAAGATCGGATACGCTTCTGGAGACGGAGTAATATCGGAGAATCTTTGTAGAGATAGAGACGCGTCAGCTAATGAGCGCACTCTTCGCTCAGGCACGTTGTCTTTCTTAGCCGAGTGAATGCATCTGAATGGAGACAATGTCTGAATGGTGGAAAAATTCTACGTTCTGCACCGATGACCAGTAACTATAGTGCTTTGTCTCATACTTCTCTGTACTTATTGGTTGAGGGGTAAGATGAAAATAATGACCGTACATCCCTTGGGATGGTTAATTTCCTCCCGGACCAGCGAACAAGCCAGTGGAAAGAGAGTGGACGGGCTCGACTACGGTCCGTGCAAAGTGCACGAAATGCCCCGGACATTGGGAGGAAAGCGGGCGATAAGCAATGGAAATACACGGGGAACAATGGAGATAAGCAGGGAAAAGTGATATCGGATGATGGACTGACGAGGGTCATAGAACAGATAACAGGGAAACAGTAAACAGGGAACGAACATCATCGGTAAATTATACATTTAAATAGTTTGCATTTTGTGGAGTGACAAATCGTTCGAAAGCGTGATTTCGAAAGCCATGAGATCAGGGCAAAGTCCGCTGTACGAATCATCGCCAACGTGGAAGCGATGTGCATGGGAAAGGAGGGGAAGGGAAGGGGGCGAGGAGGATGAACAATAAAGAGGCAAGAAAGGGGAGAGAGATATGGCACCTGATCAAACGCAAAATATTTGCGAAAGGCGCTAAGCCGACGAACGGAGGGAAGTGAGAGTATCCATGGGTTTGGACAACCGTCGCGAGAGGGAAACAATACCGAGATCAGGAGAAATGTTGGCAAAGGAGAATGCTTGACTTCCGTACCTTGTACCTCTGCGTCTCATCATTCTCCACCACTCTTACGCGAGTAGAAATGCAAATCTCTCCCGAAGTTGCCAACACTAAACGGGAGGCGCAATGCAGCAAACTTTCAGCGACTAAGCTCATGGGCAAGCTGCTGTAGGAAGTTGAGTTCTACGTCAAGGCTCATCTGTATTTCGTCAGAAAAAGGCTTGCTTCCTCCAGAAGCGCTGAATGTTGCTCGTAACCTTTCGGGATTATTCCTCGGGCGATCTCTGGCTTCATCGTCAAGTTGCAAGTGCCCTCTGACGCAGTCCGTCTTTCGCTGCCCGTCACCACCAATCATCGCTCCGTGTTGTGCTGGACCAATTATGACGAAATCGTGTTGAGTCCGCATATCATAATCTCGCTTTTTCTCTGTTTATCGCCCGGTAAGTGGATAATGCGTCTCGAACAACAAGCAAATTGATGAATTGATGGAGTGGTCTGTCTGAGAATCTCCTCTCATCATAAGGTGTCCCGAAGCCCCTCGGCGGGATAATTGATTAAGCGAGGGTGGAGGGTCGCGCGATTCACTAATCCGCATCTTCCACAGGGAGGAAGCTAATGAGATCTTTCGGTGGCGAGAATCTTGGGGGACTTGTAGCCTATCCTGGGAGAAGTCACGGATAGCGAGAGGAAATGACGGACGGGTGAGAGCTGACGAGGAAGGCATCGTGTAGTGGAGGGAGACTGGAAAGTGAACGTTCGATGGCATGCAGTGGCATTTATTTGTCAGTCTGTACAATAAATATATTATTATTATGCTCGCTTTAGCAGCACGTACGCCTACAATGCACTTATGAGGATCAGACCTCGAGCTTGGAAGGCTTAAACCGAAATTAGGATCAGGGCAGACTTGGATACGTAACGGCAAGCATGAAACTTTGCCAAATATTCAGTCCCCGTTCGTGATGTATAGATGTTTGTGCCATCAAGTTGGAGCTATTTGCAGTGCATTAAAATGCGCGTAGACACGGATAGTAATAGTTCTGATATGGCCAATTTAGAAGTGCACCACTTCCTTGCACTTTGGAAATAGCTGCAGTGTTGAGTAAAAAGAATGTCTTTGAACACTCGCCTTTGCAGAGCTTGGCAAGGTTAATTTCTGAACATCCATGCAATTTTGATTGTTATCATTTTTTTAAATGCACATACATAGTTTGTTGTTCATTTAACAACTACAGTCCTCGAACTTTGCAAAGTGTACTTGTCAGAAAAAAAAGCCTAATATGATTCACGTACGATGTCGAGAGCCAATAATAAAGGGGATCTCAGGGTGTGTAAGATTAGACGGGAACCAGATATGTAGATATGAGGGAGGAAGGGGGAACTGTGGAGGAGGCAAATGTTAAGCCTAATTGATTAGACGGCCCGCGGGCACCAACACAAATGCTGAGGAGTTAACGAAGTTAATATTGGGAGGACGGATTAGTAAAGAGTAGGAGAACATCAGGACGAATATAGCAGGAATAGAGGACTGCGGCAAAGATCGGAAAAACGTGGAAATGGCTTATTGCTTTGAAAATTGAAATTACGTTTTTTTTAAATTTTTAGTAGTTCGTACTATCTAAGAAAGACTAATGCTAATGACGTATTTATAAGTCCTCACTGGGCTTGCCTAAGCAACGTTGAAAAGGAAGAAAAATCGTAAAACTGCAACCAACGGGCGGTTTACGAGACAGTTTCCATATATCTAAATGCCAGTCTGCAAACTGGAAATGAGTGGTTAAATCTTTTAAAAAATCTTTACGCACACTCATTCGTTGATGCATTTATGGCTTTTTATGACAAATAACTTGTGACTTATGTATGCCATTTATGACTAATTCTATGAAGTGATCAGATGCAACTAAAATGTTTACCGCACGAACACCGCTAGAATGAATCGCATTAATGTGTCAAATGACACTCTTGCAACTGCTATCACTAGTAAGGCTGATTAGCGAGAGCTAAACGATTCCGAAAAGATGTAGACGACTGCGCGCTCGTGGAACGCTTTTGGAGGGTAAACAGGGATGATGAGCAGAACGATGACGAGAGCGAGATCTCATCGAAATAGCCTGATTAGTGCGTCAAGCGGACCATCTATCACAAGATGCTCTGAGTGATTCTGACTTTTGAGGCGCTATTTCGAGACCTAAGCGATCACCAAAATAGCATTTGTCTAAAGCTAGTCAAAGAAATGAAAGTGACATGGCCTAAAGATCTTTGCAATCTCCTAATGTCCGCTCACGTCGCGAGTTCAATGAATGATGACTTTTTCTCGATTACGCTTTATTGAGACAATAGAGAAAGGTGGCTCGTAGATTAGCGTATTTCATTTATCTCAATGGCATGCTAGATTACATAAATCGACAAATGATGCTAGGCATGGGACGTGATTAAACAGATCTTCGGCATGGCCTTGGGAAATATTTTCCACAAGAATTCAGTGGGGGAGGTCAAAATTTCCCCAGCCTTCTAGGGTACGTGTATGCGTAGTTTTCACGATATGTCTTTTCACCTTATTTTCCCATCAACGATCTACGTTTTAAGTTAATGCACTATATTCAAATATTCAAATAGTCCAGGGTGCGAAATCTGCTAGGTATTAGTGAAACTTGTTTCGTGAAAGGGTCGGTTCTGTCGCAGACTAGAAACGAACAATGCCCGGTTCCCGAAATAGCCTCCATATTTGTGGGCGCAGTCGCTAGATAGGCCAACATGTGAGTCAATCGACGTCCGGTCAGGAGGAAGGAACCCCTCCCTGTTTAGAACGCCGTCTGTTGTATCAGGTGGACCGCGCCGTTCCTGATCATCAATGGAGCGAAACGCTTGCGAACACCGTCGGATCCGGGCAGGACTGGGAATAATGCATAGCAGATATAGTGGAATAAACCGATCCGTCAGTTTCCTCCGTTCCAAAATGAGTCTAATTCTCTCACTTTTGCACACTCTCTCGCCTTATATTCGGAATGATTTTCCGACGGATCTTTTTAATCCACTATACAGTGCTTTTTAGATTCCACCAAATACTAGTTGCTTAGCTTCAATAATCGAACTTTTAAGAAGCCCCTCGTTTTATCCACGAGCTTAGAACGATCTACACAGTCCGTTATTACAAGTTCCACGAAAGTTGACAAAAAGTACGCAAACGATTGCGAACTTTCTATGCGCGCGCTGATCTACCTCTACGGCTCCAATTTTCTTGCGATACTATTAATTTCTGCCATAGTAACACGTAAGGAGTCAATTGGACAGCGTAATCAGTGGGAATAGTTTGTTATTTTAATCAAAAGTACTAAATCGTTCTGTTTTTGAGGACAACTCCCTGTAATAGCAGCACGCTAACCAGATAAATAGGCCGGCAGACGATGACACAATGGCCGAACAATGCGTGTTTTCTTTTCTGACGAACCCCCATCTAGAACTTGGCCTGATCTTTATGCGGACAAAAGATCGAATTCTTGCCTACATGGAAGGAAGAAAAATGGACCAAGAATTTACGAGCAAACAATAGGAAATATCACATCATGATCTTTTATAGACAGTCACGGTGGCCCATGGGCGGAGGTTAGGGGTCAGAGCGCAGGCGGCGGGAGTGTTAAGACGCAGAGGAATCGGTCACCCACCTTTCGGACCCTTCCCCTACTCCTCCCACCTATAGAGCAGTGGTATCGTGTGCGCTTCTTACACAAGAGGTGGAGGGTTCGAATCCGCAATATGACGAAACTTATTGCACATTTATATCGAAGGTAAATTCCAAAGAAAATGTTCGGTGACATCAATCTATATCACGATGCGAATAGAAGGAACTATAACAAAATAAAGATGGAGGAGAAATAACAGGGGGAGGAGGGTGGAGAGCATATCACTTATCTGTCCCTCCTTTTTATTCGCGAATATTGAAGAGTGTTTGCTGACTCTGTAACAGATTCATATGAAAGCAGTAGAGAATTGAAGAAATCGCGAGAAACGGAGTTCTACCAACTTCAAACAAGTGCAACTCGAGAAATCGGGCAGCTACGGACTCAAATAAGGTGTCAGAATGTAGCACAGGTCATGATGCATCTTTCTATACCTAAATGAAAGCAAACCATCAACGGGTCCCCGAGTTGCACTCACGGAAGTCGCGAGAATTGAGCACAAACAGAGTAACAGTAAATTCAAACGAGTGCAATTCGAGCAAATAGCCTCATTAAGGCTTAGATAAGATGTAGGATGGAAGAAAAGCAAAATAGAACAACAAAATAGCAAGAATACGCGACAGAATGATGCAAATGTCTAAATCGTCCCATGCTAGTAGAGGTGGCGGAGTAGCGTTGCTCATTCATTCTTCACTTAATCCTATCTTCGTTTCCTCTCTGGCTCAGCCCGGTTTCGAATGCGTCATAGTCGACGTGTACTGTACTAATACTGCCTCGAGCTCTCCCCCCTCACTCCCTTCCAAACTGCGCGTCGCATCCATCTATAGGTCTCCCAGCTGCACTGTCTCCTCCTCTAATGACCTCGTCTCCTATCTGACTTCCTTAATCTCACCTTCTGTTCCCTTCCTTATTTCTGGAGACTTCAATTATCCTGAAGTGAACT
>LS847361.1:566354-577460 GCA_900490955.1 Micoletzkya japonica | reverse complement strand
CCTCCCCATGCCTTTAGAAATTTCCTTATATCCCAAAATTCTCGTACCCTCTCCCAGCCCACTCTTATTCGACTTTGACCCTCTGCCCAAACCAACCCGATTCGCGATGCGACGGACATTTCATCTACCATGCTATTCCCTCAAGTGATACTATTTCCCATGCGTGATGAAAAATAAAGAATGAATGAATGAATGAATAATCATGCTGATCGGGTATTCCGAGTTTTATGCTATTTCATTCACTCTCCGCGGAGTACTGAGGGTGCAAAGAGCAAAGCGCTTTTCACAAAATTGGATATACTAGCTGACTGTTATGAGATACAGCTCTGATTTATTGCCAGATCGATTTTTCACGTTGTTCTGATTGTTTTAACAAAAAGAACAGTGGGAAAAGATGAGCGGAAAGGCCTAAATTGCATATCAGGGTAGCCCGTGAATTCAAAATGCTGCCGTACTCGTCGGCGGGCTCCTTTAAGCATTATTTACGGATGCGTAGCTAAAACTATCAGTGGGATAATACATCGTGGGCACACAGCAGGAAATATCAACAGTGCCTCTTGCTTCCCCTTTCAAGTCGATTTTCGCTTCATAACGACTCACCGCACGTCCTCCTGCAACGCCGTCCTCAAATCGTCCATATCGTGACCCGAGAGGGATATCGGACTGTCGCGGCCCCCGTCTCCTGAAAGGACCAACAACTGCATTCACGATTTTGGAATCCATTTCGGAACATGAAGATGAAGATGAAGCATTCCAGCTTTCAAGGTCAAGATGGAGCTTTTCACTCCATCAAAATTAGAGAAGCAATTGGCAAAAGTGAAAAAAAGCAATAGGGAGCTTGTCGGCTGTTCTCTTTACCTCTCTCGCCCCGTCGACTGACGATCATCTCGACGAAGAGTTCGACGTGCTCGAGCAAGCACTCGCGCAGTTCCGTCTCGGCCCGCGCCACTAGTTCGCCCTGAAAAGCGGTTCGTTGAGCTATTCAGCGGTTCTATGGAGACGTTATTATGTCAGTCTAAAGACTACTCTGAACACACTGGAGCTAAAGACACTAGAACATGAAAAAGCTGGTGGCTTTTCAGCCGCGCAGCCTACTGAGTTTGAACGCAAAGTACGTTACTCACTCAGACCGAGGGATTGAGGGGTGTATATATAAGAGTTGAGAAGAGAACATGGCGAGACGATAACTGCACACTTTATATAGGATATTCATTTGGCTTTCAAAATTGCCCTTTGTGTGGTCCTATCGCCTAACTCTACCTGATATCGGTCGTAGACGACGGCGGTCTGGGCGGGCGGAAGCAGGTCGAGGGCGTCGGTCGTGCCGGCGACGAGGACCCGCAGCTCCGTGAGCGGACGGCCGGGGGTCACCTGGACGGAGAAGGAAGTAGAGATGATGGAGAAAAGAGATCAAACTTTTTGTAGTTCTTGCCTATCCACTGCTTTAAAATCATACACTGTCGTGTATAATTTTAAAGCAGTGGATAGGCAAGAACTACAAAAATATGTGACGGCTGGGAGTGTGACCTGTAGGGGAGGAAGTAGGGAAGGATTAAGGAGGCCAGAGACGGTACAATCGCTATTGAAAAGCTTCGAGAGCAGTAAAGGCTAAAACACAGTCACAGCCGACAACCACGAAACGTGAGCATAAGCGCACAGATAGCCGAACACTGGCAAGGTTTGGTACCGAGTGAGGCTTCTCTGTTGACCCCGTACTTGTCAGCTCTTATCCTCGCAGAGTTCAGCGAAACCGGACGAAGAACGCGAAAAGAAAAGATCACTGGTGGCGAACATTGGAGGTTTAGCTAGAAGACTACGCTCACCTTTCGCTTTTTATCACTACCTACAGAGGTAGAATGCGACTAATGGATACAATAGTTCAGTTAGTTTTGGCGAAGAAAGTATAGAAGGCGTAGGAAGGCGTATGAAAAAAAATTCGCATCTAGTTTTTGGCTAAACGCTTGGCTAAACATGTCTAACAGCCAGACGAACCAGCCACACATCGCGGGCATGCCCGTTGGTGTGTGTGTGTGTGTGCATGCGTGTGTCCCCTCCTTCCCCGGTAGCTCCACCACCACGCCCTCTCATCCCAGCCCCCGTCCCCAGTCCCCCCCTCCCTCGCTCTATCTTCATCATCTGTTTAGCCAGGCTCTATCTGTTTGCCCCCTATCTATGTCCGTCCTCTTCGTGTTTCCTGTTCTCTGCATTCCTGGTTGTCTCTCGGCCGCCTCCTTCCCACCCTCGAACGCAAGAAGAAGAATAACAGCGCCACGAAGAAAGACAACGACACGTCACCCCACTAAGCCGATTTGCGTGACGTCTACCACTATGCTGTAGCGGCATATGTACCTATACCAGCAGGCTAGGTCTACTCCGAAGATCACTTGCCTACAGGTTTCTCGCGGCTAGACGAGAAGACGGGAAACCACCATTTCTTCAAGTCGGTCATTTCATCAACCTTGATCTACATACGACTAGTGTTGACGACCGATTTAATGAAGTGGTGGTTTCTCGAGAAGGCGTACCGCCGTACCTGCGGGCAGTTGGCGAGGAAGCTCTCCAGTAACTCCTCGATCTTCTCCCTCCGCATCTCCGCCTCCATGCCGTCGCGCCACCGCTCGAAGGTGACGCGCGCCTCCAGGCGGAGCAGGATCTCGGCCGGGAACCGGGTCTCCGGCTTCGAGAGAAGGTCCTCCGAGGAGGAGACCGGGTCGAGGAGACGGCCTGCAATTTAGGGGGAGGCTTACAGCCTTGCTAACGCAATGGACTTTTAATCTAGCGAAGGGAACTCCATGTTGGAGTGAAGGAGACAGCTTCGCATAATTGTAAGAGAATTGTAAGAGTACATAATTGTGCATATCTGCGCCAGCACCGAGGCTTGCTAGGGACGTTCGAAAAACGCTAAAGGCTTACCCAGCGTCCCGAGCGGCAGGAAGTACGCGTCGAACAGGGCGTGCTGGTGTATTCGTTGCTTGGCCTCTTCCCACTCCATACAGACAGCCTCCTGCCGGTCGAGGAGGGCCGAGAAGACCGACGGAAGCGTGGGAAGCAGCGAACGGAGACTGACAAGGAGAGGTTGTAAGTACAAAATGAAATTAGAATGGGAGGTATATTGGTTCTAGTGCTGTTCAATGTGCTTATTCCGAATCCGTTGAGAAAAGTTCCCATCTTCGCGAGATTTTTCGCGAGAAATCGACATTGAAAGTTGCCCAGTAGGTACTCAGGTGGCGGTACTTTTCACCTATAACGCGCTGTTTCGACCAAACTATCACTGCTGAAATAAAAAGAATACGGTTATAGATCCAGGAGAAGAAAATGTACAAGAAGGTTTGCATCACTAGATCACTGAGGCAGCATAATTCTGTCAGCGAAGTGTTTTATGGATTACGCGAACAGGCACAGCAAAGCAACTTCAATCTCGCTTTTCTCGAAAATCTCGCGAAGATGGGAACTTTTCTAAACGGATTCGGAATCAGCATGTCGAATAGTACTAGAACCAATATGTCGCCCATTCTAATTTCATTTTGAGTTTAGACCCTCCCCTGGTGAAGGCTGTGATCAGTCAGGCACTCGGTCGTTTCCCGCATTTTCTCCCCATACCCATGCTTATTGTGAGGTATGAAAGACGGAATCTGCCATGATCGCTACTCGGACAGCATTATAAACCAAGCCAAAATTATCAAAAAGCGAAACTGTAGTTCTAATTTAATAATTGCGATTTTGCGAATGGTCCCGCACGGAAAAAGATTAAAATTAAATTATAAAATGTAGCCCTCTACTCTCAAAACAGTGTCTCCGAACGATCGTAATGCTCACGTCCTGTTTATTCAAGGTGATTTAGTTTCCGGATCTACATATCTTGTTCGCTTTTTGATGTCGTAGAATGCTGTGCTCGTCATGAAGCCTAGATCAATGGCGCCAAATCATTGGCCTATGAGGATGAGGCTACGTTCGTACCGTGCTTTCATGCACTGCTCGCGCACCTCCTGGACGCGCGCCTCGAACGTAACCCGGGCAGCCTCGATGCCGTACAATCTGCAGGAAGTGTGTATTGCGTTGAAGAAGCTGCTGCCCATGCAGTACGGTAAGCTGTAGCTGGCATCAGAATGCCAATCATTCCCCGACCATCGAAATCAATAATCATAGATATTTGAATGAGATCAGTATGAAGCTGACCGCACGGATCTTCCGTAAACGATAAAGATAAAGATAAAGATATTTACAAATAGCTGTCTGCCAAGGTAGATAGGGGGAAGAGAGAACGGATAAATCGCTATCTATCCATATAAGCAGCGACTTGGGCCAACCTCAAATAGGCGAGGAACGACGGATTCCGGCTCAGGCCCATCTCTCCAACGAGTCGAGCCCAGGGCGTCCGCTGAGAGGGCCATCGGTCGGAGGAGACGAGCGCGTGGAGAAGCGAGCAGTAGGCAGACCTGCATGCTACGATTATACAGCTTACAGTTTACAGTTTACAGTTACAGTTTTGCACCGTTTATCTGGGCTAACAGAGTGGAGGGGTTCCAAAGGAGGGTGCCTTGATAGACAGGACAGCTCGGGGACTTCAAAACTACGATTGTACAAACGAGCTAAGTGACCTTCATGTCAGTAGTATAACAACTCGCATTTTTTGCGACTGTGAAACAGAGTATTAATTCCGATTGTCTAGGCCTAGGAGATGGCAGGACGTACGTGGTTTCCCGGTTGGCCGCCTCGACGGCCTTGGCGGCCGTCTCGTACGGTCGGATCCGCGTGCGGTACTTGGGCCGGACGGCGACCGCGAAGCACTCCGCGACGTTGACGTTACTCAGCGCCGAGACTTGGACCTCAAAAGGTTAATATTATTGACCCAAAGTCTACGCTATGTTCTAAATGTTAAGCAAACGAGCCACAAAGCCTGTGATAAAATGATTTCCGTGTGAGAGTTCCCACCGAAATTAGGGTGATTTCTGGGCATCTCGTTCGCTTAGCATTTCCGCTGCTGTCAGAATATTGTGTCTAGTCAGTCAACACTCATTCCAACGGTGTCCGCCACCAGAACTCGAGCGTTGTCTCGAGTAATCGAGGACCCTGCCTTGGAGTGGGAGGAGGCTTTCATGGACATTTTTTCAAGATATACAGTCCCTGGATTTCGTGTTCGCGGAGGTTGTTCTCGGTGTTCCCCCCCCTCTATCGCACTCCTTTCAAAGCGAATGGTGCTCGGGGTGAGCGGTAAATGGATAGTGTGTGTGTGTGTGATTGTTAGACGGTCCGGGGAGGGTCATTTCGTGTTCTTGAATCACTCGCGCTGGCCTCTTTCTGCTCGTGGAATACTAAAGAATGCGCTGTTTGGCCAGGGCCGCTTCCGGTTCGCGTTGCCATGCGCTGCATGAGCTCTACAGGAACTTGATTGGATAAGGTATACGATATCAATTAATAATCCCAGCATTATCACCAGGAAAATGATACGAATCATAGAATCGTTGTGCATAGTAGTTGAAGGTGCCCTGGGATTATGCAAGTTCCGTCCGCCATACATCATACTAGCGAACGGGCCATAAACCGCGCGTCGATAGCTCATCGTTTGTCCAGCCGTCCCGCTTCCGGTGCGTGTATTGAACAAGGCGGTCATGGTTTGAAGAAAGGAAAGAAAGAAAGATGGCTAACAGACAAAGAGCTTCAAAATTATACGGGCTTATTGGGGCTGAGGAAGCTTCAACCTTCTCCTTTTTTTAAAGATTGTGTATATCAAGGACACCAGGGAATTAATACATTTAACAATTTTCAAGAAAAGCTCACGACGGGAATGTCGCGGAAGGACTTCTTGGCGAGAAGGCGGGCCAGGGCCTGCAGTCCGCCGTCGTCAGCTGCGTCCATCTTCGATGCCGCGATGACGATCGGCCGCTTCGCCTTCACCAGCTGCAAACGGATATCGTCTTACGCTAGAATATTTAGAAGATGCTCAAAGGACGCATGAGGAGCCGCTGTGTGGCTGAAGAAACTGTTCTGTATTTTTTTTCCTATTAGGAGAATGCCGGACCATCGTCGTTTTGGCTCCTGCCCTTCGATCTTGCGCATAAAGCGCATTGAAAAGCTGCCCGACCACTCTCATTTCTGTGCTAATTCACCACTTTCCTTGATGATAAGCGGTCTCACCTGCGCCAGTATCGCGGCCGCGCCGTCGACCTGCCGCTCGTAGCTCCTCCTGGCTACGGGGGAGCAGTCGAAGACGACGACGAACCCGTCGACCGTGGTCCTCCCGTCGGGCAGGATCCTCTGCGGGAAGTCCGCCTCCGAGCCGAGCTGCTCCTGGAATAAGAAGATACTCTTTATTCACTTTATTTATTTATTCAGATTTATTTATTTATTTTTATTCACTTATTGAATACGCCTAACTTGTCGCCGCACTTATCCCTCGTTCCGTTTCTATTCCAAAGAGCAAGTTGCTTTCCAGCAAGTTATCAGGCACTCTTGATGGACGTTTCAATTTACGGCTGATAAACTAGGTACTGTCGATGTGTATTCGATGGATATTCCCTCATTGAAAGGTACTTCCCCTTTTGTCCCCTAGCTGTTCTCCTCCACAAGTGCATTCCACTTGATTGGAGCGCTACCGCGCGTGCGTTCCTAATACGCGAGATTAACCGCGGGGTCGTTGTTACCCTTTTTGGTCGCAGAGATCGTAGCCTGATACGAAGGTAAAGGTACTTGGAAAATGAGGAACGGCTATCAATCATGGATTATGTACCTAAAGGCTACCTAGATAGGTCCAGTAGAGTAAATAGGCGTTCCGAAAATCATCGCGCAAAAGAGAAGGATCAAAATGAATGATGAATCACTGTCAACTTGCTCTACTACCTAGATCGTTCGCTTGACAGCAGACGTCTCTAGTTGCTGCTTTTTCATCAGCGTAATGAAATCCATGACGAAATTCCCTAGGAGTGCGCAGCTAACCATTCTCTTTGCCCTCGTATTCGTCGCTGGTCCCTCGTATAGAGTCCCTCGAAGTCTCTCTCTATTTCTCTACGAGATTTCCGCCTTTCGTGCCTCCCCTATCGTCTCCCTTGATGCCGGACCACAATCGGAAGTTAGTTTCTCGGGCCATCCCTCTCCCCTCTAGCTTCTCCCTTTCCCATCTGCCCCCTACTCTCTTTTTCCGCTCCCTCACCCCCCAGTCTGCTCATAGCCCTCCTCGGTTTCTGTCCTCTATCGCTTCCCCCCTTCCATACAGCGCGCATCTCCCATAACATTCGCCCTTAAATGGGCGCATTCGAAGAGTGGTTCGAAAGCGTTTCATCTTCAAGAGCAGGGCATCGTAAACAGACTGGCTGGATGAGAGTGGCCAAGGAGATCCAAGGAAGGATTGTAAGGCAACGGACCCATTCAAGAGACTAAAAAATTGCACACTGCGCCACCTCCACAGCATTCCTAGCGTTCGATTAGCGAAAAGCGGTTTCCGCCCATAGGATCCGATCCTGTGGGCGAACCAGTGAGTGGAAAATTATGAATTTCAATACTTAAGCTCGTCACAATGCGTTCAAGACGCTCGGAAAATTTGATGCACTTTTTTTGTGTTCAGCCATTGCTGAGTAAATTCAAAAACAGTGGTCAATTCGCTATTAGACACATTCTTCACCGGGCAGAATGCTGTTCCTCGGTCACGGAAATGTCACAAAGGACCGAAGATAACGTTACCACCCCCCACGCCCGCAAGTAGCAAAACCTCAAACCCTTTGTGTACAATGCCAGATAATGTTGTAGAGAATTTTCTTGCCTGCCGTATGTACATGAGCTTGTCGCGGCTCTCCAGCCTCAGCCTGCCACATCTCTTCTCGTAGTTCTCGTACGACGGCCCGGGTATCGGCTCGAACGTCTCGTCGTCCACGAATTCCGTCTGTTCTGCAATTTATTTTCTATTTTTTTAATTTTATTTATTTTTCCAAACTATTTTGTATTATTTATCCAGAATTGTGCGGCAAACTCCGTCGGTAATCCACATCCGTGCTATTGTCCGGCTGGCTAGCCCGGATCCCGGCAAAAAATGCAGTTTACTCGCCGCTTCTTTGCCCTACGATGAATGGGCCGCTCTCCTCTTTCTTAGCTTATGCTAGGGTCCCATGCCAAGAGGGGAGGCCATAAGAGGCTTTAGAATGCGGAGTGAAGAGCCGACGAGGGGAAAGCGGCGCTGCAGAGAAGAGGATTTGCGGGAAGCTGTTGGCGAAAACGCTGCGGATTGGCGGCGTTTAGTGTTGGCCGAGGAAGTTCCGTCCGTAAACGGTAGCCTACTTCATTCCCACTGTCCGCTTCGCTTTCTCGTCGTTAATAGGCGGGCTTCACCGACACGGGTGGCTACGGCGCATCGCGACATTCTCATAAACACCGATCATTGCTCGTCAAATGCTTCCCACGTTAGAGGGTCAGCGGGCAAATTGGCCTGGGAATCATTCTCTGGAATGTCTCGTGGAGAGGAGCGCAAGCAGTCTAGCGTATTCATTGGTCTCTATATATATTTTCGGGGTTTGCCGAAACGAAACGTATAAGTGTAATATTTGATTTAAGAGGAGGGACAAGTCTCGTAAAAGCTAGATAGAAGAGGGCAGCTTCAGGTTTTGGGTAATTACTAGAGATGTGCATTAGAGTTCTTTTGGTGCTTATGTTTCACATAAGACGCGTCTCGTCACCAGAAACAATGAAACGTAGTCATCAAAGGAACTCTCATGCAGACCTCTACTAATTACACATATGCCCACCCACCACCGTGCCCTCTCTCGTCCACTCATTTCACCCTCCTCCTTTCCTCTTCCCTCACCACTCTCTAGCTCGCCAGATCGCCCCTGTCGCCGTATAAAATATGACCCGATGAGTGGGGGGGGGAGGGAGAGGGGGAGAAGGGGGGCGAACGTAGTGGCGAGTCGATGTCAGCTGCTGGAGGGAGTACAGGGGAGCGAGGAGAGGTAAAGGTTAGAGACGCAGAGCGCTGTCGTAGATGGCTATGGGTATAATAACCAAGTATAGGCCATACGATCCCTTGCGCGGCGCCAGATACTGTTAAATCTTATCCTATAAGCGACGGAGTCCTATCACATAACGATAAATCCTATCCTATAACTGATGAAGACCCCCTCTCTTACCGATAACCCGCACGATGGCTGTCTGTCCTCCCTCGACCTCGAGAACCCGCTCGCCCCAGTACAGCCAGTGGTCGTTGTTGATGACCGGCGAGCCGGAGAAGTCCGTCTGCGAAATAGCAATTGTTCATATACTGTAGGTTTCCTTCTTGTGTGATGGACGGTTTACGATCAGGCATGAAGCATAACTCTCGAAAGAACTCGAGTTCTAGAGAAATTAGGATTTTTTCTATAGAGCTGATCGGCAATGGATGCTGTGGTAATGGGAAGGTAGACGGGATGAGGAGATGCTATCGGTGGGATAGAAGGGAGGAGAGGCGCCCCCCCTTGAGGTCTATCTTGTCCTTGCATCTAACAGGCCTGGAGCCGCTCGATCAGACTTTATCCATGTTCTACTATGAAATGGCTTTGGCATGGCTAAAGAAATGAGAAGATTTCGAATCATAATTCATAATAAGCTAGTCGTGCAGCTGTGAGAGGAAGCGAGGCTAGCAAGCACGATCTTTGGGGAGGCTCAAAACAACGGCGCTGTGCAACAAGTTGATGTGTGATCGCTGGGGAGAAGTAGGCTTAGTGGACAGAGAGAAGACGGATCACTTTCCGTGTAGACTAACTACGAGGAATGAGAATTGAGGAGTGACAGACCGACGCATGGGTAGACAGACGGACACAGACTGACAGACACACAAAAAAGAGGGAATGATAAGTGGTGCATCATGCGAAACGTGCTTTTGGCTGGAGCGCGACCGAAATCAAAGAGAAATGAATTACGTAATTCGCATTCAGAATGCTTGCCTAGTGAAGGTCCAGATTATTTTCTCTTTTTTTATCTTTAGTAGACCCGAAATGAAAGTTTTCCCTATAGATGACCTAAAGCCAAAGTCCCACTTGAGAGGCATTATTAAATGTTATTTATCCTGGCATACCTGCGACAGCGTGGAGGAGTGGTCGAGGAAGAAGTCATCGTGGTTGCCGCGAACGAACCGATTGCAAAGAAGACTCTTCCCGACTCCGAGCGCACCCTGCAAAATGAATTTGCAAAATGAAGCAATATTTATTTATTTAAAATAAATATTGCTTTATTTACCAATGAGTTTGCTTGTTGTTGTCGTTTCCTTTCGTCTTCTTTTGTTTTCCTCAAATGCGCTTTCGCTAGTTTCACAAGCCAAGCCAAAGCGTGGTTTGTGCAGGTTTCTCGTGTATGCAAGGGAGCCGATCTACGGGGTTGACCATTGACCAGAGAGCATAAGCGTTCCAGAGGGCGAGGGGACAACTATTGTGAGAGCGAGCCGGAACTCGGGCTATTCAGCAGGTGAGACGCTTACAACAACACTGTACCATAGTATCACCTTCTTTCGCGCAATATGAGCAGGAGTATTGACGGAAAAGCAATTAAATTAGGGAAAACCAAGCGCGATTTGCGTATCTATCTTCAGAGTCTCTTCGTTCTATCATGTTGCAAGGACTCTCTTCATGCCGCTTCGCTCTCTCGTCGCAAGTAGGAAAGAGACGACTGACGGAACGTTTAATTCAAACGCAGAAATAGGCCGAACCTTGACGCGCTCGCTTCCCGAGACTCCCGTAACAGCGATGGTACAGGTGGACGGAGTCGTGGACATTACATGCCTCCCCCTATGCACCTGGAAGAGGGGCGAAATATACTGGAGATGTGCATTGCTGTCGGTGACAAGGCGCATCGTATGATTTGTGAAGCATAGGCATCCAAAGAACTCCCATGTACCTACATCTTTAGAATATACTAACAAGTACTACTTGTGCGCGCGAAATTGCCCAGTTAAATAGTTCAGGAAACGATTCCCTATGAGATGAAGGGCGTGATCACAAATAACGTTGCGGTTCTGTAGTTATTTCAAATGGCTTGGAAAGGCGGGAAGAGCGCGTGCAGTAAAGTTATCGAAAAGACCCGATGCGATGGAAGGTTTAAGATGAATCAGAGCAAAAGTGAAATACGATTTTTCGCGATCAGGAGGTCTAGGCA
>LS847361.1:534098-566254 GCA_900490955.1 Micoletzkya japonica | reverse complement strand
GGGGGGGGAGAGAGAAAGAGAGATGGAGAGTTAGAAGAGACAGAGAGGGTGGAGCGAAAGATGAACCCTATCTTCCAAGGATAGATTTCTCTGCTCGGAAAAAAGCAGCTGTGGGGTCGCCCCTGCTGGCGACACGAAATGTCTTGTCTGAGAGGGAGAGAGTGTGAGGATTTCCTGGAGAAGGACACTAGGAGGGAGGGAGGGAGAGAGAGCCGGGCAAACGGCTATCGCAAACTGCGTCCGATAACACAATTGCTGCTCCCTCCTTCCCCCCCCCCCTAGCCCCCTTGGTCACCATCAAATTACTAGCGGCCCAGCAATCGCGGGTAATTAGCGGAACGATTTATTTACTTGCTGGGTGCTGGGGGTGACGGCATGGGGGGTCAGCGCTTGGTCTATTTAGGCCTATTTTGAAGCTATTTGTAGTATAGTAAACTACTCGACAATATAGCTTCATACTCACGCAAAACTCATAGTAAGCGATTGTTTTCGAAATTAGTGTCCTTAGAGAAATTCACAGTAGCAAGGCTCGAATAGATCGTAATTGCGATTAAATTATTCAAGAAAATGGCAAACATGCAGGCAGAGTTTCTACGGGGTTTTGGCCTATGAACCGAAAACATAACACTAATCCGATATCGTAACGAAGGATTTGTTAGCGAACCGATAAGAGCGAGGGTTGGGCAGTATTTGTGGCGTTGGCGTGGAAAGATTGCTGAGCAATCGCAATTTTGAGATTCAGGGTTTCTGTGAATTTACGTTATTTCGAGAACGGATGGGATGGTACTCTTATAACATCAATTCAAGGACAGTAAAATGAAGTTAATTTCGCATATAGGAAGAGAGAGGTGGCAAAAGTGAGAGAAATGAAGATAAAAAGAAGGGGAAAAGAAAGAAAAAAAGACTAGAGGCGATCAGGCACGAGGGAGGGACAAAGGAGCGAAGAAAGAGTGGGCAGCAAAAAGCGACGCGTTTATAGAGATACGCATCTTGTGCGAGTCTCTCTCTTACATGACCGTTTTTTTGCGTTGCGGGTATACCCTATAGGGGGGTTTATGATCGGGATCGATAGCAGGGACTGCTGTAAATAGTATTATCGCAGATCTGTACTGACTAGAGCACGGAATATCGGTGATCGTAGCAACCAAGTGCAAGACGCATCCGAGACAAGGAAGTAATGTGAGGAGATGAATGCACTTTGGAGATTGATCGGCTTGAGAAGGGAATCAAGATTTTGGAGAAGCTCGGCAAGAAAGAGCGTCAACTTGTCCTGGGCTATGGCATAGAGGCTGAAAAGTCCCTAGTCTCGGAGAAAGGGACCTAGTACGGGACAGCGGTAGTACTACAGCGAAATGTACCTTTATCAGCAGAGTCATTCCATTTGAGTCTGGTAGTGCTTCTCGCGAAACACACTAAAGAAAAGTCCCCGAATGGAATGATCAGTCTAGTGATCGGTCAAACAATAGGAAGTATGATGGAAGGGAATCAAAAGGAGATGATGGGCAGGCCGGGAGCACAAACAGAAATCGAGCTGAGAAGAGGAGAGGGATCAAAGGGGTGGGGGGAGGCGAGGGAGAGGGGTGCTGAGAGGAAGGGAGGTAAAAGGTTGAGGGGGTGGAAAACGGATGAGACGCATATTGAACAGCTGGGAGGAAAGGGGGGGGATTTCTAATCGATCAGGCTGGCTTCGGAAAACGTAAACTATTGAAGGGAGATGGAGAGGAGAGGGCCACTATAAGGAAGGCGAGGGGAGAGGCGATGAGAGGAGATAAGAATGTAAAGAGGGAGGGAGATGGAGGGAGGGGGGAGAGAGATGGAGGGAGAGGAACGAGACTGAGAGGGTGGGAGGAGGAATGGGGGACGAGACACACACACACACAAAATAGCCACTCTACACGAACCTATGCTATACTGGTTGGCAGGGAAATGAGTTATGGACCGTAGAGGTATAAGTGCAGTAGTGCCTTTACGCGGGTCACAGCCGGACAGGACCCCCACTTTGGCAAGGTGCCAAAACCACGCATTTCATGGGATATCAGTCTTCGTTATGAAACTTTTGACCGGAAACAAAGTGGAATCTATTCTCTGCGTCCAACCGCATCTTCTACAACTCATTCATAAGCATGATCTTTAACCACATTTGAAATAATCGTCCATTTTCATGGTGTGATCGAGTGGGGTCAGTCTATTGTGGCTGTCCGACTGTGCGGGTGACTAGAGAAGCAAATGAATGAAAATATGCATATTTGCATAATGTGCATCTGTCAGTATCGCAGAGATTTTGTATGTGTTTGGTCAGTCCGAAATTGAAAATAAGCTTTTTCTACGACCAGGTGACGGTCGATTAGCCGATCAATGATGATTGGAAGAGGCGTATTTGGACAACTGCGCCTGCCGCAGATTACAGCGTTTCGTTGGCTTCTAGCTCAGACAGATGATCTCCTAATGGGTATGCCCTTGTCTGTGCCTCCCTGCCAGCTTGCCATACTTGTATAGTGGAATAAAAAGATCCGTCACCTTATCATGCCGAATATCAGGCGAGAGAGTGTGCAACAGTGAGAGAATTGGACTCATTTTGAAATGAATGTAACGGACGGATCGGTTTATTCCACTATACCTATTTACTTCAATATTTTTGGAAAAGCTATCTGGAAGACAAATGTGACGAAATAAGGAAGACACTGGAATCGCTTGATCTGATCAGAAGTAGCTCACAATGTGGGAGTAAAGAGGGGAAGAAGAATGAGGAGGGAAGAAGCCTCACAGGTAAGTGGAAGCAATTTGTGAGAGAAGGGGGGGGGAAGAGAAATGGGGCGGGAGGTGAGGGTGGAGCTAACAATCATACTCGTTTGGGGAAGCAGAGGAGGACAATAGAGGGCTAGAAATTGGGGGCCGTGCACAACGTTTTGCTACGTAGAATAGGTTCATATGCAAATTAAGAGAGTGGAGAAGAGAGAGCATGGAAATTGGAGAGACGCAGAGACATTCGGAATTTCGGAACGCGTACTGGTAAAACGTCGTGGGCCATGCCATCGTTTACGAATTGTCTCCTGATTATTGCCGTTGGATAGAGTCAAATTGTGAACGAACATCCTGCAAAAGGTCAGGGTCAAGTCGGGGTAATAATAACGAATGACTTAGATGCCCTTCCACCATAAGCTAGTGATGTTGACAGAAGGCATTCGCGATGCGAAGCACGGGCATATTTCTCGAATCGGCCGCACGCTCATCGATCTTTCGCCCCCTCTCTATGTCCCCCTCATTCAAGCGCGGTTTGTTGCGTGTCCATTGTCGTCGCAATCTCCAGGGACTTTGGATGCAACACGGAAATAAAAAAAATAAAATAAGAAACGTTTAAAAATACTAAATAAACGAAAGTGATACGGTAGGAAAGGTACAGTAAGCAAGACTAACTAAAGCGGTGCAGCTCCCACAACTAAAGCATACGGTAAGAATACGGTAGGTTAGGTTGGGATTAGTATTTGTTCGTCTCGGTCGGTGTTTTCTTATCCTTTTCTTGTTTTTATAGTGTTTACTCTTTGATTTTGTGCTCGTGCAGATGAGTGCTGACATTCGCGCCGCCAAGGTCGAGGAGCTACTGCGATTTCGCACGAAGATCAAGGTTTTAAAAAGATTTTAATTAAGTCATTTTGTTTTTTTTTTGAAATTATTACATTGCCTGTTTAAGACCCTTCGCGAGGAACTCCTCCGGACGTACGCTTCGCTGGGTGAGCTGGGCGTGCAGCACGGAACGGTCTACCCTCCCCGAAATGCGCCCAAGCCTCCCGACTACTCCAAGGTCACGGCCACCGTCCAGGAGAGGTAGGCATCTCCGCGCCTCATTTTCGAGCTTCCTTTGATTCCAAATGCAAATCGCAATCTAGTCTGGCCTTTCTAAGCTGGCTATGTGATTTTTTTGAAATTTCAATTTGGTAGGGTCGATTTTGATTTAAACTTTCCATCCACGATTATGTGCAATTTAGGCCGTTTTTCAAACTATGATTGGGAATGTTCTCCACGTATGATTTTCGAGAGCGCTCAATATTCGCCAATATTGCATATTTGATGTTTGCGATATTTGCAGGACCGCTCAGGTGCAGAAGGGCGCGGCACAGCTTCGCGTGATGGACACGGAGCTGACGGCGATCGCGGAATCGTCCAAGACGCGGGTCGACGAGCTGGCGGGCAAGATGCAGGCCCAGGACAATCTGGCCAGCGAGATCGAACGGCAGATCGACCAGCTCAAGGACCTGACCATCGTCGAGTCGCAGAGCCAGCGTGAGAGGCGCTTTATCTTCCTTTTTTTTTCTCACCCTGAATTCTGGTCTTCTAAAGTAGATGTGGATCGGGGAGAAATGAGGGCAGGCGCGCTCGTGTAGATTTTAACTTGTTTGACGATTGACGATTGTTTCATTTCTGCGTCTTTTCATTTGTTTTATCATAAAAGCTGCACAGCGCTTGTTCTAAGAGTCAGAATTAAGCATTATAATGACGGAAACAATTCGGAGGTCTAGACATGGGCGCGGTTGTCCTATCGGACGTTAGGATGGGTGACTGCGCCCGCTCATGATAATTGTAAAACGCTTGTCAGGATGGCTGCTTTTGATTTTTTTTTAACGTAGGCGTGCCTTCAAAAATATGAGGACAACGTTAGCCCATGTGTGGCCAAATCGGTCTTGATTGTCCCATTTCGCCTCATTTCAGCGCCCGTACCAGACGAGTCGATGGACGACGTGCAGGCACTGGTCGAGGAGATGCTCGTCAGCTACGACATTCCGGTACGGCCATACGTGGGCACCGACCCCGAAGTACGGGTGATTAGCCCATATTTGTTTTCGGAATTTTACTTTGGTAGGCCTATATTTCCTACAAAATTTCAATTGGTAGGCTTGATTTCGTACACTGGTAGGCCCGTTTCTCAAAATATTGCGGGGAAGGTTGCCCATGTATGGGTACGGCTGCCCATACCGTCCTTTATTTTGAACTAGAGCGTACCAGTGAATAACTTAGGTTTGGTTAGCCTATCAATGAGGCATCTGGAATAATAAGGAGCCTACCAAGTTAAGTTTGTGACAAAGTGAGGGACCTACCACCCGACAGTCTGGTCCATGCCCGTGTATGCGGCTACCCGAACGGTTTTAGATGCTAGAATACTGACAAATAGATCATGCTCTCCACAAAAAAATTGCACGTTTGCTATTGAATGTTACTGAGCACGTAGGATATATTTCGGCTTTTTTGAAGCAATTTTGAAAAAAAAAAGGTTTCCGGTCGTGGGGTCCAGGTAATCGACGTACGAATTCACACTACGTCCTTAGGGGGGTTTACCGCACAGATTGATCCATACTTAGTGATGAGACAATTTTTCTTGGTAATATTTCTCAGCAAGCTACGCCAACACGGTATCCTTCGTCTGCATCTGAATTCCATACCTGGGCTAGTGTTGTCCGAACATTTTTTTGCTGGCTGCCTTACGTAATTAGGGGAAAATCAAAAGCAGCCGTCCTAACAAGCGTTTTACACTATGATTGTCTAGCGCAGGCACCACCCATCCTAACGTCCGATTGGACAATCACGCCCATATGTAAGCTGAATTCACTTTTACGCTTGCAGACGCTGCTGCAAGAGGTGGCGGAGGGGGAGCGGGCGCTGGCTGAGGCAGAGGGCCGCCGGAAGAGCCAACTGGAGGAGCTGGGCAGGCTGACCGAGAGCATCGGTTCGTGTGCATTCTGGCCGTTTCTTTTCTCTTTTTTTTATAATTTTTATTTTAGCCCGTTGTGTTCTTTCCTGAATGGGGTGGGCTAGCTCGCTTGAGAAAAAAATCTCTTGTTCATTTTCTTGTATCCAGAAGCAAGCTAAGTGCTGGCAAACCGATTCCCCTTGAGGCGGTCTCCGCACGCGGCTGGCGGAGTATGCGCGTCGCCGCGACGCGGCACGCGGACGCAACGCGGCTCTGGACGAGCGGCTGGACGCGGCTCGGATGCGGCTGGCGGAACTTGCCAAGAGCAAGGAGGAGCGGGAGGCGAGAATGAGGTACGGTAGGGCAATGTCTTTTTTATTTATTTCAAAGTGAGCCTTCTTTCGCTATAATCGTTGCCAATAGGGGTCTTTAATGAGAACGCTGAAGGCACTGTTGAATGGATTTTTGACTTGTGTCACTTCTAGCTGGAAATATTGCGGATTAAGCAGGTTATTCTTTAGAGTTCTGCGTGAGAGTTCTTTTTATCCTTATGCTTTCGTACATCATTCATAGCCGCGACGTGTCTCTCCGCCAAAACAATAAAACCTATTAACCAAAAGAACTCGCATGCACATCTCTATTATTCTTACAGTGAAATGCGCGCAAAACGCGAGACGTTGATGTCAACGATGGCTGAGCTGCAGCAGAGAGGCGTATGCTGTTTTTTAAAAATAGAATTTCACTTTTCATACTTGCACTCCTGTACTATTTTTTTTTCAAGAACGTTTGTCTATCTGCGAAAATGTTGGAGAATACAAGCACCCGGCTTTATGCCTTCAGTCCGAGCTGGAGAAGCGACGCGCGGCCATTGCGTCGCGTCGGGAGGAGCTGAAAGCTGAGCGGGTCAGTCTGGAGAAGAAGCTGGAGGAGAGGAAGAGGTCGAATGGGGAGAGGATCCAGGCGGTGACCAAGGAGACGGAGAAGTATATGGTAGGGGAAAAAGGGGGTATGCAAAAGGCTCTTCTGAAAATTTGAAACAATTCCGTTTTCTGTGTGTGCGTGATCAAAAATAGTTCCCAGTACTCTTGCTAGATTCTAATAGTTTTTTCTAATATTAGAATGAAAGGGGAGGAGGATCGTCTCACGGGGGTTCAATAATAAGTTATCTAAATGGCATACGATAATGGCTTGCCTAGCAATGGGAAATTGCTGCCCGTTGTAGGCGGAGCAGTCGGCGGTCCTGGAAGCTCTCAAGGAGCAGAGCGAGACGCTTGAGAAGCGGCTGGCGGATATCGACCGACGGGTGGGTGGACGGTGTGCCCCGAGTGATCATCATAGGTTTTCTCGTCTAAACCCCCACCCCCCCCCCCTGATTCGACTATCCACGGATAAACCACAAATATATTATACTTTTTTTTGTTATAGATTACGGAGCGCGAGGAGGCGATGGTGCACCGTGAGGAGATCAAGGAGCTGCGGGCGGAGGTTAGTATGTCTGGAAATATTCGCACAAGGGGGGGGGGTACTGTAGAACAACGTGTAGAAGGAAAGAAATGATCGAAAATTTTAAGTTATCCTGGTGGATTACTTTTCCATGATCTCATGATCGCTTTCTTAGAAATTTTAACTAGAAAAAAAAGAAAATTTTGTGCCTTTCAGATGGGCGGCAAGACGGTGGACCAGCTACAGGCGGAACTGCACAAGATTCTCGACGATGAACGAGTTTTGCGGACGATTGTCGGTCAGATTGTGAGTGCAGATGTTGAGATTATGAGGGAAGCTTTACTGTTAATAGTATCACAGGAATGGTCGCAATTTTTTGGTCAAATTTACAAAATCCGGACTTGCCTCGGTTCTGGGAAAGGTAATGGGGGGCGTTAAATAGAAGAGAGAAGGAGTATTCGTTTTCATAGGTGGGCACGGTTGCAGGTACCTTGGTTGGGTGGTTTACTGCAAAAAAATCATGTATTGGGTAACTCACACTGCATAATAATATCTTAGCGAAATTGTATGATATCTATGTATGGGTGAACCACTGCAGAGTAAGTTACCGGCATACCCTGCCCACGTATATGATTCGTTTTAGAAGCAAAAGGGCGACGCGGACCGCGAACTGTGCTCGGAGATTCGCCGAGAGGTTTGAGGAAGGAGGGGAGGGGGGGGGGGTGTTAGGGAATTGGGAGTAAAGAGGAGGGGAAATTATAAAGAAGTGGATCGGATAGGAGGATTTTTATTCAGCACAACTTGTTAGCTCAAATTTTGCAAGATTTTAGTCCTGTTATAGGTTTGCTCTATCATTACTGTAGCTTACTTGCAGATGGACGAGATTCGCGCCAAAGACGACCTTCTGAAGACGGCGGAACAGGCGGTGAGCCTGTTCGCAATTATCTCTTTTTAGCTTTTTTTCAACGGTTTTTCGGAAATGGGCTTTTCGGCTATTTATTTGCCTTTATTACTTTCATTGAGCTGCTCAAGCATTGTGTTGTTGAAGATTGTGGACAAGCAATCTGAGGAGGCTGACCGACTGGAGGAGGAGCTGCGAGAGTTGAAGGAGAAGAAGAAGCGGGAGGCGGTGGAGAAGGTGAGTATAGGGATTGGAGGGGGGTGAGCGGGGATCGTTGGGTCCTGTTGGTGAAGCATGCTAAACAGCATGAATTTATTATGTGTTCGGACGTCCAAAGGTCATGGAGTAATGCGTCTTTGTTGCTTGAAACGTTGAATAATTTGAGTCTGCGCTCAGGGATTCTGGCGTCGATGCCAACGTTGACGATTGATCTTTGGCGCATATTGTTACGCTAAAAACTAAGCCTTTTCTAGTATAGTTTTCTCTTTCTAGCATTAAACCCGCCATTAATTTGAGGCGGAATCGCGCAAGCTCAACGACCGGGCAACCCGGGAGAAGCGACGAAAGGAGCGGGAGGAGGAGAAGAGGAGGGAGGCGGAGGAGGAGAGGAAGAGGAGGGAGAGGGAGGACGAGGAGAGGAGGAGGAGGAAGGAGGAGGAGAGGGTGAAGAGGGAGGAGAGGAAGAGGGCAGCTGAGGTAAGCGTGGTGGAAGGGGGATATTGCGGGATCTAGAGGTACCGGGAGGTACACGTACTTTTTATTTTAGCTTCTGAAGCCCGCTAGTGTGCAAAGGGGCAGCCTTTAATAAGCGTACCCTTTCAGCGATATCTAGGGAACTGCGTAATACTAGGCTGCGATACTAGCTGATAGGTAATCGTGCGTAGTGCTACAGTATCCTTACAGTACTATTGTCGGTCCGCGTACTCAAATTTTCGTTCCGCGCTTTCTTGATTGGACTTACGTTATTGAGCATAAGCATGGACAGCCAAAAATGCAAGCAACCAACGGAAGACGGAATCAATACCTCGGAACGGAAATTTGAATGCGAGTAGCGGCAATATGTTGAGTTTTGCCGTGACTGGGAAAGGTCATGGTTATGGGAAAGAAGAAAGCCGGTTTTACGTGACCGGTAGCCCCTTTTTTTGGCATAGATGAGCACGGTTGCAGGTACCGTGGTTGGGTAGCTTGCTGCACAACTTTTTCTAGTACTGGTTAGCTCACTGCAAAGTAATACAGTAGCTAAGCAGCGCAATCTCTGTGTATGGGAGTACCACCGCAGTAAGCAGTGGTACGTTGCCCACGTACGTTTTTGGGATGGTACCCCCATTTTTAACATTGTGTGCTTTACGTGCCCGCGTATGGCTATCATGCCTTATCCTGACAGGAGACGCGCAAGAAGGCGCAACTGGCTGCGCTGATGGAAGCGAGGAGGAAACGGTCACTCGAGAGGGCACTCCGAGCGACCTGCGATGAGGAGGGGCCGAGTGAGCAGGGAGGACGGGTGACGAGGAGGTGGGTTAAGGGGGAGGGGCTAATGAAGTCCGCTTCTTTGTGAGACCCCGAGATACGGGGTAGTCGCTAGTCGAACGTTATTGTTAGTGGGTGGGAGGATAGACCAGACGAGATGGACCATTTTGGCGTTGAAGAAGCACCTGAACAGGATGGCGTTTGTTCACTCCTCATCTGCTTTTGAGCAACCGTTTGGGAAACGAGTTGAAGACAACTGTTCGTGTGTAGATTAAGGTTTATGAAGAAAAAAAAGGAAAAAAAATGATTTCCCCAAATTTGCAATTGAAGGGGCGGCCGTCCGCCTCTCACGGCGCTACGCGGAGACTCACTGAAGCGGCCGCAGCAGCCGAAGCAGCACCCGCCCAGCCTCCTCCGACCGCAGCCCGTCCTGAAGCCTGTGTGAGTGGAACGGGGGTGGAGGACCGTAGATTAGACAGCTGAACGAGTTGAAATCATTCGTGGGCACGGTGTCGTGGCAGGTGGTTACGGGTAGCTTACGGCAGAACAACAACAACAACAACAACTATCTTTGCTAAATGCCTCAATCTTTGTGTGGTTCTGTAGCCGCCTTGGTTCAAATTTAGAGATGTGCAGACTGGTCAGTACGATGATTATGTTTCATGCATCACTCTTAACCGCGACGCGCCTCGTCGCCAACGGTAATGTTAAACAGTTACAGTTACAGTTTTACACCGTTTATCTGGGCTAGCAGTGGAGGGGTTCCAAAGGAGGGAGTCTTGATAGATAGGAGAGGTCGGGGACTTAAAATCTTCGTCAAATACTCACTCAGCCCGCGGTGTCCATGATCTTGAGTATCCTCTTGATCCTGGTTTGGCGCTAGTTCCCCCGTGCGCCAAGTCTCCAGGAGGAACGATTCATCCTTCTTGTCCAAGATTGAAAGGGCTGCGCTTGATTGAGAGAGAATGAAGAGAGCCGACCACCCGCGACGAGGACAGAGAGGAATTCTTCTTCTAATGTTAAACATATTGCCAAAATGACCAGTCTGCACAACTCTGTTCAAATTGCGACATTATGTAGCTTGCAGTATCGTAGATTACAGTATGCCCGAGGTCGTAGTCTTGAACGAGAAGCCAGCCATTCCGGCCAAGAGGCCGCCGCTCTTCGTTTGCGAAGGTGAATACGTTTTCTTTTTCTTGTTCTCATTAGCGACAGGTTTATGCCGTCTTGTTTTGCGTTGCCTTTGGAGCAATCTGCTCACGAATCACTATATTCTGCTATGATTGTGGGAAATGTTCCGTCAGTCGTCTCATTCCTATTTCCAACGAGAGGGCGAAGTGGTATGAAGAGAATCCAGACAAAGTAGAAATGACGTTTACTGGCGGAACATTTTAGTCAATATTATATTGGATGTTGCAGACGAGTCGTCGGGCGAGGAGGACAACGAGGACATGGACATGCTCATGGAGATGCCGAAAGTGCCTGAGGTAAGGAGGGAGGGGAGGGGGATAAACATAGAGCGAATAGTACGCGAGATCCGATGTACCCAAGACACTTTTTGCTGTTAAAATTACAGAACCAAGGCACTTTGGCTGCCAAATGTATCGTTTTCTGCCAAATTATGCTGTTCTCTGACCTTTTTAATGTGAATCAAGGCACTTTTATCCCGTTCTCATTAAAAAAAATCGAGGCACTTTGAAACTCAATGACGTTACTATTTGATTTATGGGGATGAAGCTCGACGTATTATCGCTTACTACATTTTTCGTATTATTGCGAAGGAAAGTGTAACAATGATCCGATTGTGGGCAACGAATGTGATCATCCGTAAAGCTCAACGACGGGCATACTTGCGATCTCTTAGGAACATTATACGTCAGAGCAGGCTTCAACTTCTAACAAGGCAACAAAGGGTGCTAGGTTGTAAGGCAACAAAGGGTGCTAGGCAAACATTTCCTAAATATTTAGATGTGCTGCATCGTTTCACCGGACAGGCAGCTTTTCATTATAATATTATTGTTTTATTATCAGCTTTTTTATTATATATGGTTTATTTTAACTGGGTCTGCTCCAAAAAAAATACGAGAAATGCAAGAAGTCGGCGATCACGGGTAGAAAGATGCTGATTGTGTTGAGCGCTACGCCGACTCGCCGCGCCCCTCGCAGGAGAATCGCATGGAGAACGACGAGACTGCGATGGGACAGGACGAGGATAGAGCGGCTGCACCAGCGAGGTATGCTGCTCTTACTGGTGGCGTAGGCCGAATCGGAAAACCCCCCCCCCCCCCGCCCCGAACACTCTGCCGGTTCGATGCAGGTTGGCTTGTACAATATATAGCGTGTTGTTAGGCATAACGTGCGCCTCGATTAGCTCTCAAACAAGCCATGAAGATGCGCATCATAGCGAGCCCCCCCCCCCCCCAGAGTATGTTACTTCCTTCTTGTCAGAACTCATAGATGGGCAGTGTTTGCTGGCAAATTACTGCAGTGGCCTACCCATACATAACGATCGATAAATTTAGTTATGATTTTCTTCAACAGTAGCCTACCCAATACTTGCCAAAGTTGTGCAGTACGCTACCCAACCACGGTACCTGCAACCGTGCCCACCTATGTCAGAGCCGTGCCGGCCGTCGACTCGCCGATGCCCTCGTTCAACATGTCCTTCGACAACGCCGTCACCTCGACCCCGTTGGTCCAGCCGAACAGGAAGAAGACGTGAGTCGCTGTGCAGTCTCTTCCTGTCGCACGTGTTGTGTTGGGAAAGGGCTCGCTGGTAGATTGCAGTTACGGAAAATTAGCATGGGAGAAAGCTCATTTTTGAAGAGGTGAAAAAGTAGTAAAATATTATTATATTTGAGTACCTGCAGATATTTTCCAGCTGGACCAACCAGAAGCTTGTAGCCATCCCTGATCTTTCTTATCCGCCACTGTGCTTTGCAGTGGTCGTGGTGGAAAGGCGAAAGGAGCAAAGCGTGGCGGAGGAAAGAAGAAGTAATACCCGGTCCGTGCATGATGCTCGTAGATGCGCTTGTTAGCTAGCTTTTGATTTCTAGAAATGGTATATTAATGCCTTGTGCCATCATCTTCTGTGACATGTGAATTTGCGTTTTGAGATGTTTGTCTATAACTCGTTTCATTTTGTCCAATAGTTAGGCGTACTTTTGAATGATTCCTTCAACTTCAGTTTTGAACTTGATTCGTGCTACACGTTCCTGTGAATGGAAAAGATTGCGGTGCTAATGAGAGCTAATAAAAATGGATTGAGCCCCACGAGGATAACAAGACCATGAAGTTCTATTCACTACTATACTTATAATATATTTGCTAATTTATCGTTTGCACTGCGTGGTATACGGTATGGGACAACGCGAAAGACTTGTTGTTTGCTGTTTACCTGCAAAGTGAACGATGCTTCCTAACCGTTTTGCGCTTTGTTAGCCAAAGACTGTTAAAGAATAGCCATAAATATAGCGTTGAATGCGAGATGAAATAGTAGAACCTACACGACCGATGCTGTTGCTTGAGGTGCCAGAGAATACGGGATCTGCAATATCCTTAAGGACACCGTTCGACCTTTCCCATGCGAGGTAACAATAGGGTCACCAGGGGAGTGTTACAGATGATCTGCTAGCGTAATATCATAATGTGTGAGAATGATCCGAGACAGGAACGGAATGTGAAAAGATCCTATTGGAATATCTTTATAGGATATATAACCCCCGGTTACGTATCCTATCAAGATACTGCACAACCGCTGTACTGTTTTCATTCAGATGTTGTACTTCATTCCTTTTATGATTCTACATTGTATCAAAATCAATCGTGTATTTTGTTTTTTCTTCATCGTTTACAGGCGTTTATCAGAAGAACTTGTAAGCAAATTTGTTTACAATACTAATCACTGCTAGAAATCCGCTCCTCTCCTTGTTCAGGGAGTGATCTTGATGACAAATGGAATTCTACACACTAGTATACGTTCACTTCAAGAAGCCGAAGACCGCACAACATTCTCGGAATCGTGCATTAGTTGGCGCTTCATGCCTTCTAGTTAGCTAGTTGTACACCGTGTATGCTGCCGCTCACCGACCGATCTTATGATATCGGCCTCACGCAGAAGATCACGTACATCGTGCTGACTATCGTAGCCGTTCCCTCAATCACGCTATCGCTTCGCTTGCTTCCCATTTTCGTACAGAGACGACGCGAGTCTTTCTTTTTCCGCATATCGGTAACGCAGGTAATTTTTTCTGTTCTTTGTATTATTTTTCAGTTTTTTTATTTATCTTTAACGCAGGGAAATTTAGCGGTTTTTTCTGTTATATTTGCTTCTCTTGTTCTTTAAGACTATTCTGGACATAGCCTTCGTCTCATGCCACTTCTTCTTCTCTGCCATTGTCAACATTCCTGCTCTCTGGGAATGGGCCATATCGTGGAATGGAACGGTCAGCTTTATGATTGTCGCTCTAAAAATGTTAGTTTAGGTTTTACCCATCTTGAGCTATGCGTATATCTATTACTTCCTCTACTCGCAATACTTTGGCATTCTAGCGATTGCGATTCACCGCCTCTTGACCATTGTCAGGCCTGTGTGGGCGCAAGCACAGGTTTCCCTTTACTCATTTTATTGTCATACACTGAAATTAGCTCGTGGCATTGGTTGAGTACATGTTTTTTGTCATATATTAAAGTTTTCTTTTTCAAGGGAAGCTTTACAAGCGTGGGCCAAGTGGTGTTCGCGGCCCTTCACTTTACGTGTCCCGCTCCATTCGTCGTTCCCATTTTATTCCAAGGTTGCTTTTTATATTATACCCTATTCTATTAAATACGTCATTTTAGAGACGTATTATGGCTTTAATCACACTATTTCACGGCTATCTCGCTACACGCAGGCGGACAACGTAAATGTAAGCTAATTTTTCTCAATACTTGTATGAATGAATTTCGTTCACACTGTAATTTTAATTAAAATACATGTATTTGTTTAAAATTTATCAGATGAACTCAAGATGGGCTGCGATAACTTCCATCGCACTCCTGCTTATCTGCTCAACCTGCTATATTACGGTAGCTCGAGCTCTAGCCAAGATCGGAATGTTAGTTGGCTTTATATTTTACCGGTCACCAAATAAATATATGATTTGGGGCTTAAGGAATACACTGGACTCAGGAGGGACAGGAAAGAGGAAAGTTCGTCGCGAGCTTTCTTTACTCATAACGGGCCTGGCTCTGTTCCTGTTCATGAGCCTGCTTTGTACGTACTACATCGTCGTTCTCATTCTCAGTGCGCTGGATCAGGTAAGCCAAAAACAACTGCCTAAGTGTGCTTCCTGTCTAAGACAGCAATAACGCACTAGAACAGTTGTTGAGTGCAACACATCAGTCTTGTATTGCGACTACTAAATTTCTGTGCCATTATCAATTCAATTTTATGCATTATCAACAAATAGTGTCTATAAAGAATGACTATACTGAATTAGTCATGTCCTACACTGAATAGCGTCATTAGCGGCAGATTTACACAACTGATTATGCGTTCTCTGAGGAAATCTCATACGCTGTGAGAGGCCTTTATACCATGAAAAATGTAAAAAGAATTTACACGAGTATGCAAGAGAACCCTGTTCTTGATTATGTGTTTTAGGTAGGCAAACAAATATCTTTTTTTCGTTCTTTAATTGACCGAATCTATTCACCACACAAAAATAAGTACAAAAGGTGGATGAGATATGATGGTTGACTTTAACGTGGTTGAGATGGCTGCGATCGAGACCGTGCGTACCTTCTACGCTTTCGCCTCGTTCGGTCTGGCGCTGGCCAATCCGTGGTTGCTTCTTGTAACCTCCTCAGAGATGCGCCGGCGCGTAATCGGCGCGCACAATTCAACGTCGACGGTGCGCTCCGACTTACGCTCGAACAACAAGGAGATCAGTCGATATTGACCTGTTGTGTACAAAGTTTGATCAGTCCTATAAAGCAATAATATATCAGAGATGTAATAATAATAATAATAATAATGATAATAACAATAATAATAATAATAATAATAATAATAATAATAATAATAATAATTTATCTACATGCGCAGGCATGAAACGATAACATATAGTGATTTCAAAAATGTTTGGCCCTCCAATGACATTACAGACTCTCATGTGATCATGATGATAAGAAGGGGATGGGATGGGGGGCATAGACAGGGGGGGGGGGCGTCCGTCGCTAACAAGGAGAGGTTGTAATGGTGCAATGAAATTGGAATCTGAGACCTATGTATTCTTATAGATTGGACCACGCTGATTCCGAATATGAAGTCAGAATTTCGGATTCATGCACCATTTTCGAGAAAATCGATGTCCAATTTTGCATGTGGATCGCGCTCTTCCCGCATCTTGGTACTTGGCGCAGAGCGCGCGAACTCCCGGTGTAAGCGGTTGGTATAGTGGAAAGGGTTCATGATTGTAAATCTTTTGTCCTGGGCTCGAAACCCGTGTCACAACGTTAGCTTTTGCTATTTTGGCAATGCAATATTCATGGCTGAAATGACATATTTCTATTACAAATCGTGCAATAAGAGTGCCAGGTTTTCAGTGCACTTCAATTTACGAAGTTCAGCTAAAATCCTTGGCTGTCAGAGACTTCCTTACCTATGATTTAACTTACTTTCTCTTTCCTCTCTCATTCTTGTGCTTTTTGTTACAGTGATCATAATACATGTTTTACCAGTAGCGTCAACTTCTCTCCCTTTGCGGAAATGCCATTAATACTGGTTGACTAATCAAAAGGAAGTACGTGAACAAGATTGTGCGTATCACGGACGTTGTATATTTAGCACATAGCCATAGGTACATTAAATACGTTCTGATACCATTCGCCAAAACCGCACAGGGTAAAGCCGTAAGATGGGATTCGAACCTTCGGCAAAAATGTCACGGTCACGGAGACTTTCCACTATACCAACCGCTCACACTGGGAGAGCGCGCACTCTGCGCCAAGTACCAAGATCCGGAAAGAGCGCGATCCACATGCAATATTCGATATCGATTTTCTCGAAAATGGTGCATGAATCTGAAATTCTGACTTCATATTCGGAATCGGCGTGGTCCAATCTATAAGAACACATATGTCTCAGATTCCAATTTCATTGCACCATTACAACCTCTCCTTGTAAGGCAGACAGTCCCTCTTGCGAGCCGTTGTCCCGTGCTTGTTCTCGTGAGGAGCGAACGAGTGCATTGCCTTGGAGGGGAGGCAGAGACAGTGGGAGTGCGAGTGAGTATGCGGTTGATTGACTAAGACGCACAACGTTCAAGACCTTTGGAAAGCGAAAATCACAAGGATGTCATCTATTCAGAGTTCCATGAAGCTCTAGGTAGTTGATAGAAGTTAGCTTTAGTGCCTATCACCATCCCCTTCCCCTCTACTTCATGAATTTGTATGCGTGGTGCGCGGCACACCGATCTGCCGTATTAGGAAATGACAGAATGATTTTTCGCTTTCCAAAGGTTTTGAATTAGGGGAGAGTTCCGTGGACGGCGAAGCGAAGAATATCGAAGGCGTACCGTCACGAACGGACTTGAAGAGACAAGGGGGAAATGGGGGAGCTATAAGTTACGGTCACGAGGTTCTTGCATTGAGAAGGCTTTGACACAACCAGATTCAGCTAATCTATGTTTAAATGATGGTATGGATGGGACCAGGAGTACTGGTGGGGGGCAATTTGGAATACCAACGAATGATTTCGGAGTGAAAAGGAGTTGAAACGGGCGGTGTTCCTAGTGAACTCTCTATGTATTCCAATGGATGTGTTTCGGTCCCGAGAAGGACGATAGACGAAAAACGTTGACCGTTGAATGCAAGTTTTGCCGGTCATTATTTGTCGTGCAAAAGTGATACCCATGGTGACTCTCCTCTCCGCCAATCTCCCAATACAGAAAGACGATAATGATAAGAAGGCGCAGACTGAGGATAGGAAGGATATAGAGATAACTGCATTTGGCCTTGAAGCGAAACCACGTATGTCGGTATGGTGACATCGCCAGACTAATTGTACTTTGCTGAATTTTGCAGATGGAAGTTACCAAAATTTCGTTGCCTGGAAATGACAGGCAAACTGAATACGCTTCACATTTGCTTGTCTTCTTTCTACTTGTCTGTGTGGTTGATTTGATTGTGCTAGAGGATAGCTATAGTATAAGAAAAGGCTCCATTTAGGAGTTAAGGTTTCGAACAGTGTTTTTTAGCTTTATTGAACAAAACGGCTCTACTATTGCAACCAACTTGCGTAAGACGACAATGGGCTTCTATGAAGAATTGAAATAGACTACGGTAGCAGTCTGCTATGATGCGCAATCGATCAACTCTACCTATGTGTACTGTTATTCGGGAAATGGTGGAGGATGGTACTACTTCTATCATGCGGCTGAGCATTTGTTTACGATCGGCGCGGGGGCTTTCCAACAATGCAGTGCCGTTGTCACCACAACACCGGAAGTCACAACTGAGGCAACTACAACTAGAGCTGCAACAACGGACGCAAGCACAATCAAGTTTTGATCAACGTTCACTGTAAGATTAAGCTGTTTACTGGTACGACAACCATTGCTGTTCCTGTGATCACTCCCTCCGATCCATGTAAGATTTGTAAATAACTGGGCTCAACTGTGCATCAGTACAGTTGCCCGGTACCATGTATAGTATCCCATATAGCATGTTCTTATGCATGCTACTTCTACGTGGAGGAAGGCACTAAGCCGCCAACGGCGACGTGTTTATCCGGTGGCGGGCTGCGGGTCACATATTCCAACACAACCTCGGTAATATATCATTGACTAAAAAGTTCCGTAGTAAACTCATTCCTCCTACTTCGTCTGCACTTTCTGCATGCAGCTTAGCTCTCCCGTCGAAAGTAGGAATGAGACGACTAACGGAATTTTTTTCCTCAACCATATCTCTGTATCTAGCAATAGCATAGCATTCCGCCCGGTGAAGAATGCGTCTAATAACGAATTGGCCACTATTTTTGAATTTTCTCAAGAGTGGTCGGACCAAACTATACCAAAATTCCAGAGCTTATGGAGCTCACAGTAACAAACTTAAGTTTTTAAATTCATAATTTTCGGTTCACTTATTCGCCTGCAGGATCAAATCCTATATGCGGAAACCGCTATTCGCTATTAGAACGCTTGGAATGCTGTGATAGATAATACCACGATCCTGTAGGTATGCTATGACAAGCTTATGGTGAAGTCGAGCGTGGTGTATTGTCATGATGGAGTTTGGGCCGATTCCGCGAATCCTAGTGCTGCCGCTGAATGGCCTTTTGTTGGTGGAGTATTCTACGAATGTTGAAATTCACGCTCCACTCCAAGTGCTTAGAATTTGCGTTCTGAATAAAGTCAAGGGCATATATCGTGTTGTGTTGTGTTAACCTTTCATTTTATCTCTTGCAGCTGCACAATCAATTACCTTACACGTACCGTCAAAACCGAAAATTGTGGGACAAATACCGTATTTTACCGTATTTTTCGTATTATCAGCTTTAGAATAAATCTAATCGAAAAAATACTTGCATATTCCGAAAGAGCAGACCAAAATACGTAGGTAAGCGCCGAAAAAGTTTTATTTATGGATTTAGGAGCCGTGTGCTAAATGCGGGGGTTATGACCACCTCCAAGGACAGTCAAAATATCAAGAATATCAAATTTCTGCAAAGAGTGTCTAAAGATCTTTTTCAGCCTCCGGATACTCAAATGAACCGATTTAGGTTGAAAAATAGGTCCGGAAATGCTTGAAATGAGCTTTTTCCCCGGCCTGTTTGCGGTAGCACCGCTTTCAACCTTTCCATAACGAAGCACGGGCTATCAATTTCAAAATTTTCAAGTTAGGATGACTCTAAAATGTCCAAAGAACAGGCAGGCAACATTTCATATGCCATTTGATGATCACCGCAGTGCAATGGCAAAAATACGGTAAAATACGGTATAATACCGTATTATACGGCATTTGTCCCAGAATTTTCGGTTTTGACGGTACATGTTTCAGCGCCCCGGATATTACTTATACTTTGCTCCGTAATACATCTAGTACTTTGGTCCCCATACAAGCAAAGAGACACTTTAGTGTCAATGGTTTTACCTTATTTGAGCTAATGGATATTATGTGGTGCTGCAGTACAGGTAATATTTGGATTATTTAAAAATATAATTTATATAATTTACCTTGATAACGCTATCATTTGAACTATGTAACAAGTAGGCACTTTTCCATAGAAGAGACGTGTTTCGAGTAAGTCTACATGTCACGTATGGGGCGCTGAGTGCATTCACGACGTTAGTCGTCGTTTGCGTGTCGAGCAGAATGCTGCGTTGATTGCTCCGGGCACATGCTGCCGCTCTCCGACCGATCGTACGATATCGGACCCGTCCAGCGGGTGACCTACGCCATTCTGGGCGCCGTTGCAGTTCCCTCCATTCTGCTGTCTCTTCGACTGCTGCCCATCTTCGTACACAGACGAAAGGAGTCCTTCTTCTTTCGCGTCTCCGTAACGCAGGTGGCGCTTTCATACTGCTATTCACGGAAAGCGATATTTCATTGTGTTGTTGTTCCACATTTCAGACCGTTCTCGACATATCATTCGTGCTCTGCCACTTCTTCTTCTCGGCCATTCTCAACATACCGACCCTCTGGGTGTGGGCCTTATCGTGGAACGGATCGGTCTTGTCCCTTTTCATTGTAGCTGTACATGGTTGCGCGGAAAAATCTTCGATTGTTTAGTATTAAAGGGTCGAAACGTAGTAGGATTAACGTTTAGTGACGGACTTTTAATAATATCGTTGACAGATAATGCCTCTGATCAGCTACGTGTACATCTACTACTTTTTGTACGCACAGTTCTTCGGCATCTTAGCCATAGCGGTTCACCGTTGCCTTATCGTTATCAAGCCTCGGTCGTCGTTCATGAAGGTTAACTTAACAGCTTAGTCTTAGTTAGGTGGGCGCTTTAGGTTGGGGATGGTTGACGAAAATGTTCCGTCAGTCGTCTCATTCCTACTTCCGACGAGAGAGCGAAGCGGTATGAAGAGAGTGCAGACAAATTAGGAATGAGTTTACTGGCGGAACTTCTTCGTTAACAATATTGAACCACTTATTTGTAGGGCAAGTTCACGGTTATCGGCCCGCCTCTGTTCGTGCTTGTGCACTTTCTATGTCCAGCTCCCTTTGTCATACCGATCTTCTTCCAAGGTTCGCTTTTACGCAATTTACATTTTACCTGTCATCGTAGATGTTTACTATGAGTTCAACGAGACCTCGGCACGGCTCTCCCGTCACACATTTGCAGACAGCGTCAATGTAGGTATAGATTTACTACGAATGGTTTACGATGACAACTTTATTTAAATGATATCGATAGTTTATAGTAGAGAAAATGGGAAGATATAATCGGTCCGGTTGTAGCGCTGATTGCGGTGCCTTTCAAAGCGATCTGATCAACTCATGAAATAGTTTAGATGTTACTGATCTCAAAAAACATATCCATGTTTCCGATATGTTTTCTTGGAATGAAATGGTACCGTTTCAAAGCACGATAAATTCGCTAAGCACCTGTAGCAGCGGAATCACGAATTATACGTTCCGCTTTTCGTGACTATAGTTATAGTTTGACGAAGCGTCCGATTTGATTACAGTCCAATTCGTTGTGGGCGGCCATTGTCTCCATTGTCCTACTTGTCTCATGCACAGCCTGCTACCTGTCGGTGGCCCGTGTTTTGGCAAAGAACGGACTGTAGGCTTCTTTTATGATCGTTTAACCTTAGTTTTTCTAAACTCAACATTAAAAGAAACTCAAAATATTATATATTCTTGACTTCATTCTAGGAAGAGCCTCGGCCAGACCACGGCAGGCAAGCGGGTTCGCCGTGAGCTGTCGCTGCTCATCACCGGCCTCGTGCTCTTCCTCTTCATGGGCCTCCTCTGCGCCTACTTCATTGCTGTCTTCGTGCTGAGCGCCCTGGGCGAGGTCCGTTGAAGCCTACCTATCTATTGCTACAAAAATGGCGTAGGCAATGCTTTATCTTTGATTTATTTAGTTATTTACGTCTACGTCTTCCTGCGTTGTCTGCAGTCTCTTAGTACCGCTTCGCTCCTCGCCATAAATAGATATGAAGCAACTGACGGAGCATTTTCCTCAACTATAGCAGTATTGGAGATTCTAGTTGTTCGCTAATTCGTAGCTTCGGCTGAAACGCATTTCGGCTTTCTATCTTTGAAAGTAAGTCATGAATAGGCCGCCTGAGATTTGTCCGAGATGTTTCGAAGTGGCGTCATTAGACGCTTTGTAAGAGTGTTACGACAAACTCTGAAACGTGCGCGGAGAGAATACTGAACGACTAGATCAGGCGATAGAGTCCGAGCGTGCGTATTTAATTAAGTGTGGATAAATCAATCAATCAATCAATCAATCAAGCGTGTGAGCATCAGACTCATTTCGGAAATCAAAGCAAGGGACGGATCGGTTTACTCCTCTATATTACTGACGAAAACATTGCGTCGGTACGCTCATTTCTCTGTCGTCTGCACTCTCTTGATGCTGCTTCCCGAAATAGGAATGCGAACCTTTCTCAACCATATTTTAGCCAGATTTTCTCAACTATATCTATGTAGTGACCATATCTACCTGTTTCTCTGTTGATTTCGCAGTTTCCCTGCAATTATATACAAAACGTCCCAGTCAATGAGAGGATACATAATAATAATAATAATGATTTGTAGATGGCGGCGGTGGAGGCCCTCCGGGTGTTCTATCCCTTCTCGGCCTTCGGCCTGGCCCTGGCCAATCCGTGGCTGCTGCTGATCACCTCGTCGGAGATGCGTCGGCGCGTCATCGGCTCGTACGCCTCGATCACCTCCACGACGATCTCCCGGTCCGAGATGCGGTCGTCGATGAACGGGACTACGAGTCGGCGTTGAGAATCCCAGTGTTAATCGAACATGAACCTGATGAAGATGGCCGTCTGCAGTAGAGAATCATGCTGTTACAGGAAGCTGGGTGCGTTTGATCATCTCTCAATAGTGCTGCGATTTTAGGGCAGCATCAGCCCATATATGGTTTTCTTAATATTCACTCTTGTTATCCAACATTACAAGCTGACTCACGTTTTGGGGCGCTAAGTGAGACTATGTGTATAAAGAATGGAATAAATACGTGTGATAAGTACAATGCTACATCTACATCTACATAAAGAGCACCACACTTCACCCCAAACCTCCTCTCCTCGCAGCAATCTCTTTCTTCCTAATCCACGCGCTTGTAAAAGTCGTCGCCTCTGACCCTCGGCTATTCACCTCTCTGGAGGTCCATTCAGACAAAATCCCCTCCCCCCTCTTCCTTGACCATTCATCCCCTCCTTTCTAACCTCTCTTGTCCTCCCTTGTCCCTGCAGCCGCCTGATGATGACCTTGCTGGCCTACTCTCTCCCTCCGCTCCCCTCTCCCTCTAGACTCTTCCCTCTCCCTCCCAACTCCCTCTCCCTTTTCAGCCCTCTTTCTAATCCCTCTCACCTCCTCCTCCTCCTCTTGTGTTCTTCTTCTTCCCTCCCATCCCTCCTTCAGATCCGTCGGTCAGAGTCTCACTATGATCGACCAGCTTCACGTGCCTTTATCTCACTCTGAAATCGCCTTTATCTCACTCAAAAATCTCGATATTTTCTGAATCAAAAACTGTCCGCAATTTCTCGGTATTGCTCTTATTGTTATACCTACCACTCTCTTGATCGTACAGCAGATCTACGCGACTAGCTTCTTCTTCTTCGCCTCTTACTTTCTCTCCCTCTCGACCAGTTATTGTGCTTCTTCTCAGTTTCACACCCTCTTTCATCTCAGTCTCAGCCTCTCTCTCTCTTATTTCTCTCACAGTGGTTTCTTGCCGGCGGCCTACTTCATTCTTTTTCCTCCTCTTTCTCTTGCAATCTGACGAAGGACCTGCTTGTGTGTGTGTGTGTGTGTGGCTATGCATGCTGCAATTAGGAACAGGGGGGGAAGTAGGGGGCCCGGAGGTGCTAAGAGCACACCCCTATGACAGGGGGCAGGTAGCCTCAGGGCAGCCTCTCTCCTCTCCCTCTCTCCCTGCCTCTCAGGACTTTAATCTAGTAAGAAATGGCTCGCACTGGTCAAGTGGCAGTCCGCCCCGGCATTCGTGCGTAGTTTATGAAAGAGAGGAGGCTTAAGGCAGTGCGGTTTGGGCGTGCCCGTTTGCAGGGACCATTGAAATCATAGCAGGTGAGGGGGTCTCATAATATTTTTGTCTCTGGTATAAAGCGTGTTATCCCCGTCAGTTAATCGTTATCTCGTTCTCTGTCTTCTCTTATATGGTTGAGCACAAGCCTGAGTTCCTCACTTCTGCCTAGAGAAGTAAGCTGGCCGACGTGAGAGAATTCGAAAGCAAAGTAGGAATGTGCGATTACTGGCGGAACTCTCCCTCTCTCGTCAATGATAGTATAGCGGGATTGAATGGAATCTGTGAATGGAACGAGCGAGGTTTCTCAGGCGCGCATGCGTAATATCCACGGTGGGAATCGCTGAGAATCGCGCCGGCTTCGTATAATGCCACAGCATTCTGCCCGGTGCAGAATGTGTCCGATAGCGAATTGTCCACTGGTTTTGAATTTACTCAGCAATGGCTGAACAAAGGTGCGTCAAATTTTCAGAGCGTCTTGATCTCGTAGTGACGAGTTTAAGTATTTACATTCATAATTTTCCATTCCCTGGTTTGCCCACAGGATCGGATCGTATGAGCGGAAACCGCTATTCGCTAATCGAACGCTAGGAATGCTGTGAATATCTCCCCGACTTCCGTATGGCTTGAATATTATCTGATCATCCTTTGTCTTGTTCCTGTTAGTGTGTACGTTGCTAGCGTCTATTATTTTGCATAGGATACATTTTAGGTCTCTATACTATTTCGTTTTAAAAAATTAAGAAAAATCTAAATTACAAGCATTGCGAAGGCCTAACAAAGTCCGAGCTCGATGCCCTCCGCATGTATCGGATTGTATTGCAGTCGCTCGTCGTGTTTGCCTTTGCAAAGGAAGGACATCCGTCCTTCTTTCCTCCCTACCTCTTGTGACCGCTACTTGTTATCTAGCTGAACACTTTCGCGAAATATAATCAAATTAACCGAGAGAGGGAACAGCTCAATTATTGATAGGCTGATGTTGCGTAGCTAGAATGAAACATAAAATCAAGGCAGGTAATAAAGTGGCCTAGGAAATTATAAAAGTAAATCCGTGGTTCGTCGAGCGTGGATTGCTGGCTAAGCAGTGATAAGGGTTGACGAGTAAATTTGAACCCACGCTGTGGACTTGCTCCTCCAGTTCACCCTCGGTCATGTTCCCGTGTAAAAAGAGGGTGATGGATGGAGTATAGTCGACGGAATGCCCCTGACAGGTCTCTCTCTACCTCTTTAACCCTCTCCCCCCCCCTCTCACTCTGCCCCTCTAACTGTCCCTCTCATAGGAGGGGGGAGAATGACCAAGGTCAGAGTAATGCTCGGGTTCCCGTACCGAGTGGCGAGCGACGCATCGCGCCATCCCGTCAGAGATATAGGATAGGAGGGGGGGGGGGGGTGTTGTATGGCCTTGTTGAACATGTAGACAGACTCTCTATCGCCTTACGATCGCCTTCCCACCAATGTGCGGCGTGCGACTGTTTCTCTTGCTCTCACAACCTTTTGCGCGTCCCAACAATGTTCTAAATGCTAAGCGAATGAGCCGAAATTCTTGGGATAAAATGTTTTGTTCGTGCGAGAGTCCCCGCCGAAATCAGGGTTATTTTTTAACGAATGAGCGAATCCGATGCTTCTACTGGCACTGCCCAATCGCATCTTTCCCAACTTTTATTTTCAAATTTTAATGTAGATTTAGGGATTTACGTATTGTTTTTTTTATATATTAGTTGTACACTGCTGCAAGCCGCTCCCAGCTGTCTCCTCTCCATAGATCTCCTCCCCCCTCAATTCCCCCTATTCCCCCCTATCCTCCCTCACTACACCCCCTTCATCCACTCGCCGATTGTCTCCACGGCGCGCTGCTTTCTGATTCAATTTCGCGCCGGCGATCTTGAGATGGCCACTCCATGTCCATCTCTCGCTCTCGCTCTCTTTCCCTCCCTTTTACCTCCTAAGGCACCCTCTCCCTCCCTCTCCCTCTCTCCCTCGCAACATCGTAGTAATCCTCGTATCCCTAAGGAGGGGCATCGTAGTCTCCCATCTCTCCTCCTCTGCATAGTAGTATGCCGTGATTTGTCGCCCTATCAAGAGACCCCCCCTCCCACTTGTGGACGGAATGAGTTGTGCGTTTAGAGGAATGAGGATAACTTAAGGGGGGGAGGTGGGCTGTAGTCTCCCTAGTCCCATCAGTATAGTCGGCGGAAAGTCAGATAGCAGTTGAAAGTGAGAGAATTCGTCCCATGAACTCACAGAGCCAGAAAAAAACGGCTTCATCTAAGTATGGCTGAGAAAAAAGTTCCGTCCGTCGCCTCATTCCTACTTTTGACGAGAGAACGAAGCGGTATGAAGAGAGTCCAGGCAAAGTAGGAATGAGTTTACTGACGGAACTTTTTCGTCAATAATAATACAGCGCAAATGACAACACTCCGCGATATGCAATTTGATAGAATGCATCATTATGAGCGTATGGCGAACGGTACCTATGCATACGTATTCAATAAATAAATAAAACGTATTCAATAAATAAATAAAATAAATAAGTACCGCCTTCAACAGGCACCAGGAAGCTTTCTTCACAAGCATGCCTTCCAGCCCTACTCACAATCAGCTTAATCTGATGCCTGATGCTGACCCCAGGCACTGTAAGCTCGCAATGCTCAGACAACGTTCGGTGTTTGCTCCGATAATTAGCCGCGCGATCACCGTCGATTAATGCACGCGTCCAGCTTTTCCGCCTACAACCAACCACGCTAATTCCGGGCTGTGCCCAGGCGCTTCCGGCGTAGCTTCTTGCCAGAGGCGCGGGTGTCACAGGGTTGAGTCTAAAAAGCGGACTCCCAGCCGGCCTCCTTTGCCTTGATGACAAATGGGGGGAGTCATACTCAGGCCCCTATCGCGGAACCCAATATCTAGAGCTCTATTATAGGAGCAGCTCTGATGGTGCCCTAGGGATGTAGGGGGGCGAGAATCACGGAATGTCCGCGATCCGGAGAGACACTCAATCCCGTGGAGATGAGCGCCTTGCGAGGCGCGTTATGGCAGTAAATGGGAACATGATGGATAGCCGAGAGGGCGTATGAGTGCGTAGTTGATGTTGCTGTCTTTCTCTCTATAAGAGTGCTGATCACGCCCTTACTACGACTGTTCTGTTCTTTAGAATATTTTTGGACGTAGAGAATCGTCAAATTTTAGGATTCCAGTACTCTAACTAACATTTGTACTCCCCCCTAATTAACATCTAACAAAGCAATTGCACTGCTGCGTGCTCCTCGCAACCTGTGTTCGGGTACTCTAAGTACGGCTTGGCTCGGCCTTGCAAGGGCAGAGAAATTCTCGGCGCGACAAGCATCCTCGAAAAGGCAAAATAATGGAAAAAGGCAAAACCCGAGCCGCGTGGAAATTCTCCGTGTGCGCGCGTCCACTTATTCGCTCGCGCTTATCGCCTTCTTCTTCTTATTCTTCTTCTTCTTCCATTTCCTGTAGTGTTCACGCGCCTTTTTGAGGGTGCGCATGTCTCGTAGCGCGCGTCAAGGGGGGATGTCTTCCGATGAATCGTTCTCTCTGTCTCCCCCCCTTCTCTCCTAACTCCTCTCTCACCATTTCGCCAAGAGCCCAGGATCCGGATGGCGGTATTCCAAAACACACGCACAAGCTGTTCCCAATTATCGAGCTTGCCCGTGATCGTCGTATTGACATCCTTGCCTCTTCTAATACTCTTGGCTGATAAGTTACCGTAGCCTTGAAAGCTGCTTGATTAGCCAAATATATCTCTTCTCCTTTCATTGCTCTTCATTGTCTCCCTCCTAGCGAGTACAGTATATCTGAACACAGCATTCCAAGCGTTCTAATAGCGAATAGCGGTTTCCGCACATATGATATGATCCTGTAGGCGACTGAGTGAACTGAAAATTATGAAATTAAGAACTTAAGTTCGTTTCTACGATTTCTAATAGCTCTGAAATTTTAGTGTAGATTGGTTCAGCCACTCTGGAGAAAACTCGAAAATACTGGTCAATTCGCTATTAGACACATGCTTCACCCGGCGGAATGCTGTGTGAAGCGTTCTGTTTCTCAACCTTTTTGTTGAATATTGTGGTGTAAATATGACTTATGATTAGATCTGAGTCCCCCACCCACTTCCCGATCATCTATCTATCTGTTCTCCCCTCTGTCTCAGGCACAGCAGCGGAAGTGGTACAACCGACCCGTTCTTCACACCTTCTTTCCCGCCCTTCTTTCCTCCCCCACTCTCATCTCCTCCTCCTCCCCCCCCCCTCTTAGCTCTCGGAAGCAATTATTCGCACCTATACATGAGTACCCCCCGTACTCATTCCCCCTCCCCCTCTCCCTCTCTGTCGCTTTCCTCCACTCTTTACATACACCCCATGCGGATCTGAGCTGTGATCATGTACTCTATCAGATGCTTTTATCCTGCACATTGATATCTATAAGTACTTTACGCAGCGACTTTGAGATGACTGGCAAGGCAGACGCTACAATTTGTAATTGCACCACCTTTATCGGGAATTTAGGATTGGCGTCCAAAGGCGGGCACTCTAGTATAATACTTCCTCTACCGGTCTCGGTGCATAGCTGTGATTAATCCTGATCGAACCGATTCCATTCAAACCCAGCTTGCATCACATAATAGCCGGGTATCGCACTTACTCATCTGCTGAGTATCGAGGGGATGAGGGTGTTTCTCGCAGCAGAGATAGGTACCTCGCAGTGGAATCGGAGAGAGAATGTGAGGATGAGGATTTGATGAGGGTGTGTAGGGGGGAATATACATAGCTCTCCGATTTCTCGTGTATCCCCCCATTGCGCCGCGTGAGGAGCCTTGTTAGCGATGAGGGTGTCGCTTTTCTTCTTCTTCTTCTTCTTACAGTGTGAGTGAGCGACGCGCTAACGAGGATTTGTGACCTTTGCTCAGGAGTTGTACCCGAGACCCCCCTCCTGGTTTGCTCTGAACTTTCTCTCAGAGTTGTGGTCAGAATAATCACCGATCTGCAATCAATACATACTGTAAGTCATGAATGAGACGTGATTGCCAGGTTATTGAGATCAGAAGATCAGGAGGGCTTCATCGAAAGGTGTGTTCTCTTGATCCTTGTGGGCTTCTCTCCTGGCAGCATAGAGCCATTGTTTCTGGTGCTATGAATGGTGAAAGCTTTGCGAGGAAGAAGGGGTGGGGGGCGAGAGAAAACGGAACCCCCGTCTCGTCTATAGGAGGAAACTGCATCGATCCAGCCTCGATCAGACTCTTTCTCTGCAAGATTCCTCCTAATATCGTGTCATTTCGTTGCAATTTCCCTGCTGTTCTTGACTTTAGATAACGTCTCACTCATACTAATGAGCCAAGGTTCCCTATATAAGCAGGGAGCTTCGAGACTCCTGTAAGCTGGGCTGGAGAATGAATGTAGTTCTACTCTGGCGAGCACACAAGTCAGATGGAGAAATGGGGAAGCGGGTTATTACGCGTATCCATGCGCGAAGGACAAAGCGTGCACATTTACTCATGAAAGACACCCTTAAGGCCGGGTAACTAGATCCCCCTTTTAGTATGTGGAACGCCGCGAAAACTGTATGTAAGGCCCGCGGTAGAGCTTGTAGTCTTAGTCTAAGGAGGAGTTAACTCATCCACTCAGGGTTAGATCATCATTGGAGAGAAGCGTACGGCGAGCTTGAGTAGCCTTCTTTGCCTTCGTCTGGAGTTAGATAGCAGGTGTTATAGGGGCTATATCGCAGTTGACCAGTTTTGCATGGTTCCATTGTCGGCTGCTTGATCTTTGTTGCCGCAGCGGAAATGCTTAGGGAGCGGTGTTTTCCGTGCGAGAGTTCCCTCCGAAATCAGGGTTATTTTTCGGCATCTCGTTCGCTTAACATTTTGACTGCTGTCAGAACACTGTGTGGTGCACTGTAGGTGCATCCCTTGGCTGACTGCACATTTCTACTCTTCCCAGATGGTCCCAATCTTATCGCGTTCCCAGCCATTCTGCAATACTTTGCATGTCTTTATCGTGCCCTCATTGCCATTAAAAATCATGCGCAGGGGTTTATCCATCCTACATGTGTTGTACATTTGCCCTTGGAATATCACGAAGGTATCTTATGCAATACCTATTATTTAAATCATGATATTTATAAAAAATCATTTCCCTGACTCAAATAAAATCGCCATGCCTCATAACCACCGGTCAGCCTGTATCCCTTCTTGCAGGTCTCTCTCTCTCTCTCTATTCCCCCAGTTCACCTTGTTTATTTGCTCTGCCCCCACCCATCCACCCAAGAACAAGGTCGTGTAAGCAGCCGGGGCTATTGTCTTACTGGTAGAGACACCCCTTTTGCGAATCCGGCCATTACATAACTGCATTTTATACTGGTTCATAAAAGTTAAATTTAGTTTTCCTAAAGACCTATATGAAGGTAATCAAAAACCTTAACTCTCTGATCAACTCTCGCATAGCTAATTTCTCACTCCCTCACATCAAAGAGGTTCCCTCAACGTTCGCTCGAGTTGATCTATTTATCGTAATGGGGTCTGCCAGCCGGGAGTCTACTACTCCTCTCGCTCCCGTCTGTGTCTCTCGTCTTCCTTTAATTAGACCTCTCGGACCGAGTTATTCCCCGGCCCCGGTGTTCCCCCCTTTCTACCTGTGTGCATCTATGCATCAACGCATTTGCCGAAATCCTTGATCGAATTGGAGACTACTTGCCGGTTCCCCAGAGCGAATTATATTTCAACTAACAAGCTTCTGAGTCTCTGCAAGGCTTGGAAGCGTTGATTGTTCATCTCTTGTACGTTTTCTACTGTCTCTGGCTTCAACCCATCCGCTATTATTCGCGTTAGCGCGCGTTTCCCTGAAACTGCAATAAACTATCAAAACTATCAACTCCGCTCCCATCTGCTTTCCTCTCCATCCATTCCCCCTTCTCTCTCGGTCAGCCTTCGTCCCCCTCTAGCTTACTGATCCGTAACGCATACCGGTTCGCAGCGGGCACAACCCATTGCAGGGGACGAGGGGAAGGGAAGGCTGGGGCATGGGCCCTGCCTCTATAGACATAACCACGGCCGACTCCTTTCCTGGCCGGATTTCATCTCTTACGTGTTGATTATTAATTAATTTCAAGCTTTATCAAGCCTAGGAAACTTTTTAAGACCAAGCGGATTATCCACTGGGTCTCTTCATCCTCCTCTAGGTCCTCCACTTTCAACCCCTAGTTTCCCTACCGTAACCCCCGTCCTACCGGTCGCATCACTTCCATTGTGACAACAGCACTCGGACGCGCAGTCAGGTGCCATTGTCTTCTTCTTCTTCTTCTTCTTCTTCTTCTTCTTCACTGTTTTTCCCCTTACTGACCAATCTTGAACGAACACGCTCAACCCGTATGGTACTAGGCGAAGGCCTCTGAGCGTGATCTCGAGTGTTTTGCTACCCTCTATAATTCTTGAATTCGCCCGCCTTAAAGGGTCCCTCCAATCATCTCATTCATTTCAAGAGATGGCCAATTACGAGCGGTTGATTGATTGTGAGAGACAAGAGAGGAATGAAGAGACGCAGACAGCGAGATCGTTGCACAGCTTTTTCTCAGCAACGGCGAATTTTCAACAAAAAAGGAGCGAGTGTGAGACTCAGGACATTGAGAGCTATCCAATGATAGCTCTCAATGTGTGTTAAAAATGCATATGGTAGATATTGCCTGGAGGGGCCCTTTAAGAAGCAATTCATAGCATGCCTTTTGATAAGCTTGATCCTATCCATACCCTATAACTTATAACTGACGCCCTTCATCAGATTACGCATTGAACTTATGACCCAATTCAGACAACAGTCGTGAGACTGTCTTTCTCTCGAAAAATGAAGAAGAAGCGCCTCAGGGAGGCGAGTTTGAGCGCTTTGCGCGTCCGGGATATAGGCAGGGAGGGGGCTCCAATTTGCGGCTCTTAGCGCCACTTGAGCCCAGGCCTCCTCCACCAGACTGTCTCCCTCCTTTCTATCGCAATTCGTCTCCCTCTCACCTTGCTTTCCTACCCATAGGTCGTCTTTCCTACCTACTATCTGCTACTCTCTATCGTCGCGTTGCCCCCCGATCCTTCTCCATATTCGGCGATTTGCTAGCGTTTCTCATTGTTGTAGATAGAGCTAACGATAAGATTGTTGCTCAAAACTATGAGAACAAACAATTGGTTGGCAATAAGAGGGATCCGCGCGAGCACGAACTATGCCTATTCTTAGCCCGCCTGTAAGCTCCTTGACTTGATCAGGTCTTAGATTAGTATCATCATAGCGCTAATCTCTTTAAGTATTCAAACCGCATCTCCCGTCAGATAGATAGTTCCAGGTTGAACTCCCTCCCCCTCATCCCCTCCTTGAGGGGGGGCTGTTGTTGCTCTCGCTCCCAGCATGCTTCGTGAGTGCATCGCGATTGTTTCCTCCTCTGTG
>LS847361.1:523345-533998 GCA_900490955.1 Micoletzkya japonica | reverse complement strand
CCCCCTGTCCCACCTTGTTAGCCTCCTAAGCGCCCCCATTGACGTTCTTCGACGCTGGTGACTAAGGGCTAAGTGAACCTTAGCCTAACTCCCACTGTCATCCCTCAATATGAAGGCGAGGTGAAGCTTATTTGGACACATGACTCCGTGCCTGCTTAGTACCACCTTGAACTTAACTGTCTGTTGATCTTTGCGGTTTGAGCTTCAGCCTGGCTAGGATTCCGAGTTGTGGTTTCTATTATGGTTGAGCAAAATGATCGGGCGCTGGACGAAGTAGGAATGAGGCTTACTGGAGGAACGTTTTCGTCAATTCCATAGATTAGCATGGTCTCCCTCCCCACACCCTCAGGCGACTGATCACCCCTCTTCTATAGATTATAATCGTATGCGCATAGACCCCCGAGGACTCTGTATTGTCTCTTCTCTCTGTACAGTCTCTAAGAGACACTATGCGATCCTAAGGGTCTTTCGCTAATCTTCATTCGGCCTTGGCAGCGTGTATTCATTCATTCATACTCTCACGCACTTCCTGATACCTCTTACTCGCCCTCTCTTGAGAGGGTGAGAGGGAGGGAAGAGATGCGTGAAGGTGCCAAGCTACTTGTTGCTCTCCTCCATTCTCAAGGATGCCCCAGGCTGTGAGCTCTTTTTCCTCTCGCAGCTTGGGGCCACCCGCACCCTTCCCCCCAACTTACTTTTCTCCTGTCTCTTCCGTGTGCTAACTGGTTGGCTACCTATAGGTACTGCTCATCAGCGGTGACACTCCCAGAGAGTGGAGAGAGTTTGCGGTTTGGAGAGATGGTCTCAACGGGAAAACTGCTAGGGCGAATCCGCTTCGGCCTCTTTGTCCGAAAGTTGGCTAGGTAATCTTAGTACGATCCTGGCACGCTAGATCTGGCTCTGCTATGCCTGATCACTATCGCCCGAGACTGCTATCCTTATGATCAGCTCTCTGGAGCAATCTTTTTTCTGCTTATCGTTCTTTCATATCCTTTCGCCCATGTTCTTCCTCAATTGCTGATGCGCACTTGTAGTGACAAATTAGTACTGTTTATGTATTCGTCCTAATTTATGCTGGAGCGTCTTTCTCAAAAAGACACTTGTCGATCTTCCCTATTCGATCAAGTTCTCGCGCGCGTTCCCCATGGAAAGCGAGATGGCATCGGATGGGGTAGAGGGGAGGGGAGAAGGGGAGAGGTAGCGGGGGTGAGTTTGTATGGACGGTGCACTTACGCTATCGGTTGCCTCAGGCACCCCCTACTCCCCCCCTCTTCCCGTATAAGGTGCCGTAGGGCAGAACGGTCTCCGAAGAGTGGACATAGGGAGGGGGAGACTCTCTCTCTCTCCAGCTCTGTTTAACTTCTCCTCTGACCCCCGTGGGATCTCTCCCGCCTCTGAGTCTCTGCGCCCTCTTACTCCCCTCCGTTCTCTCGCCCCTGCCCTCTAACTGCCTGCCGTCTATTGCTCTCGCACGCTCTCTCGCCTCCCCTTCCTCGAGGGGCGTGTTCGTGTATACCTTCTATCTCGTTCTCTCCCCTCCCTCTTCCCTCTCTTTCTCTGCATCATAGTGACCGGTGCCCTGAGGGCAGAGTCTCGTCAGATATCTCCAACTTTTCTTGCTATTTTTTCCTTGTTTCACTCACCATCTGCTTCCTATCGCGATTTTTGCATCCATCTTTTCTGCAGTCCATCCATTTGTATCCGCTCACTTCTACTGCATGTCTTCATCTTGATATCGGGCAGAAACTAACTCACCAGCAATACGCGATCTTCTAGATAGATAGATATATTATTATATGCATTTACGGAGAAGAGTGAGGTAAAAGATGAAATAAAATTAAGTGACCAGAATCCCACCAATCTCTCTCGCACAGAAGGATGTTTGGTGGTGTTCGCCTACCCAGCTCACTTCCTCTGCTTTTTCTTTCTTCTCTTCAACTCACTCTTGACTATGCTCGTTAGCCCCCCCCTTTCTTGTCTTCCTTCTTTCTTTCTCTTTCTTCTCTATGTCTTCACCTGCCTGGGAGCACCTTATATTTCAAGGGGGGGGGGGTACCCCCGCCTCCTCTCGCAATTCCCGATTCTCGGTTCAAAGGCCCGAGTGCCGCATCGTTCGCGCCCTGTTCATATCGCTCATTGTCAGATCAGAGACTCCGCCCAATCTCTTGCCTTCTATTCATCTAAGGGGTGATCTCTATTATGATTCAGTCTACTTCTCGTCCTTAATAGGAAAGCAATTTCCCCATCAGGATTAGTATCGCAGTCCTTTGTGGGGGCCCTTTCCCCCCCTCTTCTCCCCTCTGTTATCACTCAGCACAAGGTTATCTACACGGCCGAGTGATATTGCCCCGATGAGTCAGGTGGCTGGGGAACCACGCGTTTTAGAGTTGGAGAGGAGAGTAGAAGGCCTGATTTGGCATCTTCTGGAATTGATAAGAACCCTATCAAATAGTGTTGAAGTGATCTCTTGCGCTTCTCTATGTAGCCACGTCTATATCCATGTATCTTACGTATTTCTTCACTTCTACGTAAAATTACAACGTGAGTAGTTGCTTTCTCGGGATGACCGTTCAGCGCAGAGTGTAGGATGCTTCGATTTCGCGATCATATTGCTCCCCCCTGCCCCGCGTTTTGCTACCGTCTAACTCCATCCATCACTGTCTCTGCCTGTAGGGCTCCTCCGCATTCGTCTAATTCGTCTAATCCTCCATCTTATCTTCGATCTCTCCCTATCTGTCTCTCCCCCCCTCCTCCTCCCTTTGCTCTCCGAGATCTCTTTGATGGATGATGATGCGCGGCTCCGAGGTGCGAATGACTCCTTGCTGTTCCTATCCTTCCGTACCTTTCACCCTCATCTACCCCCCCCCCCCTTCTTCCTCTCACTTATACCCCCCGCTCCCCTCTTCACGCCTCGTACGTATGCCGTGAATTGCCATCATTCGTTTGAGAAGGGCCCGCCATCTCTTCTTTATGCCCGCGTTATCTTTCTTCTCTACCGGGGCTCTTTCGCCGCTTTAAAGTAGTATGAAAGTGCGTATTTCAGATACGCTATAGTGTATGCGCCGTCGGTAACTCTCACCAACCACTCTACTAGTAACACCGAAGATGCGGCCGCGAAGTCGGCGCAAAGCCGGAGCGGACGCGTCCGCGTCCGCGCGCGTCGCGTCCGCGCTGACGCTGGCGGCGTGCGTCGCGGCCGCGTGCGGCCAGCTGGTGCTGGCGCGGCCGGCGCGCTTCACCTACGAGCGGTCCAAGTGGATGGAGCGGATTACGGTGCCGGAGGGCTCGCCGCTCTCTCTTCACTGTCCCGATGTTGACAAGGTATGGAGTCATGTAATATCTTTAATGCTATCATCACAAGAAAATGCGTATAATGCAAAGTAGGGGGTCCATATCGGCTTTATTATCAGCGCTTGCCAAAATCGTTCACTAGCAGGGCTTTGGTTAGGCTTTCTTACGTTATTATGCAGCCGTAACTCTCGAACCCCTATTCTGACTATGAGACAGTTAGTCACCCTGTACCAAGCATCGATATCTATTCCACTTTCTGTCTGTCGTGCTATCACCCTTGCATCGGGTACTCTCTCCTCTCCTCTCCTCTCCCAGAGTGATACCCGAGAGAGCTATTGTTGTGCTAGGCTGATTCACGCCCGGGATGGGGGGGAGGGGACGACGACGACGACGCACTCATTGTCAGAGGAATGTTGCGCATGTAAAGGGCATTTCCCGATGGCTCACGACACAGCAAGATAGGCCCTTTTCTAGCTTGACGATAGCTTAATGAGAGCAGTGGCACTCGGAGGAGCAGGGACTCATTTCTGGTCGCCCACACTGATGAGTAGGTCAGGTAACTGCAAAACGACTGAGCAGTTGCTGCGTACGCTCTGAGGCTATGCGTTAAACGCTGTGATGAGAGGCAGGGACTCAGTGAGAACTCTCTCCCTAGCAATGCCTTGGCAAAGAAGGGTTCCCCTCTAATAAACTCCCGAACTAGTGACGGTTCGACACGAGCTGTCTAGAGGGAACTTGCAACCTAGAGCGAAGCGGGTCTTGAGGGGGGGGGGATAAACGGATGATTGCTTCCGGGAACCCCGCGCTCCTGAGTAGCTCCAATGAGCTGTCCCTGGATTTAGAACAACACTTCGTTTTGTTCTAAATCCAGCAAAAGAAGGCGCTAGAGGACTTAGTGTTGAAGCCGTTCGGGTCTTTTCAGAGTTCTGTTACACGTTCGACAATGAACTTGGGATCCTGTAGTGGGTGACGCATAGCCATCGAAACGACCCGAATGCTGTACTTTACGCGTGCACTTGCATGCCCGGCTGCACATCTGACATAGTATGAGAGAGAAGAGCGAAGAGAGGTTGAGTGAGTCGCTTGACGGCAGCAAAACATGACACGTCCAATGTCATTAGCCTTCTGCCAGGCGTATAGTGAAGGAGCGCTGATTTGCATCTCTGTCTCTCCCCTATACCTCCCAACATCCCTGCCTCCTCCTTCTTCTCGACTGAGCAGATCGCGCTGTCTCTTGAATAGAGCATACGATTCGCGTTGTCGAGGTGATTATGTATCAGGCTGCATATAAAATGGAAGATCCATCGCTTATATAGGTTTGGGTGAAACTTATTCATCAAAAAGACGCGAATCGTACGCTCTACTCTTGAATCAGCTTCAGTAAGTGAACCAGGAGATGTCTATCTCTCCCCCCCCCCTCCCCGACTCGATAGAGAGTAATGGGGGTACACTTCTCGGCCTATCAGATGGAAAATGGCTGCTTGCTATGAGAGAAGAGCTGAATGCAGCCCTCACCTATTTCGACTTTGCAAAGCTCATAGATGATGATGACTCATGATACTATCATGACATTATAATGTTATGCATCATCTTTCCCATATCTACCCAGTTTCGCATACTAAGCCGTTGGCCATCTCCCTTGTTCTGATATTCCTGAGAGTGGCCAGCAGAGATGCGGGAAATCCGAGAAGACTCTCTGTCCGAGTAGGCTTATTTTGGAGGCAGGAGGAGGAGAGGAGGGGAGATGAGAGAGAGGGCATTCAATAATTCATTAGATGGCCTTAGTGTTTACCTGGAAGGGGGGAGGAAGGCTGGGCCCCCGAGATAATGAGACCAGGGGAGGCTGGCAAGAAATTGACCGGAAGACGAGAGATTATGCGCTGAGGAGTGATTGAGCCTTAGCTACCTATTCATAACGCCCACTTTTCGCTAATAAGCCTAATGGCTAATGATTGCTTGCTGTTATGCTACCTACCTACAGCTATAATACTTAGTTCGTAGTTAATGCAGACCGACGAAGGCTTTCCCTAACGACCAGGATAGATTGTAGTAGGCCGCAAGGCGATACTGTTTGTGTGGGATTGAGAGCGGCGAGATGAGGAGGAGGGATAGATAGAGGGGGGAATATATGGATGACACGCGCTGTTCGGTGCTATAGGCGATGTTGTTGAGGGGGAGGGGGAGATTCGGCGCGTATTTGACCCGTGCAAAGGACCAAGTGTGCAGAGGGACACACGGATAGTTGGCTCGATTGATGTGACGGTGCTATTGTGACGGGAAACACGAGACCGAATCGCTATTTATATGACTTTAAGGAAGTATCAGCGCTGATCGAGGCACCCCCTGTACAGTAGAAGTAGTCACTAGAAGTACCGTAACCCACCCAGGCATTCCGTTCAGGACGCGGAGGTCTGGTGGCGGCACGACGACGAGGACGTGGCCGAGGCCTCGGCGACGCTCGTCCACCGCGCGTCCGCCTCGCGGGCGGACGCGGGCGCGTGGCGGTGCGTCGCGCGGAACGCGGCTGGAACGGTGGTCGGCCGGCCGACCATGGTCGATGTGCTGTGTGAGTTCTCGTTCTATCTGTATCTTTATCTATTCCTTACAATTCCTTATGTATTGTTAGCCTTGTATTCTCAACGTAATCTTCATCATATTTGTGTCATCCTCTCAACGAGGCTCTAGCCTAGTTCGTCTCCTCGAATCTCCCACAGAGGCGGCCCTCATTTGCCAGGCGGCAGTACTTTTTGCGCGGGGAGTCTCCACCCAGCCTCGCTTACTCTGTCTCTCACACCTCTAGAGAGGGAGAGTCCCCGTCTCGGGATGCGTATTTTCGTCGCCCCTTTCCCACACTTCTTCCGAGGGCAGCTATACCTATGCCGGAGTGTCTCACAGTCTCTGTGAACCTATATGAACCATAGAGATCCTGGGCCGGTTCACGAAGCATAGAGATTCCCGGTCACTATCGGCTAATGATCGTGAGTTCCTCGAAATAGGTCCGGGTTGTTGACCATGACGCGACCCGTGCGAGGCGTCAGTGCCACAATTCAGGGGCGTGAAAGGCGCTGCCTACTAGTCTCCCCACTACTACTACTACTACCTCTCAGACTCATTCACGAGGCTCTTGACAGCTGCAATGCGCGGTAAATAGGCGCTAAAATGGGCTGGGAGTTTGCGTAGACCGTAATATGCAGGAATTCAGTGTGAATCGCTGTATGGAGCCATTACGTTCCAATCTTGACGCTCTAGGTATCGCGAAACTGAAGTTTTTGCGATTACCATATCTTATTGTAAGGCGTTGACATCGTGGGGGCATAGTAGAGGGATCCTATGATGAATAAGGAACACGGAATGCTCTACTAATGAGCCTTCGCTGTACGAACACGTTCCGTTGCTGCTTGAACCGTTCCTCAGGGAAGCGAGGGGGGGACGGAAATGCAATTTGCCCGTTTCTCCTCTTTGGCCGCTCTTTCGGGTTAGTGACCGGGGGGCACAATGGTAGGAAGACGGGGCGCCCGCTTCTTATGTGGGGGTGAAGGTGGAGAAGGTGAAGAAGTAGGAAGTATCGTGGGACGCCACGCGCGTACAAATACACGCACAGCGCTACACAACCTTGCACGCTTCCCATATCGTTCCCCCCTTACTTCTTATCCTCCTTCTTTCGCCTCTATTCTGCCGCACTGGCGCCACACGCCTATCCTCTCGTTCTCTCTTGTTCCACTGTCTGAGGCTTTGGACGATACCACAGAGCCTTATGATATCTGGACATGTAAGCAGTACACTATCCGGGATGATAGCCGTGATCCATTTATAGACTGCCTATGGGCAGTCTATAAAAAAGAAGGCCACAAAGAACGTCTCGCACACTTTCTGCACCACATCAGGACAGTCTCCTGAATGAGATCAAAACGACGGTGGGGATGTATGTATGTATGTGTATCCCTGCCTCTCCTATCTTTTCCTCTCTCTCCCCACTCCCTCGCTCACTGAGCAAATGGATGGGCTTTTTGTGTGAGATGAGGGGTGCAATGAGTGGCCCTCACTCCCCTTTCTGGGGTCTGCAACTTGGTGAAGAATTGCCTCAGAGGTATATAGCCGAACCTCGCCGCTATCTTGTTGCGAGATTTCTAGGTAATAGAGCGTTCCGTCAGACTGGAAAGATGGTGAACCTCGGATGCTGGAAGATGTATGTCATAGAGAGGCTACATTTTGGGCTTCTTTACGCTCAAGAGTGCGTCATAGCTTGCCGTACTCTGAGAGACATCATTAAGAAATGCGAATTATGCCGAAGCCCAGGCTAGGGTGCACAGGGGGCCTTCGATGCGTTCGCCTGTGTGTTCCCGCTCTCGCTCGAGGAGCTTCTTCTTCTAGCAGAGCCTCGAGGCAAAGGGAGGACCCCGAGGGGGGGAAGAGGACAAGCCGATGAACACGGACGAAAAAGCATAGAGATGTGAGAGAACGCCAGTTTTATAGTCCTCATAGCAGTTAGGGATCATGCTGTAGAGCTGAGATGGCCCGTCCGTCTCTAGCCTGACTCTGTTTTGATCAGGAATTGTACGTAATAGTTCGAGGCGCGCTCAAGTCGAACTGTGTAGTGGAGAGTGCGCGTAAGAGTGCTCGAGGTGCAAGGCCCGCGTTGATTCGGTTCATTGTGACTGAGTAGGGAGCGTGCAAAGCGGATGAAGGCCGTCCGAGAGTAGGAGAGGCGGAGAGACCCTCGGCTATTGTATTGGTAAGAGGGCGAACCTCCCGAGAAGAAGAAGAAGGAGAAGGAGAAGCCTCAAGTGAAGCGACCTTGCGGCAGTGATTAGGGACTATGACAGAGGGAGGAGGCTCAAGAGCTGCCCTTTCTGGGGAGGACAGGCTGAGAGGGGACGGGGGGTTAATGGTAGCCAATCGACGAGACAACGCATGAAAACAAGGGAAGCACAGTGAAATCATGCAGCCCTGGTCTTTACAATTCCTAGACAGAGTAAATAAGTTAATTTTTGCAGATGTGGAGGACTTTGACGGACGCGACTCGTCTCGGTTCTCGCTCGACGTGGTCGAGGGCGTCCCGTACATTCTCCGTCGCCCGGAGCTCATCGGCTCCTCCGCCTCGGCCCTCCGTCCCGTCTACAGCTGGTACTGCAACGACCTACAGGTGGGTCCTAGTCTAAGCCAAATCTGAGTACTGGGTCTCGCATAGAGCCGCCATATTTATCGCAATTTGTCCACACTCTAGATTAGCTTAACTCATTCCTTGGTGTTAGAATACCCGTCTAAGGCCATTTCGATGGTCCTATGTCTTTCCGAGGCGCTGCTGTTCTTCCTTCCTCTTGCGGCATGGTCTGCCGCGATTTATGGCCTCCACTACTAGACTGGTCAAGGGGCTCCTCTATATGGGGGAAGATCACAGAAAGGCGCCCCCCCCTCTGCCCCATTTGTCTCTGTTGATGTCTTTGTGATGAGCGCGTCGTGACAGTCTGTCCATACTCTACTCTCTGCATCTCTCTCCTCTCCTCTCGATCCGATAGACACTCAATAACAGTCATATGGTGCCGAAAGGCCCCCCCCTCTTGCCCTTCCCAGTCCAAACGTATACACAGCAACGCGCGCTAAGCCCGCGGCTTACAGCCGAGGGACTGAGAAGAGGGGGGGACCGATATTAGGAAGTCGTATATTGACTGTACTAGATCTCTGACGGTCAATCAAGCTTTCCGTATTGAGCGCGCCATGTTATTATGCTCAAAAATATAGCAACTAGAGTAATGCGCATCACGTGTAGTCGCTCTTCGCTATGCATCGTAGCCTAGCTGTCCGGTCGCCTATATATATCAGCGATCTAACCAAGCATCGTAGAGGGGTCGAACGTCCTTGACGATGCGCGCCTAATCGCCTGGGCCCGATGCGTAGGCTCGTTCTCCTCCTAGACCGCTCATTTGAACGGCCCTTCTCTCCCCACTTCTTCCCTTCTCGCTTAGCGGTAAAAAGACCGCAGCCTTCTGTGCAAGTGTGTCGTGTACGGAACACGTAGAGTAAGCGATTGGAGCAGAGCAGGAGAGGGGGGGATGATGGGCTGGCCTAGATATGAGCGAGACATTCATCTGGCCCCCTACTCCTCCCTCTTCACTCATCTCTCACCCACTAATGGCTGGCTCTACACCATACTCGGGAGGGGTACTCTCACAGTTAGAGAGATGCAAACGTGTTTACAGCTGCATGATGAATGAGAATCTGTGAGGGATGGATAGGGACGCCCCTCCTTTCCTTCCCTGACAAGTGCACTTAGTGTGAACACGGCATAGTCCGAGAGGGCAGAGATGGAGACAGAGAGAGAGAGAGAGACTCTTGCGCGGATCGGAAACACTTATCTGCAGAGAGGTTGATCAAGGAGGGCGAGAAGGGGAAGGGGGGGGGGGAGAGGAGAGGCACCCCCCCCCCCCTAATGCAGTATTGCGCAGTCGCCAAGTGATTACGACCTTGTTCGGGGACCCGATCAGATATAACTGCGCTGATCCGATCGAGATAATTCTAGTTGTGAGGCTGAATGGAACCGCTAAGGGAACTGCTGTAGACTAATTTTCAAGTTTGAGGAAAAGGGAAGCCTGAGAAGTTAACTGATGATGGCAATGACAAGAAGGCTGTGAGTATGCTTCTACTCCAGCATGATTCATGACTCTAGATCTAGAACATCTTCGCCGACCTTGCTACACTCTGCTTCACGCTTGCCGGTCTTCCATCCTTTACACATGGCGGATCAGCCGACAGGCTTCTCCAAGCTAAAGAAGCGCGCAAAGTTGCTAATTGCGCGTGTTTCGCATATGGCACGGCCCCGACCATTGTTCCGCGTCTTTCTTTGGGGTCGACGGGGGAATTGTCTTGTGGTCTTTGACGGAGATGGTGAAAGAAAGAACAACTCCGGAAGCGGGAGAGGTCAGCGCTCGCGTGCTAAGGCTATTTGCGCAGCTTGCCGGGGGTCGGGCGATGTTGCATTCTTTCCCTGAGCCTTGCACAGTCGCCTCCCGCCCTTCATAAGCCGCAGACGCGTGTGAGTACGCGTTGCGTCACTTCCGCCCGAGAAGTGCCTTCTTCTCACAGCCACACACACACGCTGAGAGTAGACTCATACTGTTTGCGCAAGCCTGCCGGGGGGTCAACTTGTGCGGTGCAGAGATATAGTCGAAAGATGAGAAGAACGGTTTAGTGAGGATTCCGGTGCTATAACAGTGCAGCCTTAGTTTCTCCACTGTAGTGTAAACTCGATCAAGCCACGAGAATCACGAGAGTTTTGCCATGACGACTCTGTGTGTATCTCTGTATCCAGCCGAAGTGAAAGGAGCTACGGGCGGCGTGGATCTCGTATGCCGTCTTCTGCTTGAA
>LS847361.1:508486-522232 GCA_900490955.1 Micoletzkya japonica | reverse complement strand
GGGGGGGGGGGGGGCAGGGGATTAGGACGATGATGGGATGGCTCATAGCGATCCGTAGAACACAGAGGGACTAAGAACATACATACATACCACACGCGTTCAAAGCTAGAAACGATCCATTTATGAGTAATAATGTAATGGTGGAAACGGTTGCAGATCAACGGAAACGCCTCGCACTATCTCACGGCCAACGGCGATCTGGTGGTGCTGGACCCGGGACGGGGGTCGGTGCCCGACTCGTGTGCCGTCACGGCCTCGGTCGATGGACTCGGTAAGCCCTTCTTTTTTCGTTCATTCGCTCATTCATTTATCGTAGCAAGATCTATTGTATAAAAGATACGAAACTTCGTTGACTTCTACGTGATTTAGCCATTTTGAGAGCGTGAAAGGTAAAGTCAATCAATATGATGAGGGGTGTTTTCTCAAGGCGAGTACCGCTCACCCACGTACACGATCAACCGGCAACCGGCACCGTCGCTGGCGAGTCGCCTTCCGCCCTTCTCCATCGTCTACGGCCCGCCCAACGGAGAGGTAATGCTGAATTAGATGAAAAAACCTTAATCTACCACCGCAATACCTATTTAAAGCGTACATAAATTAAATTACAGACTGCTTTTTCTAGATTGAATTCCAGGTTATCATTCACGATGCCGACGAGCGGAGCGCCCAGCAACCGAGCATGCAGTGGGACTGCGTACCGTCTCTGGCGTAAGTTGCATTCTGTCCCAACTCCTATCCTATCAAATTTTACTTTATAGGATGTATACCTATAGGTCATCCTCTAAAATAGTTCAGCTATCATGTCTTGATATGATTGTTTTGTTGTGTCTCGTAGTCTTCTCCGCATTTCCTTTGCCCTAATGCCAGATCCTGCTCGAGACCTCCGTCCTTCCAATGCACAGGTAGAATACGCGCAATTAGTGGCCAGGGGGCAGAGCGTCATTATTAGGAGAGATGCTGAGATGGAAAGTGAGGGAGGGGAACTGTGGGCGGAAAGAGCACTAAAGCGGAACAAAAGGCAACTGAGTGAACACCTAGAAGGAAAGGAGGGGAAGAAGAGTGGGGAAGGTGAGCGACCGATTAGACGGTCTGTGTTGGTATGTGTAGGGGAAGGGTAGGGAAAGAGGGGCCAATGATGATGATGGTGAAGCAGACCAGTCGTGTGGGAAGTATCGCCCCCGCCCGTGCTATTGTCTCACCTTCCGTGTTTTCGCGGTACTGAGCTAATGTAATGCAAAGCAACGACTTGAGGGATGAAGTACTGTACAATAGGCCATCCTGATTGAGCTGTAAAGGTTTTGAAGACATTCAATAACCGTAAATTCTCTCATTCTCATTCGGTGCATTCGATAAATAAATAAAAATAAATAAATAAATAAATAAATTAATAAATTAATAAATAAATAAATTCAGGGACAATGTGCAAGTCCGGTGGCTGATCGACGAGCGACCCATTGCGGAATCCGAGCCCGGCGTGAGCATCGAGCGGAGCGGACGGAGACTGGTCTTGGATGCGGCTGCGATAAGGAAACTACTCGGAGGTACGGCCCTTGTATGATTTTAAGCGCAGCAAAATTGTCAAAAATTACTAAAGCATTGAGCGCTAGTCTGGCGCATTCTAGTAACATGCTGATTACTTTACATTCGCATCACGTACGAAGGAGGGGTGCACTGTGAATTATTTACGCTTTCCTATTTTCGCATCTATTTTCGCAGATTCGCGCGCGTCGAAGCGGGCGGCAGGCGGAGGCGGAGGCGGACGGCGGCAGGCGCCGGTGCGGCGGCTCGAGTGCCGCGCGGACGCGGGCGCGGGCCGCCTCGCGGACATCAAGTCGGCCAAGCTCAAGATCATCCGTAAGTCGAGCATTCCTTAAATGCAAGAGAGTCCCTCCCTTAAATACTAGTGGAGTACAACTATAAATAGAGGCGTTTGCTTATCGATCACGATTTACGCTCCTCAAACGAAGCGAACATTGGAGGTGCTCCAAGACTGCGGCAACTGCCCCCTTCTGTCAAGCAACCGGTCGGCGGCCTGTTCGAGGCCTCCTGCATCGACACGCGTGGAGCGACCGCCCAGAAGGACTTCCGGTGGCTGTTCAACGGCAAGCAGGTGCGAGTTTATTTTTGTTTATTATTTTATTTATTGTTTATTATTTCGCGCCTTTTCTCAACTCTTTTCAGACCACCATTTTTTCTCATAAGAGAGTGAGTGAGCTAGCTACGCGCATCAAAATTGTTAGAAAAAAAACACCATGCATGCTGTTGACATTCGCGGATAATTGTGCATTCCTCGAGCGCGCTCGTTGGCATTGAAAAACGGTGGCGGTCCTAAAATTACGACGACATATATCCCCTCGAGTCGTCAAGGTGGCCGAAATTGAGATTGATCACCGCAATTAGGCGCTCTGCTGGGGGGAATGGAGGCCCGAAATCATAAAACTCCTAAGAAGGGGGGCTTGACTTCTGGCGTAGCTATATAGCAGTAGCTCAGCGTTTTGCATATGCGACTATCGCCCGGGGGCTAATTGACGGGTAAATAAACCGGGACGACGGGGAGAGTTCATTGGGCCCTCGTCATCTGTTTCGCGCCGACCTTAATGGTGTCCAGTTGTCACGGGGGGAGGGGGTGTCCGGAGGGGAGGTTTAATAGCCAGTAGCCAGAGCCGGTCCTAGATACCTCCGGGGGTGCTGAGAGATGATGATGATGAGCCGAGGGGCGTTAGCTTGTGCTGCCATTCACTCACTTTCACACACCTCCTGTCAGCTATTGCTAGAGGTGTCCAAAGGTAAGGGATAGAGCGGGATCAGGGGCAGACGGTCAGAGGAGTACGAGCGATACCCGTTCACACTCTATCTCTCGCATCGCACCCTCCCAGACACTTGAGTTGGGTGATGATGAGTATGATGATGATGCCCTCTCCCAGGAGGTGAGTGTGTGTATGTGTAATCTCCGTGCGCATTCCCATCCACCCGCTGTGCGGAGTAGAAGACGGGGGATCTATGCCAGGAGCCTCCCCAATTGGAACCAAAGCTCGGCTTTCGGAGGCATCATTCAGCTAACAATGGTATCGAGTAGCGCTGGTGTGGGTCGATCTTAGGAGAACGGTCGCTTGACTATCCGCACGTAGTTCTGTGCAAACTGTAGTCTTCCTTTCAAAACCGGGCCAAATGCTTTTAATGCGAAGCCGAGCTGTGCACCAGGTCCCCGATAGCATGATCACAGTTACAATGGCCTACTCACAAAGGCGAGGCAGTCCCGGCAAAAGTTTACTACTGCCGCGCGTTGTACGCTCCTTCTCCTTCTCTGACTATACCTCCTGAAATACGATCCTATCAGGTCGCGCACTCTGAAGAGGGGGGGGGAGTATGTCAGAGTAGAGGGCGAGAGGTGTGCAGTACCGAGTTCGGGTGTCTTTACGTAGTAGGACTCGTGAAGCATAAGTTTGAAAACCCGAATTACATATCGTAGCAAGCAAGGCAGCACTGTAGAATTGTAGACTGTTCCACTTAATTTTTCTCTTTTAGAATCAAAGGCAGAGAAATATAATAGAACTCGTAGTTCGTGTGCGTGTGAGCTTTCAGATGACCGATAAGGCAGGGGCATCAAGATGATCGGAAATCGCGCTTAGATTTCCTGCCCTCTCACCTGCTCCACCCTCAGCTGGAGACTGATATCACTCTCTGGACGGGAGAGAGTGTAGCAGGGAGAAAGTGCGAGTGACCGGATATTTGTCAAGAGCGCGATGCGCATGTGTGTGTGTGTGTGTGTTGTGTATGCAGAGAGAGATGCACAGAGACAACAGGCAGAGGGCAGGGAAAGGAAACAAGCTCGAATCAAGGAAGGGCGAGACTAAGGAAGGAAAGGTGCTTAGGCGCCTCCGTTCTGTCTGCCGCCTGTCTGATCGCCTTCGATTCTCGGAACTTGGACGGTCTGGACCGCTTAGTCCATGAAGACGTAGGTACGAGCAGATTATCGAAGCGCGTTGAGAGCAGCTTTTCGCATGCTGGTCTCTTTGATGATCGGACCACAGCACTTAGGCGACCTCAGTAGTTTAAAGTGCGATGTCTCCTTCCACTGCAGTATGACCGCCCTCTCCGCATAGCTTCCAGATGGTGCTCTCGTGTGTGTGGTTGCATACCAGTGCGTAGGGGACGGGGGCTACTTGAAGGGCCGACCACCGGCTGCGATGCTTCACACGGAAGATAGTCGTGTAGAGGGGGCACGGTGGGGTTAGGTGGCAGATGGCCCGATGAAGGGCTCGCGGTGCTTGAGTATGGAGTACTTGAACGGGGCACACCGGGCTATTACGGGATGATATCAGGGATCGGATCACGGGAGCGGAGTTATAGTAAGAGTCGGAGCGTAAAGGAGGTGTTCATTGACTTGACAGTCTGAGCCGACTGTATTCTCTGCTTATGTTAGGCAGAATGCCCACGCGCGCAATCACGTCCGCGTTCCGTTTGTTCATATATTGATGGATAGGCGCGAATCGGGAAAGTGTGCGGTGATCGGCTTTGAAGTGGTCACGCTTGTACGGAAGGCGATGAAGAGCGATAGAGAGCGGAGAGGTGATGAGGAGGAGGAAGAAGAAGAAGAAGAAGAAGCTACGGATGACGAGTGAAGTGCCCGAAGGGCAAACAATCGACGTGAGACGAGAAGGAAAGGAGGGGGAACACTGGCGTGAACGGGGGCAATGAGGGGAGGGAAGAGTCAATGGGGGATCGAAGAACCGCTAACAGGAGATGTGGGGCCGAAGTGGGGAAACGCGAATAGGCAGCGTCAAAGTATCACGGAGAAGTAGATAATGCAAAAAGGCAACAGCTGAGCTGGTCAAGTCTGTTCTACGTATGATCTGCTCTACTTAACTATTACGCAGGTATTGTGATTAAATAATTGCCAATTCGCAGGTGACCCGCTCCTCGAAGCTGACGATCAACGTCAATCCGTCGTCCTTCGGCGTGTACGAGTGCGAGGCGAGTACGGCAGCGGGCAACGACATAACGTCCGTCTGGCTGCAGGAGGGCGAGCCGCAGAGTGAGTGGACGATTTGATTTTTTCACTGAACGCAATAGAATATTTGTCTTTTGCTGTGAATAGATTCAAAAAAATCTCATTTCTCAATGTACGTAGCATAACAATATTTCCCTTTCCTGTGAAAAATACCGAATACTTCGAAATTTGGAAAGCAATATGATGAAATGCTTGTAGGTATGCCGTTCGTCAACGACGAGGCTGTAGAGCACGTGGAGACGAAGGCCTCGCTGGACGAGGAGGAACCCGTGGAGAACAAGGAGAGGTACGAAAGCACTCCTTACTAGCCTAACATTCCGCGCATTATTTATTATGCATCGTTTACGGAAGAGTTTGAGAGAAAATGTGTAGAACAGACGGATTAGCAATTATTATTCAGATTCCACTCCAACCTCGGCGCCGTCCCACCCGACACCCGGCTGTCCGCTTCCAGCGTTGACAGTACGATAATAATCTCTCTTATTTATTTTTTTAAACATTTATTTCTGGAAAATTATCTGAATGTTCAGCCTCGGTCGTGCACACAGTCGCGGACCCGCCAGCAAGCGCGCCCCGTGCACCTCCTATTGCTCCGCCCGTGGCCAATACCGTACCCTCGGGCGACCGTCTCCTCGACTACGGCCCCTCCAACCAGTCCATTCTCATCGGGACGAATATCGAACTGCCCTGCCAGGTGGCGGAGAAGCACCGGATCGGAGCCCACGTCACGTGGTATATCAATGTGAGTGGTCCTCGAAGTTGACAGCAAATTCACTATTACGAACTACGCAAAGAAAAACAAACCTAAAAAGTCAATATATAGTATCATTTTCAGGGTGAACGCGTTCCGTCGGCCGGCAATCCATCCATGCGAATCAGCGTCGCGCCCAAGGGAGCGCTGCTCATTCGACAGGTAGGAAGTGTTGAAAGTATCGTCTGCCAGTAAATAATAAGCGAATGCCAAAAAAGCTAAAGTGTAGTTAGGCTAAGGAAAAGCTCTTCAGGCCGGCCCGGACAATATCGGCCAGTATCGGTGCGTTGTGAAGAAGGACGACAGGGAGGAGGAGGCGAGCGCGTGGCTGAAGATCATCGGTAGGCGAGAAACATCACTTCTATGTTCTGGCCGGTCATAATATAAAACTGGCTGAATCTATTTAAAAAATGTTTGCAGAGCGTCCGGGCATGCCGCGAATCCTCAGTGCTGAAGTGCAGCTGAACGGCAACAAACTGCCCAAGGTAAGCATTCCCGCCTTCTTTACTCGTTCCGTTGCCTTTTTATGCCCTCTGGGTGGTTATGCCTAATATGAACCCGTATGCATTTATCATCCCCTCTCAGGTGGAGATCTCGTGGCGCGAGGGCTTCGACGGCAACTCGCCGCTGCTGCGGCACGTGATCGAGATGCGCACGCTGTCCGCCTCGTCCGCCCTGCCCCACTGGTCCGACTGGGAGCGCATCGCCGACAACATTCCAGCGGAGGTACCTATTTAACTATTTACGATATGGTCATCTTTTATCTCTCACAGGGGAGAAGGCTAAAACGGTCGACACGGTGAACAACATACTATTTACAATGGGGTATTTGAGTATCGTTAAGCAAATCATGGAATGTAAGGAAGCCTGATTATGAAAAATATCACGTATATATTTTAGGCCTGCTGCTCGTACGTGCTCGAGTCGGTCAGACCGTCAACGGTGGCCCAGTTTCGCGTCATCGCTGCCAACAAGCACGGCCTCGGCAAGCCCTCCGCTCCCTCGGAGAACGTCACCTTGCCCCAGATGCCACCCGCCGCTGCACCGACGTGAGTAGTCAACGACGGCCTATTAAATCATTCGTTTTGATTTTTAAATCATTTTGATTCATCTACTATCACATACGCATTGGGGTAGGAGTGACATAGAATTCAGCTGAAGTCATTCGCGATTTATTAGTTGACCACTTACGTAGTTCATTAATTTAATAATTATTCCTACCTTGTTGATTATCACGCGTTCGTTCCAGGAAAGTCCACGCTACAGCGCGCAGCTCACGCACTGTAATGGTGCAGTGGCAGCGGCCGAACAGCGAACAGTGGAACGGCGACATCAATGGCTACCTCGTGCGGTAAGTTGGGTCGGATTACCCTGAATTTGCATAAATTTGAATATATTAAAGATTCTTTATCCTTGCAGACACCGCCTGGAGGGCTACAACGTGCCCTGGCAGACCGCCAATATTACCGATGGCCAGCGACTCAACTACGCCGTGGAGGGTCTGCTCGTGTGGAAGGAGTACGAGTTTCAGGTACGCAATAGTTTCTTTCTTCATATTCTTTTCTCATTGTAAATATAATAGTATTACGTCTACTCCTTCAAAGCAGATTAATTAATTAACTAATTAATTTATCGACGCATTTGCGTCATAGGTGAGTCGGGGCACTACTCAATAAGAATAACTAGCCCGAAACGAAATGATAGCTATGATAGATATATATGATAGAAAAGATTGATCGTATCTACACTTCCAGGTGGCCGCGTACAACGACCGTGGCGAGGGCGTCTTCTCACCCAGCGTGAAAGCGACGACACTTGAAGGAGGTAAGTGATTCGGAAGTTGGCTAGATGATATCGAGCTGCTCGATAACACAAAAAGAGGTGGTCAGCAGTGATAGGTTTACAGATTATTAAGAATATTGATTCAATGTTATTTCACTCTTGCAGCGCCCACGCAAGCCCCGAAGCGCGTCGAGGTCACCGTCCTCAACGACACCGCCGTGAGGGTGACCTTCGAGCAGCCCGACGAGCAGTTCATCAACGGCGTCAATCTCGGATACAAGGTTAGGAAATACAGTATCTTGACTCTTTTAACGTTCCACCTATCTGACTGTAACGCATAAGAAAAATAATCCTTTAGTAGGTTGGCTTACAATTAGGTATTGAGTAGAGTTATCAAGTAGCGTTTTTTTCTATAGATTCATCTCCGCTGGATGCGCGAGGCCAACGAGACCGGCGAGTTCGTCGTTGACGACGCGGCTCCGGTATCAAGAGAGGAACGCGTCGACCCCGACTCCTTCGAGATGGAGGTACGTCATTCTATTTCATGGCTTTCAGAAATCAGAGTAGCTATGCTTAGAAGGTTCAGAAATGCCATTATCTGTAACTTTTAGAAGGTCGTCACCTCACTCGTACCGTGGACGCACGCTCGCCTCTCCGTGCTGTGCTATACGGCGGCCGGTGATGGTCCCGCCTCGGCTCCCGTTACTGTAAGTTATACTGAAGATTAACTAAGCTTCTTCTCGGTTTTCATCAGCTTTATCATTAATAGCGAAAAGGAATTTCATTGCATAATTATTTTCCAGTTCGTGACGGAGGAGGCAGTGCCCGGACCGGTCGACGACCTGCACGTGGACAACGTCCTCTCCTCCGAAGCCGAGATCCTCTGGGCCCGGCCGAAGGAGAGCAACGGACGGATTACGCGATATGAGGTGAGAAGGCTTACATTTTAGCCTATTTAGCTATGGACTTGAGCAAGCTCATTGAATACTAATTACTCATTCAGCTCCGATACTGGAGCGAGCTGGCTGGTGAACATGGCGCCAAGTCCCTGGAGGTTGGCGGAGACAAGAAGAAGGTTCTGCTCGACGGGCTCACCGCCTCCACTAAGGTTTGTGCTCTTCTCATACATTATTTTCCATCCTATTTGTCCTTAAGTTCACTGAAGCGGGAGAATAACTCATCTCATTCAGTACGTCGTCGACGTTCGCGCCTCGACCAGCAAGGGCGACGGTCCGCGCGAGGAGGTTCGCTTCGAGTCCGGCGTGCCACCAGGTAAGAACAAAAAAAAACAAGAAAATGAGGAGGTAAAGATGAATTTGTAATGCACATATTGAAAAAGCGGTAATCGATGGTCATGACATCTCCTCAGTCTGAAGAACAAATTCAGAACTGCCCGGTCGTCCGTCCGCTCTGTCGATCTCCAACGTCTCCGCCCGATCCGTCCAGCTCTCGTTCACGCCTGGATTCGACGGCCACACCCCGATTCGGACGTGGTTCGTCGAGGCCAAGCAGGGCGATGGAGCGGGAGGACTGTTCACCGCTGTTTATAACATCAGGTACGAGATTGCGTAGTGGTGAGTTCAGAAGTCTCCAGAAGAGCTGAGACATGCCTTTCACTTTTTTTTGCCTGAGATAGGAAGGTTAGCTCCTATCGAAGGTAGGGGTTTCAGCGCCCCGAAAGCCCGCAGTCTGCTGGTCGAAGGCCTCCGCCCACACACCGCATACCAGCTGAGGTTGATCGCGGAGAACGTGAAGGGACGCGGAGCGCCCAGCGAGCCCAGCAAGACGTTCAAGGTACGGCCATCTTTATCTACCGATACAGATTTCATCACGTGCTCCCTAAGTATTATATCACTATCTTATGTGATGACACGATCCAGTAATTCCAAATACTTCACAGAAAAATACACAAAGTGCGATACATCTCACATTGATGTTCAGACCGCTGCCGCGGCGCCCGAAGCCCTCTCAGCCAAGCTGTGGGCGGAGCCGTCGTCCGCCACTACCATCTCGCTGTCGTGGACGCCGCTTCAGGCAAGCTTACCTATCTCTTTCAGTCAACTCCTACTGTAATATTTGCATGTGTTGGACCAATGAGCGGAATGTTTAAGTATGATAGCCTTTTGCAGTCATCTCAATGGAACGGCGAGCCCATTGGATACCTGATCGTTTACCGACGGGTGAAGGAGAACGGAACCCTGGCGGACGATGCCGATGACTACGAGGAGGACAAGCAGGTTAGCCTTACACACAATTGAAGCCTTTCAATGTTGTGTCGATAATTGTTCCGAAGAGCGCATAGTAGTGGAAATGGTTATGTATACAACCAGACAGAATGTACAAAAGGCTATGTAGATAGATATAAATACAACAATACAAATTAATATGGCCTGGGCTACGTGAAGTCGACTTGTATTGAGGAGTTTTCTTGTGTTGGGGGCCAGGCTTTATCACAGAAATTATTATTAAAGGAAAATGAACGTTGAGAGAGCTGCGCAGTTCTGTCCGCTAACCACCGTAGAACTTCAGCCGGAGCCGGAGATTAGCCTAAGCTGACATTTTGCCAAGAGAGTTTCACTGTATTTAGCGGAGTGCGCTGCAAAGATTTCTCAACGTCCCTTTTCCTCCAATAATAATGGCATTGCAGCACGAGGTGCGAACCCGTTCACTACGCGCGACGGACCTCGAGCTGAAGGACCTGCGCCCTTGGACGCTGTACGAGGTGGACCTCTATGCGGAGAACGTGATAGGACGGTCGGCACCCGCGGGAGCCGTACGAGCGCGCACGCATGAAGCCGCTCCCAGCGGCGCGCCCGACGACGTACGCGTGGAGCAGCGAGGAGACCGGGGAGCCGTCGTAGCGTGGAGCAAGGTCAAGCGACGCGAGACCAACGGAGAGATCATCGGCTATACGGTGAGTGGACATACCTCATGAGTCTTTGACAGTCCTATGATGATAGTGGCATTATCGTATGCAATGCAGGTACGGCTGGTTCCATCGGACGACCTGCCGACCTACCGACGGGACCTCCTAACGCGAGAGGCTACGGTAGCGTCGGCCGACCAGCTCGAGGAGATCTTCTCCAATCTGAGGTAGGCGACTGAGTGGAAAATAATATCGAAAAGAGGAAGCTAATGAGTGCTTCAGAGCCGCCACCACCTACGCTGCTACCGTTACTGCTAATACGATCGTTGGAGAGGGCCCGCCGAGCAAGATTGCGCTCGTGCGTACGAAAGATGACGGTGAGCTTTCTTGTACTACCGATTTCATATTGCGATCTGTTCATTTCCTATTAGTGGCTTAATCGAAAGATTTGTCAATTCACAATGGTTCCTCTTCAGTGCCCGGCAAGCCCACGAAGCTCTCCTTCACGGTCGTCTCGCACAACGAAGCCCGCATCAAGTTCTTCCCGCCGGAGGACCCGAACGGAGTCATCACGGTATGGAAATCAGACCACATACAACTTCTCTCAGATAGATCATACCTTACTTGCATAATATGCGGTGATCAGGCGAGACATCAGGACATTTGAACATATTGTTCAATAGTCCAATTCCACGAGGATGATAGTTTCGCTTTCAGCAATACCTGGTCACCTTCCACCGTGCCGACGACGTCAACCCGGAGGAATCTAGAGTAACGGCCCCCGTCCCGCCGTCCATGTTCACCTTCACCGCCACCGGACTCGTCGCCAAGAAGAAGGCAAGCGTTGGAGGATAATGACGACATTCTGATAGTGAACGCATGACGAAATAATAGTATCGCATTGTTTCAGTACATCTTCGGAGTGTCTGCGCAGAACGCCGAAGGCGAGGGACCGGCCGCGATCGTTGAAGTGTGGACAGTGCCGCCATCGGAGACCCGTAAGCCAAACTATTTACTTCCTAAAACGAAATGACGGTTTGCTGTCGTTATTATGCGAACAGTAAATAGCCATGAAAAAGTGAAGTTGATATATTCTTGACGAAAAAGTTCCGTCAGTAAACACTAATGCCTACTTTGCCTGGACTCTCTTCACACCGCTTCGCTCTCTCCTCAAATGCAGGAATGAGACGACGGACGGAACTTTTTTCAAAACCACAACCATAATATCGAATTCAGTGCCGCTGCCCAACCCCTCGCAACCCCGCTGGGATACGGTGCGGGCGCGCGCGCCTCGCGAGATCGCCCTCAGTTGGAGGGAGGAGCGAGCGGGTGGAACTGGAGCACAGGAACAGTTCGAGCAGGCCGTACGGGCTGTCGAGGTATAGATTGATCTCTTTGCTGTTTTGATATGCTATTCTTTCTTATGTCCACTTTTCATCTACTGAGTACGCAATGAAAAAGCAATTCAGATCGAGTACCAACGCGCCAACGACGCCAACTGGACCAAGTACTACGAGGAGGTGCCGGGAACGGAACGAACTGCCCTAGTTAGAGGGTAAGCATTGTTTCTTCGATAATCTTCGGAACTTTCTGTGAAAATTCACTAATGCACAGTTGTCATTGTCTCTTGTAATCTCTACGGTGATGCCCATTCCGGCCTTGCAGCCTCACCCCCAACTCGGCGTACGCCTTCCGAATCCGCTTCACCGGCGACTACTCGACCTCGTCGTCGTGGTCCTCGCAGTCGGAGTGGCTACAGACTCTCGGAGCCGCACCCGCTCGACCTCCACGACAGATCGCCGTCGCCCCCGAGGAAGCTGATTCGCTTACGGTACATGACTTTGAATGGTACCGAAGCCAGGATTCATGATCTTCTAGAGATACTGATTATTGTAAACGTGCTAAGCTGATCGTCCAGGTCTCCTTCGACGCTCCTGAGCGCCGCTTCTGGGGCGGCGAGTCGGTCGGCTTCGTCGTTCGGTGGAAGGAGTACCCGGGAGACGGCGAGTGGCGGGAGGAGGAGATGCGGGAGCGGAGCGAGTACGACGACGGTGAACGGATACGGCAAACTATCGGGAAATTGAAAGGGTACGGGTTTCCTTGGCCTGAGAGCAGTAGTTGTTGGTCTTTGAGCTCCGCAACACCACACACGTGCAGAGCTAAAATGGGGAAGAAACTGAAGGAACTTCAGATTCCGGCACTACGTCGTCCAGGTGCGGTCGAAGAACGGCGACGGCCTCTCGCCGCCCTCTCCGCCCGTCTTCGTCTACGTCGGCTTCGTGGTTCCCAAGCAGAACATCTCAGGTGGGTAGCCGAGACTATCTATGAGAAGCTGCATTTTCGCTCAATTCTGAACAGAGTCTTATAGTAATATATGCTCAGGACTGGTCGTCGAGCCACTTTCCTCTACCTCGATTGCCGTTCGGTGGAATGCCCTCCCGGGCGACCAGCTGACGGGATACAGGGTAGGCTTCACCTACACGTACGATTACAACCTACATCTAACTGTGGGAAAGCGCTTCCCTTTAGAGAGCCGATACCGTAGTCAGATTTTGGCTTAAAAATCCATTCTCAATACGCGTCACGTACGCGTCGCGGTTCGCCACTCGCTGTGCATGTTAAATGTTTCGTGCGCGTTGATTTAAACGGTCGTGACCTAGACTTATACGACCTATACGCTACTTTTTACTATGCTTTTTTATTACTTTTATTATGCTAGATCGTTAGATGAATCAGTAATCAATGTAGTCAATGCGCATCTGATGTCGAAACCCGTTCCAGGTCCGCTACGTCCCTCTGGTCTCGGTTCTCGACAAGAACAGCGAGGAGGAGGGTCTCGCGATCGTCGACGAACCCGAGGCGACGCTCGTTGACCTGCTCAAGTACACCGAGTACCAGGTAGATAGGCCTGCCTTCCAGTTCGTTAACCGATGTAGCGGTTAGATGTAGGTATGCTTTCATACTGCATTCATTCGCATTGCATTCCCATCAGTTCGCACGTTTGACAGGGTAAACGTCACAATGTTCCAAATGCTAAGCCAACGAGCCAAAAATGTTTGGGATAAATGTTTTCCGTTCGAGAGTTGCTACCGAAATCAGGGTTAATTTCCGGCATCTCGGTTGTTTGTTTTTTTCATTTATCGTACGGTACATTTATTTGGGCACGAATACCGGACTGTACGGGATTGTACCGTACAACCCCGTACAAGTCAAATTGCGGCCGTATATGGCAATTTCAGCACTTTTCATTGTTTTATTATTTTTTCTCGTGCCCAATTACACCAGTAAACAAAGAAACATGCCGGAAATCGCTCATTTTTCGAAATCACTACCTTT
>LS847361.1:465030-493757 GCA_900490955.1 Micoletzkya japonica | reverse complement strand
ATAAAAAAAATATGAAGGTCTTCTAGGTAGTGATTGGTATTTAACTGTGCATGCTGCTGCACAACATTGGCCTGATGATATGGGGTGACCACTACCAGCTTTTAGGATTTTTATAGACAGTGTCAAGAATGCACGATATGCTATGGTATTAGCATAGCAACAAGGCACTCCTCGAGTATCTACTTCTTGCCTCTTCCCCTTGAACTCCGCTCACCTTCTTACCGTGACTCGGAAGAAGCTGCGGTTATCCTAACAATGGCCTCCTATCAGCGCGTGTTGACACACACAAGGTTCTCCTGTTCTCGATCGATTTACTCTCGACAAAAGTTACTGTGCCGTTTTGCGATAAAGCATGACATCGAGAATATTTTTGTCAGAAAATTATCATGCTAAATATTATTCTATAATATGATTTTCGCACCTCCTCATCGGCCCCATCATCCCTCTCCTTATACCCTCTCTACCTCAATACCCCTCCAGCCCTCTGTTCCGCTCATCACTTCTTCATCATATACCATTGCCCTCTCGTGCCTTCTCCCCTCCCCCCTGTCTCTCCTCTTCTTCTTCCCCTCAAGTACAGCAAACAGCCCTTCAGGGTCCCCGGTGTATCTTAGGAGGGGTGAGATTACCTCCAGCCTCGGGCACTTATATGCCCCTCGGCGTGTTATTCATGGATATCACGCTTATTTTCATAACGCATTAAGTTTCGCTCGCAATGCTGATTGCCCGTTAGAGAGCGATGAATATGGCGCGACAAAACCGGCTACCCTTCATGCGTTTGAAAGTTATTTCTTGAATAAAGTGGTGTTGTCGATCAGCTTAAAAAAGCTGATGTTCACTCTGCATTGTGACCCGGTTGTTTGCTGTTTCATCTTCACCATAAGCGCGATCCCCATCTAAGACATCAGTGCTCATCCTATCTATCGAAAATCGCGCACCCGACTATCTATGCTAACACAGTGATGCGCTTGGCCGGAATCCCCTTCTAAATCGCCCACAAATCTTTGCTATGAGTCTATGAATCTTTCGTTTTTACAGTTTCTCACTTAAACATAGTGGAATAAACCGATACGTCAGCTTCTTTCTTTCCAAAATGACTCTAATTCTTTCACTTTTGCACACTCTCTCTAATGCACTCTATTCATCGGTTCCGCAATTTAGTTCAAACGGTAATTCTCGATGATCTTCGCAATTCCAGACCATTCCAGGCATGTCCCGAGTGTTCCTCGAGGAGGCGGACCATCCACCGCCGTCCTACTACGAACACAAGGAGACGCCCACCCGGGACCCGAAAGGTGCCATATTTTAAAGTATATTTAGTCCTTTAAATAGATATAAATACGAATCGCTGTAAGCTTATCACTAAAAAATTTAAAAAAATCGCATAAGAAAATCTATAAAAAATCTATGCATAAAATCTACAAGATTAAATAACTTCTGAATGCTGGTTTGGTAAGCATACTACACAGCAGGTCAAGTATTTAAATATATAAAAATTGTATATACTATTACGAAGCCCGACACGTGATCGCGCAGCCATACTCATTATCGCGGATTGAGGGATCGCGTTTAGCTCGCGGTGTAATAATATGCGATGCCTGGCCAGTAGCTATAGTAGTGGAGAGGAGGCCCGGACGTTCGAAAGGATGTAAATAACTGTGATCCCTCAGGCTTTTCGCGCTTTTTAAAGTGGGCACAAAAGCAATAAAACATCTTTACACTAGAACTGAACAATATAAAGAAAAAAAGCAGTCTTTCTGTTCAGTAGATCCTCCCACAATAATTTTCTCAAGTAAACGAACAAAAAAACTAATAGGCTACCAAAATTTTCTCGATGCACACGTCGAATAAAATGGGCTATTAGCCATTTATTTATTTGCCCCTCGAATGACTTCGTCAAATACCATTCCCTCCATTCAAGAGTGGGTCAAGGCGCCTCCCTTCGTCCCCCGTAGTCGCCACCTTCTCAACGCCTTTTCCCTGGACGATCCGACGTCGTCGTCGATCGATACCGTAATCCCCGGTCCTCCTCCTCCTCCTCCACCACACGACGACTACACACCCTTCCTCGCCACCGAACCGCCGCCCTTTCCTAATGGTACCTCAATTTTACGACTCCTTTTATCATGATCCGTCTTTCTTTATATGGAAAACTCCATCAAAATGGCTTCTTTCACAAAAAAACTCTTATTTTTGGATATTTAGCAACAACAACAATATCATCCCCTCCCATTCGCAGGTCCGGTCCCGTTCCTGCCCAACCTTCCTCCCTTCGGTATGCCCTTCCCCCCTTCTCTGCCGCCCGGGGCCCTTCCCTTCCTGCCTCAGGGCTACTCCGCCAACCTCGCCAATATCAACCGTACGCACTTTTTTCTACTTTTCATATTTTTTCTTTGCTTTTAATAATTGTGTCTAATTTATCTACCAGAAAAAGTGAAGATTGCCTTCTTACTTGTTTCGAGACCCCGGCAGTCAAGCCCCGTCATGGTGAAGCACCATTCTGGAGAGCCTGAGCTGATGTCATCATCGCATACTCTGTGGATAGCTCACATAGACCTCTTCACCCCGCTTCTCCCCGCTTTCATTTGGTCTCTGCCTCGCCTCACTCAAGCTGGGCAATGTGTTTGCCCCCTGATACTCGTGTGTCGATGTGTGTCTTTGTGCATCACACGCACACATCGTCTAAACCACGTTTGGAGGGCCGCCCAATTGTTTAGCTCATTCGGGGGAATGGAGCCTCTCCCCTCACGAGGAAAGCGAGGAAAACGTGAATCTAAACCAACGCTAGCAGCGGTGGGCGTCCGGAACTTTCGTCTCGAGACCCTTTTTCGTGTTTATGCTTAGCCCTGAGAGGCAGCTTCTTGTTAGAGACCGAAGGCCGATCTTGTTGCATATTGCGCCGGCCAAAGATATTTATCTATGCGCCACAACATCGTCTTTAGCGTATTTCTCAATTCGCATCTAAGCCACTCAGAGTTTCCGCAAGAAAGTTTTGCAGACTCCAAGGCGAAGATTGATGGCGCTCAGCCTGCCAGGGATTAGAGTGAATTAGAGCGGGGCAGTTTGGCTGAGTTGTTATCTATTTCCCGGCCTTTCACGGGCGAACTTTAGAACGAGACTAAGCCTTTATTTATTCCGTATTTGCTCCATGAATGTTCGAAGCCGTTAGGTATAGCGTACCAATTGGGCAAGAGCTACCGAAGACAGGAAGGCAATGAGGAAAGCAATAGAGCATCTCGAAGAGCGCTCATTCATTCCCTCTCCACCCTCATTCTCTCTAGTTCCCTCCCTCTCTCCACCTTATATGGTCGTCTCATCAGTCTTCTAAGGGAGGCGGGAGGCTGCGCTCCAGGCTCATTTACCACACAAACTTGCCGCATCTCACGACTAAATGAAGGCCCTCTTCTCTCCTTTTCTCAAACTGTCTTGATGTTCCCCTTGTGAAATGGCTCCATCGAAACCTTTTCATCGTTCAACTTTAGCGATTCTTTGAAAATCGCTTGTCTAAGGAAATGATAATATACCTTCTATCATCATTTCCTTAGACAAGCGATTTTTGTACACCTTTCCAACATACCGTACTTATTTTCACGTATTTCTATGGTAATTGTTATCCTATGTAGGGTGAAGCTCATAGCAGATATCAAATAGACCCGAATAGTGTTTTACTTTAATAACTGCGTCATCTTAGCGCTTCACTTCCAGTTCCAGATGCTTGCTTATAAAATGAAAATTGAAAATATAGATGAATGATGAAAGGTGAAAAAATATTTTAAGCCGGTCTTGGTCCGCCGATTCCCGCGATCGTTCTGAAGAAGAAGCGGAGGAAGCGAAACAAGCACTCGACCAACTCCCTTCTCATACAGAATACGGTAGGTCCTAACAATAAGGTTGGCTGATACTGGCAAATAATAGACCGGTTCCTAGTAAATTCGTTCCAGCAATCAATCGGTCTTCTAAGATCGCATTGCTAGGTATTTCACAAACTCATGTCACCTCAATCATTCCTTGTTACTCTCCAGACCCGAAATGATTGCCGCTGCCTGTCTTCCCCCCTCGGCTAATAATGGCGCGCAATTTCATTTCACTCTCTCTCTCCCTACTTATTGTTGTTGCTGTAGTGGTCATCAGAAGCTCGCGTACTGAATTTACGACAAACTAATAAAAACATTTCGTCATCAAATCTAAAATTCCAATGACTATAGCCCATTTTTTCTAGTAATCCAGAATGCGTCTAAGCCGTACAATATACATATCTTTCTCCAATTAGTCTCCCCGGTTACCTTATTCTCCATCCTGGAATCTCAAAAGCATCGTCTTAATCGTTCCTTCTCCCCGTCCGCATCCCTTCCCTATGTAGCCGTACTTCCGGGTATCCGTCAAATCGACTCTCCTCTATCGGGGCTCATTTCGGGCCCCGTATTTCCCGGCTCTCGCTCAATGGCTCGAGTTTTGTGAACCCGAGGAAAACTTTCGCTTTACTATCTACCATGTGATTTTTGATAGTACGGAATATATCAACAAAAAATGAAAAGCGTGCAAAACCCTAAAACACATAGCTATATTACTAACATTGTAAGCAAATTAGCTGTGCTTTCGCACCCAATATGGAAGAATTTGTGCGCTTTGATAAATGTTATGCATTGTATCTGCGCAGCGAAGTGTGAGGCAAAAGCGAATAAAAATATGCGTAGGCAATGCTAGTCTTCGGTACTCTGCTAATTCTGTCAATTCGTGCAAGTTGATCGTTTATTCATGTCCTTTCTGCACACGCCAAATCTCACGCACGAACACACCACTTCCCGTCTATTCCCCGGCTATCCGTTATCCGGCCGGAGACAAACGACCCCGGCCCTCTGACTCAGATATGTCGCTGCTGCCGTCTCCCCCTCTCCCTCTCCCTTTTACCTCCCTCCCTCCCTCCGTCTTACCCTCCTCCTACTCTCGATCTCTGGGGACGCCGCAGGGCATTGCCATCAAATGATGCATTTCCCGTCTCTCTTTCGCTATACTTTGAACCGGCATCACCTTTGCTTTGCCTAGGAATATGAATACCCGAATTACAAAAAGTTCCCTTTTCCTCAACACTAGCATCTTCACAGCTTACTTGATTACTTCTAGATATATTTTGTTATTTTAATAAAATTATTAATCATCGAAAGTTTCAAGGGGTGAAAAGTCGTGTATTGAGGCCAAGCAAGGCGAGGAAGAGGAGGAGGACTCGAGTAAGAAGGAGGGAACGACGGAGAACGAGACTGTGAGGGGCAAGAGCGACGAGACTCGGAGGTACGGTAGATCGATGAGTTATTCAACATTTATTGTTTTAATAGTTATCTAATATCTATATTGATATATAGATTTCATGCATATTGATATCTAGATTCCATAAAATTTAGGTATCGCGCAGCACACTTCACAGTGTTCTAAATGTTAAGCAAACGAGCCAAAATGCTTATGATACGGTGTATTCCTTGCGAGAGTTGCTACCGAAGTCAGGGTTATTTTTCGGCATCTCGTTCGCTTAACATTTTGTCTGTTGTCAGAACGCTGTGACTTAGACAGAAGTTTATTAGTCACTCCGAGAACTTGTCTAATTGGATTAGTACCCGTTGTATGGTAATGGCTGATGCAAAAAATGGCGGTGGTGAAACGACAGCAGCGGTTGGTATGAGCATAGGGATGACTAGTAGAGCGCTATATTCGGGTCATTTTGATGTTTATGTTCCCAGATCATCATCAACTCATCGTGAAACCACATAAAAATCCGAATGAAGTGCTCTGATTGTTCTGTAGTCGAGCTCAAGCTTTGCTTACTTTTTATTGCTTGGGAAAGAACGAAGGGATCGGAGCAATAAATGACCATCTGGAAAGAGGAGATTTTGACTTGAAACGTTCGTCTTTATCCCCCCCCACTCCCTCTTATTCATCCCATTGTTCGCTATTGCTCTTTCTTTCTTCTCCAGTTTGGTGTTTCCTTGACTTTCAGTCTTCACTGTATTTGCGTCTTTCATTCTTCTTGCGAAAACTCAAAAATTTTTAAGACATCCAAAATTGATGCTACATTTTCAATTTTTTTTTCTTTTATGCACTAATGAACGGTAGCATTATTTGCTTTTCTAGAACACGTTCCAGACTCGGTTCTGCAAAATAAAGCTTCGCCATAAAAATCAATATCAAGATATTTTCCGAAAGCCGATTATCCATATTTCCAGATCGATGAGCTTCCTCCCAGGCGAAGCGTCCCTAGTCCGGGGTGGCTCGTGCCCTGACCTGTCCGAGGACCAGCTACGGGTCTGGGAGAACCTCCTGGTAGGCATCTTAGACTATATTAAAATATGTAAATTAAATATTTAAATTATGAAAAATATAAGATGAATTGTTTTTAGTACGAGCGCGTGATGGAAGAGAAGGAGCCGCCGCCACCCGCGCCGCGGACAGCCAACGAAGCCATGAGAACGTCCAGTAAGTAATAATAATAATATATTTATTGTACAAGGAATATAGGAAGTACAATTAGTAGGGAAAATAAGTTTTTCAGCATGCTTCACTCGCATTCACATAACCAAGGCGCCTGCCTTCCTATAGGTAGAGCACTGAAATCTCTTAAACGCGAATCGTTCGATCGATCAATAAGTTTTTTTTGGACAGTCTACATGCAGTCTAATACATATATAGTCGATTAAAAAGATCCGTCGGAAAATCATTCCGAATATAAGGCGAGAGAGCGTGCAAAAGTGAGAGAATTAGACTCATTTTGGAACGAAAGAAACTGACGGATCGGTTTATTCCACTATATATACCAAGGCCGCCCGAAAACCTCCCGAAGTGAAACTTCTCCGCGGTTTTCGAGGCAAGCATGCGTTTAGCTCTGCTGATTGTTTTCCTTAGACGACTCGTCTCAAGAGGTTCCTTTCGCAAAGCACCCCGTATATATATTTTGGCCATAACCTCTTCTATTGAACCCGCGACGTCCTCAATCTTGCGCAAATATCTCCTTTATCTTAGAAGCTATTTCGGCAGACTAAAGATAATTTATTAGCTAATCCTGGATTTTCCTGTAATAAGTCACTCCTTCGCCGTCGAATGCTGTAATACAATTGCCGAGGCTCCGAACGGAAAGCCGTAAAAGAACTCCGGCCACAGCCTTGAGGATGAGAGCGTTGACTTAGATAGGAGGGACGTCAACACATTGCTTATTCATGGTGCGAATTAGCCGATTTTACGAATGCAGACTAGGCTATCGAGGGAGGGTGAAGATCGCGACAGGGAGCGTACAGCTATTTCGGGAGATGATTTCAGCGTCCTATCGAAGAGTAATATAGGAATGGAAAGTAATCTTCAAAGCATAATGCAAAAGATTCCGGTTGAACAAGGTGAAAAAGTATGCAAAGGCGGAAAAAAAAATTAGACGCATTACAACCAGGGAGGGAACCGATGGACTGGGTAATTGCGCTCCAAATAATTCTGCAGCGTACGAGGTGATGTCGCGTCCACTTCGGGAGCTGTGCGAGCAGGACCTGGACGGGATATCTTCAGTGACTGTCAGGAAGATCGACCAGGAGATCAACGGTACTAATTAGAGTTCTCCCGATGGCAGATGACCAAGTCATCTAAAGTGCATTTTTTTGTCTGCGGTCTCTTCACATTCTTCTCCCCTCCCTCTCTTCATTCGTGCACGTTGATGACATGGTCATCGGCCATCGGGAGAACTCTAGTACTGATGTCCAGGCGTATACGAGCGCAATCTTACCAACATTCCTGTCGCAATGCACACATCTAGACCGCTTTCCATCTTTCCCATGAAGCAGTAGACATACTACAGGTTCCACGGGTGTTTTCCTCAAAAACGGAACGATTTAATACTTTTGATTGAAATAACAAACTATCTATTCCCGCTGATTATGCCAGCCAATTGAATCCTTACGTGTGATCATGGCAGGGATTGGTAGGATCGTAAGAAAATTAAAGCCAGAGAGAGGTAGATCGTATTTGCATAGTCAGCAATCGTTTGCGTACTTTTTGTCAACTTTCGTGGATCTTGTAATAGGCAGATCAAGAGGTTGAAAAAAAACATTATGCTTGCAGGCAACATCATGAGCGACTCGCTCATCGCCACTCGGCTCCAGGAGGCGAACGGGAACCTGTACCACTCGGACGCTTGCCTGACCAAGCCCCTCTCGGCGGAACTCGACGAGATCGCCTTCCGACCGCAGATTACGGTAATATAGATTACGGTAATATTTCGTCATTCCCGTATCTCAGGAGTGAACCCAGGGAACGTTTCTGGCAATGGTGCACTGTGGAAAATCATTGCTCTTTGCAGAAGTACGGCTACCCACAGTACGGGGATAATCGAGCACATCTGACGACGTTTCACTATGGAACCGGACAGACAGGGAATAAGATCGTCAATTCGAGGGACTTGGTGAGACCGAAATTAATGGATCTGAATAATCTAGCCAGGCTGTGATGATGAAGATGCATGGCGAATTTACGTAGGAAAAGTGAAATAACTTGTCAAACATCACAAGTCACAGTTCGAAGGAGATGAGAAGTGTATCGTTTGCGCATCAATCCACGGAAAGTCCTTATAATGATTAAAGATGAAGAAACACTGAAGAAACACTGTTAGTAAGTTTGTCATTTCTCTCTCTTTATTGGCTCTCAGTTCCACCGAGCGTCCTACTTCCCATGATAAAGTGAAACATTAAGCGCCGCTCTATGTTTCAGTTTATCATAGAGAGCAGGGCGCTCAGTGAAACTGAGAGGTGGCGAAAGGATGGCACAGCCTTATATACTCACTGATAACACCAGAATACGTGTAGATATCGACCGATGCAATTGTCATCAATTTCAAACTTTGATCTGCGATGGTATGTACATCAGCGAAACGGAGGTTAATGCATTACCTAAGAAAAGGCAAATCTTCGCGATATATGCAAGAGAAGCCGCGTTTACGGAGCACAAGTTTTCTTTTCGTATCAAAATACGAGGATGAACAATAAGTGTTGCAATAGTCGCGTTTGCAGTTCAACGATGACGATGAGGCGATCGAGGACGCCATCGAGGGATTCAACATTCGCGTGAACGCCTTCGACGAGATCGACGTACGCATCGCTTATCTTCTTGCTACTCTTTTAATAGAACTGAAACTTATCTCCATCGTGCGACATTTATTATGAGTGGAGACTAATCAACCTAACAAGTGAATCGCCGCGGAATCGTTAGTAATGCTGAGAACTGACGAAGGAATGTTGAAACCTCTCAAAACTGGGCAATGGTTCAGGATGTGACCCTCTCCGAGAGCGACCTCCCGATGCCGTCTCGCTTCGAGCAGATCCACTGGGCCCTCCAGAGTAAGGCCGCCAATTACCGGCGCAACGACGCTAATATCCGGCCGCCCGACCGGGTCTGCTGTACGATCATGTAGACAGGCAACGATCGATACTGCAAGATTGATTTCCTAATTGTGTAAGGCTCGAAATCCCGCGTAATATCCACTTGTTGAACGCTTGACTCTTTGAACTGATCAGAGCTGGTGCCAGTTTCACGACGAGCATTTGCGCCCGGAAAGTGTCAGGGATTCGAGCTCTATTCATTCATCTTCATTGCTTTCTCTTGTCCACCAATGCCTGAACGAACAAAGTAGTCCCGTTTGTAGACCATTTAGTATTCACTAGAGCTATCGAAGCCGCACCTTCGATTATTTAAATATAAAAGAGATCTACTCAAAAATTTATATTTCGCCATTATTACCTATTTTCCGCATTTTCATCTCCCTACCCTATCTACTATCCAAGACAGTGCCTGATAACCTCTTTATCCCGTAAAAATGAGCTATATGTTTGCTTTCTCTATTTGTATCCTGTAGTATTCTAGTCCTACGTAGAATGTCACTAGTCTATTTCGCCTAATGTTTGGGCCTAAGCTCCGAAAAAAGCTTGATTCTTGATCTTTCTGATTTCCGATTTCTAGTCTGATCCTTGATCTTTCTCCGTACTTCCAACCATGCCCGTCCCATGCAGGTTTACACAATGCGTCACTCATGACTGAGACAATGAAGGTTTACCATTTGATAAGACAACGTTGCATCAACCCGGAAATAACAGAGAGAGAGCAGAAATCAATCTTGTCTACCTACTCATACAGTGGAAATTGCGGGAGGATAATGACGAATGAATCATTTCCCGCTCACTACCCGAGATGCATACACGAACGAAAGTGATGACGGATAGTGGTAAAACAGTGGCTGACGAGACTCCGAAGTGAAAACCATTATTAGAGATGAACTACCGTAATGTGAGGCTACGATACCGGTCAGCGAAGTAAAGAGGGCACATGAAGCAAAGGTCGAAAGAATGAATTATCATTTCGGAAGGACAAAATTATCGGCACACATTCGCGTATGGTTGAGAACAAAAAAACGCTCCGCCAATTGTTATCATTCCTATATGATGAAGCGGTATGAAGAGAGGGCGGACAACATAGGACCGAGGCTTACTGACGGAACGTTTTTTTCGTCAATATGGTTGACGAAAATGTTCCGTAGTCGTCTCATTCCTACTTCCGACGAGAGAGCGGAGCGGTATGAAGAGAGCCCAGACAAAGTAGGAATGAGGCTTACTGACGGAACGTTTTTTTCGTCAATATGGTTGACGAAAATGTTCCGTAGTCGTCTCATTCCTACTTCCGACGAGAGAGCGGAGCGGTATGAAGAGAGCCCAGACAAAGTAGGAATGAGGCTTACTGACGGAACGCTTTTCGTCAATAATACTTTCACACCGTCCCCGTGACCCGGTAGTCGCCAGTCCAGTCGGCTACCGTATCCCCGTCATTGCCCCGCGACGAGGGCGAGTTTCCGTTGGAGACCGACAGCTCCTCGTAGTACTCGAGGCACCTGAACGATATCCTCTTTCTTATTATCCTTTGCCTATCAGAACTTATCAGATTTTTCGAAGAAACTCCCTACTTTGCGCGGGAAAATCGAGACAGAAAGAGAGAAAAAGTGAAAAAGTACCGGTAAATGATGAGGGCTTGCCAGACGTGCAAGAGGGCTACGATCAGACAGCAGGCTACGGTAGCCGTAATCAGGAAGAGCGTCAACCCCCGCCCCGGGATGTCCTCCAGCAACAGGGAGTGTGCTGCAATCGATGATATTTCGACTTTAATTTATTTTATATTTCTATTTATTTGTTTATTTTACGCCACGCCTCACAATTTTATAGCGCTCTAAATATTCTAGCTTTCCCCCCTTTTCGCCACATTGCAAGAAATGTGTGCCGTTCGGGAAATACTAGAGCAAAGGGGAACAACAGCTCGGGTAAAGGGCGCCTCCCCAGGGACGATGTATAAAGAATGGATATCGAGACCACGGAAAAGCAAGGATTTGCGAATAGGAGCGCTGCAACAATACAATATACTTTTCTTGCATTTAAATATATGCTATACAATGCACAGCATTCCAAGCGTTCTAATAGCGAATAGCGGTTTCCGCGCATAGGATCCGATCTTGTAGGCGAATAAGTGAACTAAAAATTCTGAATTTAAAATCTTAACTTTATTACTATGAACTCAAGGCGCTCTGAGAATTTGGTGCAGATTTGTTCAGCCGCTCTTGAGAAAATTCAAAAATAGTGGTCAATTCGCTATTAGACGCATTCTTCACCGGGTGGAATGCTGTGAATGAACATGTGCCCAGTACATTTCCCAGCAGAATTAACCAAGAAACATCAGCCTAAGGCGTTCGTCACTCTGGAAAAATATAATCCGTATTATGAGGGAGGGTGCGCGTCGAGGTAAGGTAAGAAAGTATGCCAAGCAAGTTATTTCGAAAAAATGCAGTGTCTTATAAAAAATGTAGAACCTACCCAGGATCTTGCGGACCGCATCGAAATTGGCCATAGCAAAGCATACAACGATGAACGCCATTATAAGGCACACGAATTGTTGAACAACCTGAAAATTGAGAATTTAATTATATGTTTTTTAACAATCCTATATCGACAATTTTTGTGATCTCAACTACTTCATTTTTTAGACTTTCACTGCCTGCTCTACTTTGGTGTCGAACAAAAGCTGGACAATAAATATTCCAGCGCTTAAGAATTCGAAAAACCCACGGCGTACGTTTAGCTGAAAAAAATGTGCGAAAAAGCAGAATCTCTTATATAGTAGAGAAAAAGGAAAGATATAATAGTTCCGTTTGTAGCGCTGATTTCGGCGCCTTACAGAGTTATCTAATCAACTTCTAGTGTGCACTATGTGAAACTTTAGGTGATACTGGTCGCAAAAAGCTATCCATTTTCACGACATCTTCTCTTGAATGGAATGGCATCGCTTCAAAGCGTGAAAAATTCGCGAAACACCGTAGCGGCGGAATCACTATTTATACGTTCCGATTGCCTAGACTATAGTTCCGTAGTTTCGCTGGTTTCAAACGCCTTCTGTGGTCTTTTTGTTAGGCACTACTAATAAGCCTCAGCTGACCGGCGCACATAATTGAGAGCAGACTACGATTCGAAACGCAATCTCAAGACCAAATGCAGCAAAAGTGGACTGACTTCTCCGCAAATAAGGTGTCTTTGTTATTCCATGCGGAACGCACTATACACAAAGCAATCCGAATTGGAGCCGTGATAGCTCACTTCAGTTTCAATATCCTTTCAGCTACATTGATTTGCTAAAAATTACCATATCTTTCAGAAAATTCCTACCGTAATAATCAAGAAGGGGTAGAGGTATTTGTGCCGTTCCGTAGCAAATGCGTAAACCGATAACGTGACCACGAAGGCAGGCACCAGTAACCAGGTAAGTAGATCCTAAATTAGATAAAAAATAGTTAAAAAAATAGAGTTCAAAATGCCGAATTCATTCTGCTCTTCCTTAGAAACTTCAAAAAGTGTAGCTCCACAACATTTGCGTACAATGGACCGTATTAAAAAAGATCCTTAGACTCATCGATAAACCTATCTTAAATACCTTCGATCCAAAGACGATCGAGAATATGGAGGCGCCCACGTACAGTATCAGGCAAACCTTTGACGCGGTCTGCAAATCACAGATTATTTACAATTAGCAGTTAGTTAGAATGTGCAGAATTCGCAGTGCATGTAGGTACATTGTTGTTACTAAAAATATTTAGTAGCGCGTTATTTTTGTAAATTTGTTATTGTCTAATAAGTTTTTTTTAGATTTCTGTGATTTTTGATACCAGACGAACTTTCCGCTTGCCCTGATTCATTCAGGAGTGCGTAAGGAGCTATCCATTATTGTGTGAAAGCAGTTCGCCGAATCGGCTTCGTCGCACGATTCCTTAGTAGAGAATGCGGAAACAACGTAAATAGCCTTAAAGGCCCCCTCCGACCACTTTCTGACCCTATGCTTTTTCGACATCATTGGATAGCTCTCAGTGTCTTGAGTTTCTACCAAAATGTAGAAAACATGAAACTTCGCCGTTGCTTAGAAAAAGCTGTGCAAAAATTTCTCTCGCTTTCTGCGTCTCTTCCTTCCTCTCTTGTCTCTTACAATCAATTAACCGCACGTTACTTGGATGTACCTAGAAATGAATGAGATGGTCGGAGGGAGCCTTTAAGGCCCCTCCTAATTATGGTTAGGAGAGGCTGTAATTCTGTTTATTATATTATAACATATAATATCACGTGTACGTGTTGTTAGCGTACGGGGGTATGGGAAATGAGTAGGCGGGAGTTAGAAACAAAAAAACTCTTATTGTCCAAATAGTTAGCGGATGGTATGCATTTTGAGGTTTGCCTGATAGTTATAACCAAGAAGGGTTGGTCTCCCCCGTTCGAAACTCCGTCCACTCTGGAAACCCATCCTGCGCAGCGTTTCCGCATTCTCTCCGCTCCCCGCCTAACTGACACCGCATCTCAAGTAACTTCGCAGAGATTGAGAGACCCGTCGTCGTACTTATATTTCCCCTTCCCCCTTCCCCATCCTCAATTCCCTATAGGGACACGCTGAGTGCGAACTGGCCAAGCAAAGACTGAGGGAGAAAATGCGGAAACGATTGAGGTTGTGCAGAGGAGAGACCTACTTGGGTGAGATGATATTAGGAACTGAACAGGAACTAGAAAATCTGGCTGACCAGAACATTGTATAGCTCTAGCTTCCTCCATATATTGAAGCACTAGGGAATGTACCACTATCTTTTGATGTATAATTCCGAACCAGATGATGGATAAACGTATATACTCCCGATGTTCGGAACTTTTCAGGAAAAGCTGAGGAGTCCAGGCAAGCAGTCATTTATTATTTCTATTCTTTTTTAAAGTGAGATTGTGCATGCCCGAAAACGTGCCATTCGTAACGAGCAAGCGAGGGGCACCCGCAATTAGCCTCGTTTGCGGCGTGTGAATATGCGAACATTTCGCTGTTCCACACGCGGACGGGCAAAATTCTAGCTTTGCGCCCCGGGGATTAGCAGAATAACGGAATAACATACAATCTAGCATATGAGAGGTCCGCGTACTATTATATCTACAGCAAAAACGGTGAGTAGGAGGCATTGTGCAAAGGAAGAAAGTTCCCTGAATGACCACATGCATGCAATGATACAGCATTCAGGGAAGATGAGCGCATTGCAGCAATTATCAGGAAACGTTCGTAATAAATCGGGCGGAAAATGAGTAGCCACATATAACGTTTGTTCTGTTTCGCTATCGTTGAGTCGGTTATTCCGATCCCTTTGTTTCAAAAGCATTGTTGAGAAGCTTTGATCAAGCTTGCTGACATTGACGTTTTTCGAGCAGAAACGAATGTAGAGAAAGAGAGACGAAGTGTGTACAAAGAATTTTGTACATTTTCAGTAATAACTATAATTTCTTGAAATAGAGTAAAATCTATGTGAACTCACAACAACGTGAAGGGCGCCGCACATACACCGATACCGCGGGTCCTGCAGCGACGGGCCAGCGTGGAAGAGCGCCGACATACTGTAAGGGGTACGGTAGAATTACGGTAGCTACAGTAAGCATAGGTAGAGAATGGAACTCGAAAAAGGGACTGATATCTAATTGTAAGTCGCGCGACTAGCGACGCGGAAACAGGTGAAGGGTGTAGTACAGGCGTTCTGGGCAGGAACAGCTGAAAATACTACAATATGCCTACTTCCGGCAGGTGAAATGTGCTGCGCGTCTAAAAAGTTGGTAGATTATCGATGGTCATCATTTCGTCCGCATTTATCTTTCTCTGCTACCGGAATAGTGCCTTTTACCATAGCTGAATACACGCGAATTGCGTGAAAGATCTGAGATATCTAACTGCCGGTTGTTGCCATATAGCCTTGCAAGTAGGGGGGGGGGCTTCAAAGCAGCTTTTCTCAGGCATTTAGCGGGCTAGGCTTGCCTTTCAAAGACTCCCTCTCCTAAATTGTTGTGGGCTCTCGGGGACTGGATAACCCGCGGGGCAGCATGATTGGAAATGCGAACGGCAATTACCGGCCTATTGCCTATCGCATTGTGGTGCGGCGAATTATAGGGAAGTTTCTCTATTTCATGCAGACTATACTTGTTCAATGATAACTAAAGTAGTTTAAAATTTAATTTAATTTGTAATGCAAAATAAAATGTAAAAATTACACAACTCTTGATATGTTTTATGCATTGCCTTTAAAGGATACGCACGGCATTATAGCGAAAGGAGTGAAATATATTCAGGAAAAGGCGCGGTTTCGGCGGGCGCCTAGTGCTATTCTGTTATGCATTCGTATATAGTCAAGAAAATCGGAACGTATAAATCGTGATTCCGCCGCTGCTGTGTTTAACGATTTTTTCACGCTTTGAAGCGATGCAATTCCATTCCAGGACAAGATATCAGGAACTTGGATGGCTTTTTGACATCCGTACGCCCTAGAGTTTCACGTGGTACATATTAGAAGTTGGTTTGATCACTTTGAAAGGCACCGGAATCGGCTTTACATATCTTCCCCTTTTTCTCTGCTATATAAAATTGGGTGTTTATCCGAAAGAGGGCCAGTTCGTTAGGCCGACTGCGTATTGGGTTCCACGAGGATGAGGCAAACTTTGCACTGAATATCCCTCCCGAAAAGCACACATAAACTGAATACTTGCATATATCTATGCAGGAAGCGAAATGCAATAAGGAAATGATATTGTGAATATTACTGCCCATTCTAACTGCAAAGAGAACAATTCAAAGCGAGCTTTGGTCCTCGTATGGGACAATGTCGTAAAAGTTGATCCTTTAGATACGGGCATTCCATAAAAGCACGACGTGAATGGGTATAGGAGAATTGGATCCAGCGAGTAGGGTTAGATGCATAATTTACATACGAAGTGTTTACATTTAAAAATACATAATCACATAATCATAGCAAAACAGTCATGTCGCTACAGGTATCTTCCAAAGATAGATAAAATGTCTGTAAAGGGTTTAGAATGACAAAAGTTGCGAGCTGCTCTGAGAGAATAGAGAGTAGGAGGGGCTCAAGATGCGATTTGCTTGCTATGGAGAAGAGCATCGTTAGTCGTCTTCCTTCTCGAGAGGGGAGGGAGGAGAGGAATGAGGAAGAGGAGTAAAGGGGAGTAGTGGAGGGGGGGGGGGAGGGACAATGCTAGGATTTAAAGATATATGAATATTTGTTTGGTTTTTTATTATTTATATAATGATCATTACTCGTTAGGAACAGCGCACGCGTTGATAGACAATGATGTTGATTCAATAAACAATTATACAGGGAAACTTGAGTCAAAAACTTCGGCTTGAGGAATAAAAATAGAAAATTTGCAGACCACTTTGTTGTGTGTGGTGCGTCACTAGAAAGTAAGATGACAGGAAAACCATACTAGATTGTTTTGCCGTATATTATATATTGCGTATCTCTACTACTATATTACGTCTTCCATTGGCATCAACATGTGCTGTGGTGAAGAGGGCGGAATACTAGGCAAGGCCCCGAACAATGGAAAATGACTAGACTGAATTGATGTCGTATGCAAACTAAAGGGGGAAGGGTAGAGACAACAAAGGCATACGTCTTGTGAACGACTAAAGAGTACGCGCTAGGATAATAAGGCACAATCCATGTTCCTTCTTTTTGTCGAAAATTAGTCTCCCTGAATCGTTGAAGGACTCGATAATGCAAGAGGGCAAGAACAGGTGTGGGTTGCGAGGATTTTCTTGACTTCTTTTCCAAGAAGCAAAAACTCACCTAGTCCTCGCAGATAAGCATAACCTAACGTTCACTTTGCACAGCCAACAGCGTGTTTTTTTCTTTTCTTGTCTTTCAAGGAGACCTCCTCAAAGATGCGAACAACACTCTACTTGCAGGCTTCAAATAATAAAAAGGGGGCTTTGTTCGGCGCTTTTCTCGAGTTTGCCCCATTGCGTCTCATACACGACATGCTCCGGAGCCATAAGCAAATCTTAGTTTATGTGCGACCCAGCGCATTCCGCGAAGAAGCAGCTCCCAGACCAGGGCTGCTAAATTGCAAAACCGAACCGGATAGTGGGAGAGAGAGAGAGAGTAAAAAATATTTGCAGACCAAGCATCATAATACCCGGTAAATGACGCAGCGTCTACGCGAGAGTTTCTGCTGCTTTTCACAAGGATAACAACCATTGGACATCTATTGTGCATTGAAGATCAACTCACGATTGGGTTGTGAGCATTCGGAAATTGCGAAACCGAGCCTTTCCTAGCTATATCGGTTCGCGCAAGTCAAATGAACATTAGGCAAATGTCTCGTATTGTAAGGCGGAAATGAGAAAACCGACGTTCGGGGTAAGGCAAGTTGGGCAGCGGGGAAGGGAGGAGAGAAATTGAGGGGGGGAGAGGAGGGGATGCGACTTGAAGGAATAGAGAGGGGGGCTGGGCATGTGTTCGTTTGAGTCCCGCCTCAAGGGTAGCAGCAGAAAGAGAAATCAGGATGATTTATGGATGGTGGAACGATGAATTATGGGAGCCCTGCGAGGAGAGAGACATGCAGCAGTGGTGTGTTTCCTCTTCCGCTATATTCTGGCATGGGCATTTACCGGTCGTGGAGGAGATTGCGCGAAAAATAGACCGGGCGCATTGGGACGGTTTGAAAACGAGGAGGAAGTTGTAACAGGAGATGCCTGGGAAGCGGCATGCGGACGGTGACGTATGACAATCACTTTGTTGAGTGTAGTTTTTTTTTGTTGATCAAATACGACAAAACGTTGCAAAATAATGAAGACAATGCTTTTCACAAAATACAGTAACCCACAGCAAAAGAGAAGCTACGGCCGGACCGGGGAATAGTCCACGACAAAGTGCAGCAATCTCGTGCACGCGACACACCAAGAGTGTTTTAAATTTTCAGCTTTTTTTATTTTAGCCGTGGCTTCGTGTTTTTTGTCACTTTTTCGATTACTTTTAACCGCTCTAGTGCAGTCTATTCTTTTCTGCACCGTACACTGCCTAGGAGAGGAAGAGTTCTAGGAAATTTTCTTCTTGATTACTTGTTCCCAGAGAAAACGATGATTTTGATATTTAGGGAGCATGCCCAAGAAGAAGACGGGTCAGCGGAAGAAGGCGGAGAAGCAGCGCGAGCTGCAGAAGAGGATCCGGACGGGCGAGCGAGACCTGGCAGAGCAGCCGTGCAACACGCTCATGGTAAACTCGACTTTTCAATCTACTTCAATATGGGGGGTCTAGGATGAGCGCCCGTAATGTAAAACGATTGCCCAAATTGCTGTTTTCTCTACCTAGATAAGGCAGTCAGAAAGCTGTAACGGAGCGATGTCACATAGAGCTCGCTGGGGTCTTTTCATCACGACCGTTTAAATCAGCCGGCATTGCTAGTACATCCCTTTCTGCGGGGCATCGCACAAGCGCGGACTAGTTTATTACAAGTGCCATGGACTTTGACATACTTGTAGCATGTTTTAAATCGTTGTATGAATCGTAGACGTTTGATATTTGCATTAAAACCATCATATTTCTTTGAAAGAGGTCCAAGACAACCGATAAATTACTTTTTCTCAAAGGAGTGGAGAGCGTCATAGGTAGGAATCGAGAAAATTCGCAACGGAAATATGTCAAACTTTTTGGCGCTTGTAATACAGAACGACGCTTATGCAATTCCACGAATTGTTTAGAAAACGAATCTCTCCATTCTGAGAAACCAACCATAAGGCAAGCAGTTGCTTTGCGGATGTACTGTGAAAGATCGTCTGCGCGCGGCTATTTGCGCACACAGACTTAGCTTGCATGCATCTAACAAGCGTTCCCTGAATTACATCTAGCAGATTTGTAGGCAACAATACCGGCAATTCCTCGCAGCTATTGTCTCTCGCATGCGCGTTCTCTCCTAATCGGCAACGTATATCGCGGATAAACCATCGTTCAGTGATTGCTGCTAACAATAAGCCAAGTCTTTCTGGGGGTCGGGGGGTCTAGGTACATCATTAGTTAACACTATTTGATGAGATGCTGATAACAGGGAAATCAGCGTCTCCATCACATCTGTCATTTCACCAGCCTTGATCTACGTCAAGTTAAGAAGTGCTTATGAAGCGACTGATTTTGTGATAAAACGGTGGTAAAATAAAGAAAAAATATATTGATAGATCATAAGTTGAAGACGTGCGACGAGTGCGGCCGGGACCAGCGGTCGCGGGCCTTCTGCTACTTCTGCGCGACGCTGACCAAGCTGCCGGTCTGCGCCCAGTGCGGCAAGCAAAAATGCATGGCCAAGACCGGCGACTGCCTCATCAAGCATCCGGGCAAGTTCACGACCGGTGAGTAGGGCCGGGGCCGGGACCGGGAACTGGAATTAGCCTGCATAGCGACCGGGAATTAAGACGAGCCCTCGAGTGGTTACCGCGCTTTGCTAGTAGACAAGGAAGACAGTAGACGGTGCGTGAAAGCGCGGCAAATATTGCTCATGATGAGCCGGGTTTCCGGTTGGTCCGGATAAGCGTATGTAGAGAGGGCGAGCATCATGCATACAGAATGAACGAGGAAGTGCGCATGCCATCGCCCTTATCGCCTGGGGGGATAGTTTCCGCCTTTTTTGTTGCCGACATTCTTTGTAGCGGCTAGCCGGGCAATTAACAAAGCGAGCCGGTAAATAGGAACAAAAGACGGTTGTCGTGGACATGGCCATTGTTTAGCGCGAGCGTTATGAATGATAGGGAGAGGACTGACTGCTATCCATAGCAGAGCAGCCAGGAGGAGGTGCTAGAATGTTTGGGAAGTCTTGGACGGGATGCAGAGTAAATGGTACGGAAAATACGCTAAAAGTGGCCAGGCATTACCGTAATCATGGTCATAAAAAGGATGTTCTCAGTGCGAATGTGCCGTAAGATGTAATGCATGGGTCCCTCCATGCCTGGGCTAGCCCCCGCCTGTTACAGTAATCTAGAAGCTACCGTAACCTTCCTTTCGTTGCAGGACTCGCGATGGTGGGCGCGATCTGCGACTTTTGCGAGGCTTTCGTGTGCCATGGGAGGAAGTTAGTTTTTTTTATTTATTTTGATGATATTGTTATTTTTCAATTTTATCCATTCCGTAAATCAGCAGAATAAGTAAATTGGATGTCAGCGTCGAATTTAGATAGTTAGTTATTGCGTAGTACTCCGATTTACCTATTACGCACGTTTGTCGATAAATTAAATTAAATTTCAGCACGCTAATAATAAGGCTCACCGGTGGCTGATATTTACGACATACTAATGACAAACTTTTTTTTTAAACAAGTGTCTTTGAATTCTAAAAGTTCCTAAGGTGCCTGACGACGCACGCGTGCTCCTGTCCACTGCGCGATGCGGAGTGCCACTCGTGCCAGCGGGGCATCTGGGACCTCGGTAAGTGATGATCTTTGTTCTTTGAACTTAGATCTCTGACCACTAATGCCCATTAAGATGCACATTGTGCCTGTAGGGAAGCATGGGCTTGCAACTCTTTGCGGTCAGTTGTGTAGGAGTTTGGTCGGGCGAAGCTTCGTTGCGTTTAGGAGAGTGTTATTTGACAAGCGCTTGATCAGGCCGTGAAGCACTTGTCACAACAAATTGAGTGGTTGTGGACGAGGCGAGAGGATGTGTAGTGACCTTTCCCAGGATGTATGTGTATACGTGCAAAGGAAGGCGATTGATGCTGCGTTCCGCTAATCGTGTGCTTTGCCTTGCGGGAGGAATACTGCTGGCCGTAGACAAAATTGCCAGAGGACTGAGCATTTGAGAGTAGTCAGTCAGTAACCACCATTTCATCAAGTCGGTCGGGTCCTCAACTAGTTGCACGCTGATTGTGGACGATGAAATGACCGAGGTGACGTGATGATATGGTGCTTTCGCTAAGCAAATTATAGTCGAATTAGAGTATAGTTAAGGTAGTAAAGAAAGTATAGTCAAATATAGAAGCAAAGTAGTGTACTACGTTGGACCTCACGTATTATTGGAGGAAAACGAACGTTGGAAAATCTTTGCAGCGCACTCCGCTAAATACAGTGAATCTCTCTTGGCAAAATGCCAGCTTAGGCTAATCACCGGCTCCGGCTGAAGTTGTACGGTAGTTAGCGGAAAAAATTGTGCAGCTCTCTCAACGTTCATTTTTTTCCTTTAATAATATTTGTGCTGATAAAGCGAGTGCTAAATACTGATGAGACACTGAATACGGTTGGGGGTGGGGGCCACAGGCGGCCGCTTCTACCGCTGCTCCTTCTGCCGGGTGATGCTGTGCGAGGACGACCAGTTCGAGCACCAGGCCAGCTGCCAGCAGCTCGACTCGGAGAACTACAAGTGTAAGCACCGTCATGCATGGGCGCCGTTGTCCGATCGGCCCGTTAGGATGGCTGCCTGCAGCCTAGAGAATGATAGTGTAAAACACTTGTTAGCACAGCTGCCTTTGATTTCCCCTGATTATGTAAGGCAGCCTCGGCAGAAGACGTTTCGGACAGCACTAGCCCATGTATGAGCACCGTTATTACTGTTATGCGCAATACTGGACATGAAGCTGCCGACCATGTTCATACGTGGGCAGCCTTCCCCGCAATATTTCGAGAAATGAGGCTACCAGTGTACGAAATCAAGCCTTCCTATTGAAATTTTGTTGAAAACATAGGCCTACCAAAGTAAAATTCTCGAGAAATTTGGGCCTACCACCCATACTTCGCGTCGGTGCCCACGTATGACCATGTTTGGCAGCGTACAGTACACGAAACGATGTAGATTGCTAATGAACTAGTAGGCCTCAGGCAGTTCGATAAACCTGTTCTCTTATGGTAACTGTGCCCCCCTTTGGCAGGCGGTTCGTGCAATCGCCTCGGGCAGTACACGTGCATGCGGTGCAAGGTGTGCTTCTGCGAGGACCACGTCCGGAGGAAGGGCGTCAAGTACGAGAAGGTGCGCGAATAGGGGGACAGGATAGGTTTTGTCAGTGTCATGGGTCATGCATGGGTCATGTGACAAGCGAAGTGCGTCGCCGTTTGCTTAATGGCTACCGAACCAACCGTTCTTGTGAATCACGTTTCACACTTTACTTGTGATCAAACGATTAATCGGTGAATCAGTCCGGAAATGGCTCATTTGTTTTATTTTATATGAGGCGAGAGGGTGGGCAGAGGTGAGAGAACCAAGCACACTTCGACTCAAAGAATGAAGAATGAATGAACACAAAATAATTTTGCTTAGATGTAGGCCTATTATTAGCCCGCGAAAAGCTAGGCTCGCTGTGACAATCGGCTTACTCTGCTGTCTCGTATGCGTTTAGCAGAGGCTTTTCATTAGTACGAGCGGAAGCTTCGCGCAATTGCCTATATGCATGCGTTGTCGCCTGACTGTGTGATTTGAGCCTTCAATTATAATACAGTATGCAACGTGCGGGGTGCAATTTCCCGCACGCACCCTTATTATGGAGCAGCGTTCGGAATGCCGCAAATTGAGGCCGAAAGGCGCACTAACAAGCTTGCGTAGCATACGGTAGGACAGAGGTCTAGCGGGAGTAAGGCCAAAGGCCGCGGTGGGAGAAGTTCAATTGAGAGCGGCGTCGTGACCGGGGACCTTTTATCTCTCTCCCTTCCCAGCGGTTCGTTTGCGATTCCATAGCGCAGTAGCGCATTCATTGCAATACGAAGAAACGCTTTCAATTGAGCTTGGATGGAAGATTAAGCTGAACAATGAATGGTCTGTCTGGGAAAAGCGATGTCGCTTTCAATTTGACCCTATGCGGGTCATATACTTCCAAGAAGTTCGGGTTATTGGTCATAAAGTGAGAACTTGCAAAACAAAACGGTCGTTAAAAGGCGCTTTCATTAGGGCGTCCTGTCAGCTAAAACTTCGTGTCGCCCTGGGTGGTGGTATTATTATTAAAATTATTACTGTTCACAAGGGTATTATTAGAATTATTACTGTTCACCATATTGCAGTAATAATTCTAATAATCTCGACAATTCTGGGGAAAAGGGAAACTATACTCAGGGCGCTACGACGATTCCGTGTCCGAAGTGCTCGTATCCGACCAGCGAAACGAAGGACTTCAGTGTCTCAGGTACTTGCCGAATCATGCGATCTCTTTTATCGAATAGGAAAATTGTGCGTGCAGGTTTTTACTTGTTAGAAAAATCAATTTAAGGGTGACCACGAAGAGTGAGCCGCAAACCATTTTATAATATGGGCACCATTGATGGTAGCATGCTTTATTTATTTTGTTTCACATGAAGCACATAAGTTGGCCAAACGATTCTCCTTCATACGTGGGCAACTTCCCGGCAAGAGTTTGAGAAACGGGCCTACCAGTGTACGAAATCAAGCCTAGCAATTGAAATTTTGTGGGAAATATAAGCCTACCAAAGGAAATTTCGGAAGAAATTTGGACCTACCACCCATACTTCGGTTCGGTGCCCACGTATGTTCTCCTTGCAGCACGGCGCCACGCGTACGGTCGGCAACGAAGGCCGGATGGCGACGATGACGAGGAGGGAGGATTCGCGTACGGAGGCTACTCGGGAGGAGCGGGATACTACGGAGGAACGGGCAACGACAATGACGACGAGTCAGTGGAAAGGGGGGGGAGTAAGGATGTATATTAGCAAGAAATTCAAAGTGTAGAAGCGCTTCAAGAAGTAGTGTGTCTTTCGGTGTTTACCATTATTTTAATAAGTTTCATTCACATTGGCATCTTCAACGGCTATTTTATTTTAGTGACGATGAAGAGGACGACGACGATGAGGATTACGATGATGACGAAGAGACCGAGGAAGAGGATGAGGATGAAGAAGAGGAGGAGGAGGAGGAGGATGAGAAAAAGGAAAAGAAGAAATAGAGAGAAATATATTATTCTATGCACATAGTCACATTGCTGTTTGAAACGATTAGTTTCTTTAGTTTTTTTGGCAATCTTTCATTTATGGTTGTTATGGTGGTGATAAAGAATTCAATAATAGATGATGAGAGCTGCTGAATACGCTAGGAACGTTTTCAGTTGAAAGGTCATAATGACTACCTCAAAGGGCACTTCGTATATTCTTGTAGTACGTGGGTGGTACTTAATATATTCAGCACGTGTTGTTCCCTATGATTCCTCATACTTCCTGTATTCACAGTTGCACTTTACGTAATGTGTGACTTTCACTCTCCCCTAGCTGACTTCGAAAATACAGTCGAGCTATTTTTGTGACCAGGCCGCATGCAAATGCGGTAGAATGATTTCGGGCGCTGGCTATAAAATCAGACGGGACGATGCGGAGCCACACATCGAAACATGCATCTCCTTCTCGTGACCGCGCTGATCTTCTGTGGTGCAGCAGCTGCGCCAGTCTATGTAAGTCTTCTTGAATGTTCATTGTAAAATGTTAGGAGAATAAAGAGCGTGAAGTATCCTGGCCGAAATGTTCAGCTTCATCTTCAGGATCAATCAGCTGGCGTTCAAGGAGCGCTCTCGGGTGAACTTGCTTCTGAAGATACAATCGTTCGGCTGCCGATCCACAAGGTACATTCCGTTTGTTTTTAGAAATTGCAATAATAAATTGAATTTGCAGATCTCTAAGCGATCCGCCGAGGACAGCGACGAATCGGACGAGGAAGGGCTTAGCCAGGACGAGCTCGAGGAGATGGATTCGGACGAGTTGGCCGAGGTTCTGGAGGACGCGGGCTACGAGGTGGACGGCTGCGAGAGCCCGCACGGGCTGCTCGACATCCTGCTGACCCCGATCAACGGTCTGACCGGTGCGCTAACGAACGCTCTCGGACTCAACCTCAACCTGAAGCTGGTAAGCTATAGCTCAGCTGAGCTATATTTTATCGAAGTTTATGGCCTACAACTGTACATTTGAACCGCTTAATTGTCTGCTTAAGAAACGCGAGGCTGGATTCAACAGTGGATCGGAGGAACGAGAGGTATTGGCTAAAGATTGGCAACACGTAATTATGTTTTTAAGAATCTGGACATGCTTTCGACTCTCAAGGACAGGAAGGTTGGCAAAGTTCTTTTGCCTGTTCATAGTGAAATTTCCCACCACAAAGTTCTGTTCAGAAGCGGCAACTCGGGGACCTTCTCGATGACTTAACGGATTTGCTTCCCCTGCGCAAGGTAACTAAATTTCGTTTTATGACTACTAGTTATCATTGTAAATTACTAAGCAGCTCACTTTTTCTTACAATCCTAAAGAAAGCCAATTTACCATTTTGCAGAAGCGTCAACTTCTCGACCCGGTCACCGGTCTTCTTGAGGACCTGACGGACCTTCTGCCGCTGAGAAAGGTTAGCACATTCTTATAGTGGAATAAACCGATCCGTCCGCTGCTCTGATTCCAAAATGTGTCTAATTCTCTCACTTTTGCACACTTATATTCGGAATGATTTTTCGACGGATTTTTTTAATCCACTATACCTTGAGCATACTAAATATTGTGTATACTCACGGGAACATTCCGAGAGCACTTCTACATAAATGCTGTAAGCAAAAGTATGAATCTACATAGTATTTATTACTGCCTCGCAAGCTTTGAATACGCCATGGACAATGTTCAGAAGCGCGACGACGATGACGACGACGAGAGGGCGGGGCTTCTGGACGAGCTGCGCAACCGTCTCAACGACCTCACCGCCTCGCTCGGCCTCCCTCTGCCCCTCAAGGTTCATCCTGTTGAGTATTCGTCGTTTCATGAGCTAAACGATGCATTGCATTTATGATATGATTCAGAAGCGAGAGGCAGCCTTCTCGGCCTAAGCGATCTTCGCTGTATCCGCGGAGAAAACCAATCGTGCCCGGTGCACATGCCCCCTCGATCTTTGCTGCATTTCCACTCCCAATCCGACTTCTATTGTTCCGTTTTTGAATAATGAAGTTTGGTGAAAATAAAGAACAAATTGAGAAGAAACAAACAAAAACTTGTGAAGATGCTCCAATATTTGAAGAGAACAAAAAAGTGAGAAAGAGGAAAAAGCGAAGCCGGAGAAGGGCTGAAGTATTCACGCTTCCACCATATTTACAAAAATAACAATACTTATATGTTAGAGACGGATAAGTTCCGTCAGTAAATCACTTCTACCGCTTCGCTCACTCGTCAGAAATAGGAACGCGACAACTGACGGAACATTTTCCTCAGCCATAGCATACATCAGTATCTAACGCATACCTAATGAAAAGTATGCGTTTTCTGCGTAGAATAAAGCTCATTTACCAGCCCAAAGTTTGAAAATGCTCTCAAAAACGATGACTGATGATATCAGACGCCCGTCATGCTCTTATTTGTCTTCAAAACGCGACGAATCAAGCGACACTCTGCCCAAAACGGATAGACAATAACCTCGGAATCGTAAATTTCTTAAATTTCGTGATATTTCCATTTCACGACATTTCACGATCGTTCATGATGACTTCATGATGACTGTCAGATCTCGTCACAAGTTCGTCGGAATCACCGAAATACGGCTTATAATTATGAATAAAGATTGTTGTATGTCTGCTGCAAAGCATGTTGTTCATTCCAATTGTAAAGGCGAGCGAGATCTTCCGCTTGTTAAATTTTATGTTAAATTTTCTATCAGTACAAGAGCCAATTTCTGAAAACCTCTTGTTTTGTAGTATAGTTGTTTGACAGTACTTCATGCATACATGGTCTATGCTGTTCATATGCTCTCGGACAGGGCACCTGCTGCAAACACAGTGTTCTGACAACAGTCAAAATGTTAAGCGAACGAGATGCCGAAAAATAACCCTGATTTCGGCAGGAACTCTCGCACGCAAAAACACCGTATCCTAAGCATTTTGGCTCGTTCGCTTAACATTTAGAACACTGTGCAAATCCTTCAGAGGCTGTTTCCTTCTGGCAGAAATGTGGCGCTTTGCCTTTCATTCTTTCCGTCCTGTTTTACGGCTTTTTCAAGTTCATCACGACTACGGTATTGGATTGGCTACGGAGCAAAGCGATTGAGCCAGTAGAGGGAGAAGATTTCCCCTCTTATGGTCGCCTATGGCACGGTTCGGAGGGCTCTTCGAGAGGCAGGGGCTACGGTAGCTGAGGGATACAAATAGTGAACGAATGAAAACGTTATCGAGACAAGATACACAAATAATGGCGAAAGCACAGGCAATGCATTGTTCGTCCCTTTCTGCAGTATTCACAGTACATCAGCCCTTGAACGAATCTTGACCGGCGTCTTTGTTGGCCACATGGTAACGAACGAGTTCAGCTCGAGCTCGTAGTTCTGAAGATCAAGAAGATAAGGGAGATAAAAAACTACCAAGAAACAAACCGGTCGATCAGTTTCTTTGGCTCCAAATGTGTCTGCATCTTTAGCTTTGCCTGATATTCGGAAGGATCAACCGAATCATCATTCTATCCAGAACAAAGGCGTCGTTACCGTTCCCTCGTCGAGAAGGTCGTACTTCCTCAGAAGGTAGGCCATCATGAGCTTCATCTCGAGCATCGCCAGACGCATGCCCACGCACAGACGGGGACCGAGACCGAAGCCCATGTAGGCCACCGGATGCGTCGGACGGGTATCCTCCAGCCATCTAAGGCAACGATACTCATCGAATGCCGAGGTACAGTTTTTAAACTTTAAAGTGCAATATTCGGTTTTCAATGGAACGCGAGAACTCCAAGATTCACAGATACTTATCCGGACTAATCTTGATCCTCGCTATGGTTACCTATCAGGCCGAAATTCCTCGGCGTCCGGTCCCCAGACCGTCTTGTCAAAGTGAACGAAGTAGGTGTCCGCTGTCACGCATGTTCCCTTAAATATTTGTGGTTCTCGAATTACTGCAATTTCGTTATATAGGTATAGTAGAATAAACCGGTCCATCAGTTTCTATGATTCCAAAATGCATCTAATTCTCTCACTTTCGCACACTCTCGCGCCAGATATGCGGAATGATACACTGACGGATATTTTCACTGTACCTTCTCAATCTTCATGTCGCCCACGATCGTGTCGTGCATGCAGGTGCGTGCAAGTCCCCTGCGAGATAGATATCAACGGAATGAGATTATTAGGCGATTTAATTAACTGGGCTTATTTATATATATTTATCATCATGCAAGCATGGAACGGCAATCAATTACAGGATATTGGAATTATTCTTTCTTATTGTCCTCGTCGCGGGTGGTCGGCTTTCTTCATTCTCTCTCAATCAAGCGCACCCCTTTCAATCTCGGACAAGAAGACGAATCGTTCCCCCTGAAGACTTGGCGCACGGGGGAACTAGCGCCAAACCAGGATCGCGAGGATACTCAAGATCATGGACACCGCGGGCTGAGTGAGTATTTGACGAAGAT
>LS847361.1:450283-464296 GCA_900490955.1 Micoletzkya japonica | reverse complement strand
GACAAGAAGACGAATCGTTCCCCCTGAAGACTTGGCGCACGGGGGAACTAGCGCCAAACCAGGATCGCGAGGATACTCAAGATCATGGACACCGCGGGCTGAGTGAGTATTTGACGAAGATTTGAAGACCCAGTCCTCTCCTATCTATTTATCAAGAGTCCCTCCTTTGGATACCCCTCCACTGTTAGCCCAGATAAACAGTGCAAAACTGAACTGATAGAATTTCTCCGGAGGGGGGTCGAAAAGTACAGATAAAGAAAGAAAGAAGAGGAAGAGGGGGGAAGGCGAGCCCTTATAGCGTAGACGATCCTCGATTGAGTGTACTGCTGCAGCCGCGGGAGGGGGGCGGCTTGTGAGTGAGTGCGTGGTGGGGTGCACGGATGAGCAGAGGAGGGGGTGCTCGGCAGCGAGTGAGTGAGGAATGTCGGGGGTTGACTGGCGGGCTCTCGAAGATGACGACGGGGGTGAAATGGTGGGATTAGCACGGATCGGAGGACACGGCGAGTTCGCGGACAATGGGGTGAAATTGAAGACGATGTTTAAAGGTACGAGTGGAAGGGGATGCGAGAATGGATTGAGGGAGTTGGCCATACCAGCGACTAACACGGACAGAAAAGGAGTGATAGCGGACATTGAGGTTTGTGAATTCCTTGTGAATTGAGAAGTGTGTGGAACGAGAACGGGACGGACGGAAAGAAAAGAATTGAGCTCTGACGAGAGATAACTCGCCATGCATGATTTGGTGCGCCAGAACTAAATCGCTGATGACTATCCTCTCCTATAACCTCTGCAGGCCAAGACAAGCTAAGCGTTGTGAATAGGGAGGAAGAGTTTGGGGATAGGTAGGGGAGGGGTAACAACGATAAAAAACTACACGGGTGAAAATTGATTGGACTCTCTCTAGTTTATGGCTATCCTTAATATAGTGAGGGTTGCAGAAGTGTGATCCAAATTCTAGGTGGGGAAGCACATATGAACGATAGCACTTGATCAGCAAATCAGGAACATTAACTGTGACCGCTCTAAGTAGGGTAAAGAGGGCGGAAAGGGCTTTCTGGACTCTATCATCAATGGAGGCAGAGGAACGGAGGCTAGACAACAATCGAACACCTGGATAATGTTGTTGGGAAACAAGAGTGAGGGGAATACTATTCATAAAAAGCGATGGGGAAAGGGAAGGGAGGCCTAGATGGACGTGGGTGCATTTGGAGGGGGATAGGGATAGTTGGTTGGATTGAGTCCACTGGAAGAGAGCGTCTAGCACAGATTGAAAGAGAGAGTGAGAGGAGGCGGCAGAGTTCTTATGGTATGCTATGTATACTTTGGTATCATCTGCGTATTCTTGGATGGAGACAGAGGGGAAAGTGCGAATGAGGCGAGAGAGGTCGGCAGTGTAGAGAACAAAGAGAATAGGGCCTATAACACTTCCTTGAGGAACCCCCGAGAGGACGGGGAATGATTGGGAGAGTACACCCTCAAGTCTGTGTATTTTGTGCTTCTCTTTGTAGCACAGGAAACCCACTTGGCGGCAACGGGATAGAAGCGGACGGTCTCCTTGATGGTTGCTTCCAGGTAGGGAAGCGAGACGCAGTCATCGAATGAGATGCTCTCGTTGCGGCATCGGTCGTCCACCTCTTCCTGAAACCACAATTTTCTCGATTCCGAAAAAAGCGCATAGATAGGTCATCAAACCAACAAAAAGCACATCAACTTTGCAGTTGGCATTTCTCTCATTGGTCTCTCATGCTCTCACTCGCCACAGTGTTCTAAATGTTAAGCGAACGAGCCAAAATGCCTAGGATACGGTGTTTTCCGTGCGAGAGTTCCTACCGAAACAGGGTTACTTTTCGGCATCTCGTTCGCTTAACATTTTGACTGCTGTCAGAACACTGTGTCGCATGACATTCGGAATCACATATATTTATATTTATCAACATGCGCTAGGCATGTAGCTGCATAATGATGATACACAGGTATAAAGGACGGAATACTCGAGTATCCGAGATAAAACGAGTGGCAGCTAAAAGGGATCATTGCACGCTACCGACCTGACACTTCTGCATGGCCTCGGGGTGTTTCGACAGCATCCACGAGATGAAGGCAAGGGTCGACGACGTGGTCTCGTAGCCCGCGGACACGAACAACATGCCCTGGGCGATCACCTCGTCCAGTGTGTTCACCTTGGCCACCTAAAGCGAGATCTTTGATCTATTATCTTTTATCTCTTATCTCTGCTCTCTGATCTTTGATCTTTGGTCTCTTATCTTTGAAATCTGATCTCTGGTCTCTAGTCTCTGATCTCTGATCATTGATCTTTGATCGTTGATCTTTACCGCTTGATCGGCGCGGAAAGCGCCGTCGTTGTTGTCGATGTCGTCGTTGGTGGACGCGTCGAGGAACAGGTCGATGAAGTCACGGGCCACTTCCGGAGGGCCTTCTCGCTTCTGTAGAATGTGGATGTTGCAATGCATTTTACAGATTGCTCAGGTATGGATGAATGAATGAATGATGAATGCGCGATGAGCACATATATTATTGACGAAAAAGTTCCGTCAGTAAACTCATTCCTACTTTGTCTGCACTCTCTTCATACCGCTTCGCTCTCTCGCCGGAAGTAGGAATGAGACGACTGATGGAACATTTTCCTCAACCATAAGCGCGTCACGAAAAGCTTTGCGTTACAGTTTAGCGGTAATAGTTAAACGACAAGTCAGGCTTAGCTAGAGTTCGGAAAAATGAACGACCAATCATCATGTGTTTATTCACTTTTGCTCATCAAACTCATCAAAAGAGAGAAATGGACGAGCAACCCTCCGCGAGGAAGGAAAGGGGTGAAAGTGAACATTCATTCACATTCGGCCAAGTTCAGACAAATTGGGAATATGAATGTTCACTTCTGCCGAATGTTTGTCTCGTCGAGAGAGAGTGCAAATGTTCATAATCACATTATTGCTCATTTTCCCAACCCTAGCCTTAGCCTAGGCATAGTGGAATAAACCGATCCGTCCGTTTCTTCCGTTCCAAAATGAGACTAATTATCTCAGTTTCGAACACTCTTTCGCCTTATATTCGGAATGATTTTCCGACGGAGCTTTTTAATCTACTATATTTGTAGAATCAGTCGCACTCTCACCCTCTGTTCGACCCTCCTCCTCACTTCATCCTCGATCTTCTCAGTCAGTTTCTTCATGTGACCGATGTAGCTGATGTTGAGCTGTAAGCATTTTGCACATTATTCTAGGCACCTATTCATCTTCCTATTGCAGATGATAATCTAGTCTAGTCCAAGGCTATAAGATAACCTTCAGGGCGTTCCAGAACAGAGTAGTTGAGAGAACCGGGAAGGCGGTAGCTGTATGCGTGATTAGCACGTCCATGTCACTGTGCATTGTCTGCAAGCATGGTGATTTTCAGGAGACACGGAAATGATGGAGATATCTATATGAGAAGGTGCAGCTTTTAGAAAGAGTCTCGTTCAAATGCGTATTTGACCCGTAGCAGGCAAGGCATCGTTTCCGTTAGTTTCAGCTAGCCGTACAGCCTTGATGGGGCTGTGCAGGGGGTTATTGAAGAGCTTGGACTCCTTCTGGCCGAGAACCATTCGGGAGATGGCCTCTAGCGTGAACTCAGCGTGGTAGCTGAAAAAGTTTGGTTGAATAAAGAAAAGAAACAAAAATATAAACATGTTCTCACGGAAGAGTGAAGAGTTAACGAGTACTGTATCTACTTCCTGATAATTTCGTTTTTTTTTTGTGCACAACGGCTTCTGCTTACTAAGGTCCGGCTCTGTGTTTTCTGATCCTTTTTCTTAGTTTAACGTTGTTTTAGCTTGAAAGTATATGAGCTCGTAAATAACGCGTGTTCATGCTATAGCATGAACACGTATATATATATAGCGAAATCAAAACCCTTCGTGAAATTTGGAGACAACTTCAAATCTGATGGGAAATCTATTCGATAAGCTTGGAATTATCGCATAATGTTTAACTAAAGTGAAACAGCAAAAAAGTGAGGCAAAAAAAGCAAAAAAATTATATTACTCGCGATCTCGTTAAAATGGAGTTAGTGCTCGGTTACGATTCAAGATATTTTGAAGTATTTACTTGCCAAAGTACGTTATTAAAGATGGACTCCGCCGAAGTGTAGGTTAATCACGATCAACAGAAACTCCGACAGCGATTTGGAAAATACAGTAGACACACCTCCAAACTCTTAGGATGACGAATTTTCAATAATTAACTTGCACACACGTCCGTGTGTGCAAGTTAATAGTTTCACTTGCAAATGCCTACTCGTGAATGTTGAAGGCGTCGCCGCCGTCGTGCGCCTCTAGTGCTTGGATGGTATCGATCGCTGACTGATGAATGAGATCGAAGACCTTCCGGAGCGAAGCCATCGTGAAGTTCGGAGAGGACGTCGCACGAAGACGCTTCCATCTAAACGACGAGCTTCTCGCCAAACCATTTGACATGTATTATTGACGAAAAAGTTCCGTCAGTAGACTAATGCCTACGTTGCCTGGACTTCAAACAGCTTCGATCTCTCGTCAAAAGTAGGAATGAGACGGCGGACGAAACTTTTTTCCTAACCATATTCAGATTTTCTATCTATTCGAAGAGAAATTGGCAAAGCAGGTTTGCATCTCTCCAAACACCACCGACACACCTTTGTCCACGAGACTCGAGTAGATTGACTCTCTCGTCGTTCACGAGGTCTTTGTGCAATGCCAACACCTACTAGACACCTATTTTTTCGTTTCGGGCTAGTTATTGAGTAGTGCCCCGATTCACCATTACGCAAATGCGTCGATAAATTAAATTTAAATTAAACTAAACGTACTGAGGTATTTTCAAGATTACGCTTCGTGGTTATATATATATAAAAAGCTAGACCAACCCTTCTCGCGTGGAAGTTGTCAAACTGTTTGAGGAAGACCTCTTTTATCATCTCCATGTCACTAATAACGAGATGATTCCTCACGCCCTCTTTGTACCCGTAGATCTTACCGTACTTCTGAATTTTGAATCAAACAGTAATGTTACGCTATACTTCGGGGTTTGCGAATTAACATTTTCCGAACTTTGGTCCATTCCCAAATCTGCAACTGTACGGGCTTAGTCATAGAGAACACAGATTTGTTTCCGTAGAAGAGTTGCGAGGGCGGCCCGGGTATGCCCCGTCGTTTCCAGTATCCATTATGCCAGGCAAAGTACCTAAACCTTGCCAATGGGCAAAGTCAAATTTCAAGCTAGATTTCCAATTTCAGTTCTCAAAGCCAATGGAAACTACGATATTTGCCTTCTTAAAGGAGCCGGACCACGAGATTCTGACCATATTGGCTCTTTACATCATTCAGTAGATCTAATCATCCTGATCGGGTATTCCGAGTTTTATGCGATTTCATTCACTCTCCGAGCAGTAGTGAAGGTGCAAAGAGCACGCTTTTCACAAAATCGGATATATTGGCCGACTGAGAAGAGATACAGCCCTGATTTATTGACAAAATGATTTTTACATTGTTCTGATCATTTTAGTAAATAGAACGATTGAAAAAGATGGGCGGAAAGGCCTAAATTGATATATCAGGGCAGCGCGGGAATTCAAATTCTACCGTACTCGTGGCCGGCTTCTTTAAAATTTAAATTTTAGATAGCATTTAAAAGAATGATGAATTCCTCAGAATGTTACGGTACTCACACGTAGAGGGCCGATAGGGTGACAAAAAGTAAGATCAGAGCAACAGCCACCATTGGAGTGGGTACTGTGCAACCCGAGACCTCCTTCCTTTTATACGGCTCGAAATGACTTCGTTATCGGGGGAGTAGAGGCGGAGGGGAGGGCGAGAAGGGAGGAAGTCATGCGGTCGGAATAGCAAAGCACAATATATCTGTGCTTGGGACTGGTTCAGACAGACTTGGATAGTTTAGCATGGCACTGATGAAATAAGCAAATCAGGCTTGGTTTTCTCGTTCTTTATTAGGTGGAAGGGGAAAAACTCGAAGCCTTCGAGTGAGCGATATTTTATTTAGCAGGGACCAAGCGGTTATTTTTTTACGTTTCTTATTATTTCAAAAAGTAAAATAAAAAAGTTTTATTGAAATTGAACGAAATTTGCTTATCGCTTCCCACTCCCTTTAGCCTCCGTTCTCTCGCTATGTAAATTTGCCTGCCTTGATTAGCTCACAGTTTCGAAGGAGTCCTTCTTTAACGCCATAGATAAATACTTAAACGACAAGTGACTAACAACAACACCTACGCGCTGATGCCTAACAAACTCGATTGCGTTTTGCAGAGATACGAGTATGTACAGTACACGCTGAACAATGTTATGGTTGACGCGAAAATGTTCCGTCCGTCGTCCCATTCCTATTTATGACGAGAGAGCGGAGCTGTTTGAAGAGAGTGAAGACAAAGTAGGAATGAGTTTACTGACGAAACTTTTACGTCAATAATACAATGAAATAAATTTATTAGAAAATAAGGGTGGCTAATTCAATTTCTCTCAACATATAGTTAGAAGAAATTACATTCAATTTTAAAGGAAATGTCCCACGAAAAAAAATCGTCATTGGGTTATTCATTGTAAACGATAAAAAATGTTTTCGATAATTCCTACCAAAATCAGGGTTATTTTCGGCATCGCGTTCACTTAACATTTGCACTGTAATCAGACCCTTGTGTACGATGGCTGATACGATACGACGATTGATACGAGCTACGATATGATGATTGATATGATCAAACTACGATGATTGAATCAAAATTATGAAAAAAGTTCAGAGAAGCCGCTGAAAGATGATACAGACTGGGTTTGCACTCCTGAAGAAATTTTAAAAAAGACGTCAGTTTATCGTTCTGAACTTCGTATGCAAAAGTGCGAGAATTAGACGCATTTTGGAATCAAAGAAACTGACGGACTAGTTTATTCCGCTGTACCTGCATATTATAAATCCTGTATACGTTTCTGCAATCCAACCTACTCGGCTAACTGTTCCAGTTCACACTCTCAATACCAGGCTCATGGGATGCTGCTATTCTCCGCTCTTGTCCTCGTAACCTTCATCGCCTCCAACCTCGTGCTTCGTTATCGTACGCATTCACGCCATACTGTTCGTAAAAGGTGATTTATATAGTGTCTGTAGCACGCATTTCTGAATTTACCTAATAAAGTAATATTATAAAATCAATTTGGAGGAATATCGCTGAGCATTCGAACGCTGGAAATGCAGAAGCGCTTTCTGCGCATGCTGTTGTTGCAGGTGGGTTATTACGTTACTTCGAGGGATTTGTTTACGATGAGAGTTTTTGGAAGCGCTTGCCTCCAGCATGTATATAGCCTTCTTGCCTTTGCCTGATGAAGCGCAATGAAGCCCGTTGTGATAGATACCTGTCTCAGAGCGTTCTCCCTTTCGTCATTCTTGCCTTGCCCTTCGCCTTCTTCATCGGGTCCGTCATCTTCGGCGTGGATCTTGGTCGAACGACGCTCTTCTTCACCTTCTCTCTCTCTTTCTGGGGATTTCCGATCATACAGGTAACCTGATGATACCGATCTGGAGAATTTCCGCATGTGCAGCTGCTGATATATTGTAACATGATACTTGTTCGCGTTTATTTATTTATTTATTTCATTTACGCCGACATTTAGATGACATTAAGAGGTAACATTTAGACTTCAAGGTAGTTCGCTTTTGTTAGATGACAATTTGAGTGGAATATTTCTGAATTATTTTTCAGGAGTCGATAGTGAAGTACTTTGTCTGGAGAACGCAGTCGATCGGAATGGGCGCTCGAAGCAGTGACATAACTCACTCTACTTCCTGATTCAAGATTCCGATCAAGTATCTATACTGGAATAAACCGCCCCGTCCGCTTCTTCCGTTCCAAAACGAGTCTATTTCTCTCACTTTGCACACTCTCTCGCCTGATATTCGGAATGATTTCCCGACGGATCTTTTCAGTCCACTATAATAAAGCGATTCAATAAATGCCTCCTGTATACGACTGCGAGCAGAATATAATTGGCAAAAAGGTCCGTAAGTAGACTCATTCCTACTTTCTGGGTTCTCTTCATACCGCTTCGCTCCCTCTTCTGAAGTAGAAATGAAACGACTGACGGAACTGTTTTCTCAACTACACTGCCTTCACGTTCACTCGATCAATGTCAAAGATTCGTTCCACCAATATTCTATCATCTGGAGGTTCTCAACTTTAGTATTTGCTTCACCTCTCTTATGTGCACACATTCCTTTACCGATCGCTATTCCGTCCCATTTCCTTTCATGTCAATCAAAACATAACAAATAAATAAAGGCAAGCTTCCAATCCAACCCGTGCCTCTCTTTTCCCATAGAATGCGGGCCGTGGTCTAGAAATGAGATCCTCAGCGCCTGGCAACGAGGAGAGAACCGGAACCGAGAACTGGTCCCAATGTCTCCCCACAGACAATAACAAGAATATCACGGGAAGGGGGCAAGGAGAAGCTGGAAATGATATCGCGGTATAAGGTCACGGAAGTTTTTTGTCAGGGAGAAGTCTTAATACGGTTTCCGAAGTTTATCCAAACGTTAAATGTTTTTTCTACATTTGAAAAAAATTTCCGATTGAGAAAGAAGAGTTGTTAACGAGGTCGCCGTGGTATCGCAAGCTTTCTCACTCATTCCAAAAATTTTAAAGAAATATGAGTACTCTGATCGGATTATGGCACAATGTGGCCAACTCTCACAATTCAGAAGATCGGTCACTTCGCAATTACAGTATCCAATAGACGGACACGGAAGAGCACTGATCGCCGCCCGCTATGACTCATCCTCGCCCAAAACCCTATCTATCCCCCTTTTTGTTCCTCGTTATTTCCCCTCCGCTCTGCCTCCGTCATACCATGTCTCTTCTCCCGATATGCCTTTACCCCCCTTAACCTCCCTTAACCCCCCATCGCCCGCTATTCATCACCCCTAACAACCTATCACTACAGCCTCTTGTCTCGGTAGGGAGGGCGACCCTCCTGCGTCTCATCCGATAGTCAGCCCTAACCTTCGGGAGAGTCAGCCGAAGACAGTCACCCCGGGATGACTTCCCTTCTTCCTCTACTCTTCATTGGTGAATATCTCAATCTTCTTATGAGACACCGCACAGCATTCCAAGCGTTCTAATAGCGAATAGCGGTTTCCGGGCATAGGATCCGATCCTATGGGCGAACCAATCGGCGAAAAATAATGAATTTAAAAACCTAAGCTCACCATCATGAATCAAGTTCTGAAAATTTGGTGCAGATTGGTTCAGCCACTCGTGAGAAAATTCAAAAATAGTAGTCATTTCGCTATTAGACACATTCTTCACAGAACGGAATGCTGTGACCGATAGCGAGGATTTTAGCAATAAAAAGCATAAGGAGCCCCGTATTTTCTCCAATTTCGGTTCTTGTTCTTAAAATTACCGTATCGCAGCCGTCCACTAGCCGTAGGTAAGCTCCTTCAGTCCCGCTGGTCTCTGGTTACTTCCGTACGGCGGGGCTGGGCTACACAAATGGCTACTACACAACCACCTACTACACCGCTCCCTCCTACGGCGAGGACTTGTAAGCCGCGTTTTCCTATAACTAAGCCCGGAGTATTCGGAGACAATAAGAAAACCGACCCCACTGATGAACACTAAACTTATTAGCATAAACAAGGAGACCGTGACAGGAAATGTTGTAAGGATACGATAGACGTGAGATGTTGGACACGTCGCCTACTCGCCATGTACTATGTACTCTATTTCCTACCGCAATCCCTAGCTACCGTAATCCTCCGCTCGTTCCAGCCAGGACTTCACGTACCTCGACGGGTCGCCGACGCCCACGGTCACGCAGGACGACATGATCAGGGAGGCCTCGAAGACGGCCGTCGCCGGCGTCATTCCCACGCCCTCTTCGTTCACGTAAGAAAGACGCATACTGACTAAGGGAAGCGCTGTTATATACTCCGCTCAGGCATGCACCTTTCGCCAATTTCGCACTAGATATGTGCACTATCATCGAGAGAGCTCAGGCTGCACGAGACAGTTACCTAGAGTGGCTCTGATCGTCATGTGATCAGTTCAGCCTTCACATGGCGATCAGCCTATTTGCAAGAGCTTCAATTTCAGGGTGGGCAAGATAACCTTCTACTGGGGCACGCAGTACATGCCCGAGCAGACCTGCGGAAGCAGTTCCAGCTCCAGTGGAGAGACGACGAACGCCCGGAAGAAGCGACAAGTGGTGAGCACGGTTTTTTTTAAAGGAAGCAGTGAGTCTTCCTTTCCTTTTCTCGTTCCAGGTTGAGAATTAGGGTTGGAAATGGGAGCTTTTCTGGAATATGAACTCTTTTTTCTGACGTTCATTTTTCTGACGTTTTCGGCCGAGCGGGCGAAAACGTCTAAAAAAGTTAACGTTCACATTCGTTAATTAGCTCACATTTCCAACCCTATTGAGAATGAAAGCAAGACTACGTTTGTTGCTTCCTTTCCAAGAAAACCAGTGGTGAGTTCCGCTGCGGGAGCCTCACAGTATTCGAACTATATAACCTGTACAAATGCGAGGAAGGAATAATCGTATACGGTGATTACTTGGCTGAATAAACATGATTAGAATTAGAACACAGTACATCTTCAGGTGATGACAACGACGCAAAGCCCGCAAGCCGTCACCGAATCGGGAGTAGCCTTCAACACTGACATCGAAGTAAGCGATTTTGCTATCATGACAGATTCTCAGAATATTATCACAAGGCATTCCTTTCCTATTCAAGAAGCGAAAGATTTTCTTTCAAAAATGCCTCGGAGTAAGCGAACCGTGGGTTTTCAGCCCGTTGACCTCACTAACGGGGAGGGACTTGGAGGCGACACGGTAAGACATTGCATATTTTACCGACTCTTAAAATATTTTTAGACAATGCAGCCCAATGCCTCGAATGGAACGAATCCTGTAAGTACCGCATTGAGTTCACTTTGGAAAGAAGGCGGAAGTTGAGCATAACATCCTTCAGGGGTCGTCCACCAACAGCAATTCGTCGATTGCCATGTTGAGTGCACTTGAAGTAAGCGCTTGCGCTTGGGAGCCATGATCATGTTCACTTTTCAGTCCGCTATCACCAGCCAATCCAACACGACTGCCAGCTCAAATAGCACCACCAATGCAGCTGTGACTCAGGTATCAGAGAAAATGAAGGAACCACATTACGATATTTTTCGTTTAGTATCTATGTGCTGATCCTATTTTTAAATACATTTACTTAGGATAGGAAAAAAGTGTTCTATTTAGATGCCATTGAGCAATTCGTCGAGCGGTATGTCCAGCGGACTAGAGTTATGCGATTGTAGTTTGATGTTTGAAAGTTTGAATATTTTTTTGTCTTTCCAGTCCGCGGTCAGCAACACCACCAACGCAGGAGGATACAGTGCAACAAATGGACCAGCGACCCAGGTTATTTAACAACGCAAGTTCAGATGATGATATGTTCATCCTGTGGCCATTTTAATACAAACCAGGTGTTTGTGGACACTAAGAAGACATGCTTGTAGGGCCCCTTCACCGAGGGCTACTCGGCCGAGACTGGTACGGAGCGCATGCCTGGAATGGTGAGCTCACAAAAGCTTGAGACAACGTGTTTTGATTCTTGTTCGAAGCAACTAACACATGGTTATAGAGCGGCAACGTTACCATGCCGCCCAGCAACTCATCCGTTCCTTCCGGATCCGGAAACGCGTCTACGGTAAGAAAATGCCGACATTGGTTATGATCAGAGGAGTCGAGATTGATAATAATTATTCTAACTTTATTGCTATTTCAGAGGGAAAAACAAAAGGAATCCTGGCCAGTTGAAATTAAAACCTATTAAAAGCAATGTCAATACGACACGAGACGATTCCAGGTTGTCGCCGACACGCAAGACCCCTCGGAAGCTACGACGGCTGTTCCTGGAGAAACTCCTGCCTTCGACAACTACATGGTCAGCCTAAAATAACAAATTTTTTTCTTCTGGATGAATGATACTGTCTTGAGCTAGCAAGGACAGTTGGGTACATAGACTGAACGGCAAACAACTTATGCAATCAATACTACTTGACATGCCATTTGCAGGACATCCTCGCGTACATGAATCTTATGGACACGAACATGTCGGATCCGGTACGTTGGAGGAATCCTGGTCAGTATAAGGTCGCCTTTGCAGAACGCGGTCCGCAACTACCTCGAGACCTATCTGCCGGCCAACTTCTCCAATACCACATATTCGGACACCTCAGACATGGTCAAGCAGGCGCTGGTTAGCTCTTGGTTGATTGATCTGTTCATAGCAAGGTAATGTGAATGTCAGGAAATGAAACAAAACATAGTTGATGAGTAGGCATAAGAGAGCTTTCAAAAAGCTCAATAGTTATGAACAGTCCTCATAGACACGATCCTGGGAATTGCCCCAAATTCCCAAGCAAAACAACCGGAGTTACGATCTTTCACAGGGACAACTTCCGCTCAACGTCTCGGATCCGGAGAACGTGCTGGAGGACATGCTGACATCGGCCGACGGCAACCAGTTAGTCTGACCAGGATTCCCATTGATTCTATCTAGACCTCCTGAATCGGTAGCGATCCGTGTCCACTTTCGGTCCGGAATGACCACTCTTTAGAGAATTGGCCGGAATAAAACCGAGAGAGGAATGAATGAGCGGAATGAAAGCGGACACGTTTGAAAAAAATCGAAAAAAAAACAGACCCTGCCTCAGCCAAGAGTGATGTTGCAATGGGAGATGAAAAAAAAACCGGAAAAAAACCGGGGCGGTTTTTTCGCCCCTCGGTTTTATTCCTTTCCTCGCAGCACAGGCGGACCTATCGTGTCCTAAATGAAAGGAGGGAGGTTTTTTCCTTGCGATTCAGGAGGTCTAATTCTATCCCGCAATATCGTGGTCTCCTTCATCTCTTCAAAGTTAAAGCGGTTTAATGTCTAAGCAAAAAATTAAAGGGTGGAAACGAGAATCGAGCTCGGCGCGCGTGAATATAACGCGGCATAAGCTTTTGTGTTAGGCAGGTTGTGGGCGCCTTCGACGCCCACTGTTCTCATTATAACTATACTACATTAAGTTATCTTTTTCACGTCATATGCAATGTTTCCGGAGGCTCAATGCATACAGGGAAGAGAGAACCAACCACGCGCAGCAAGAAATAGACGAATGAATGCAATGAATCAAGAAGGGAGGTAATAAAGCGCGTATGAAATGTTATGAGTGAAACCCGAGTTCAGAGAACCCCGTGCCGTGTAAAGCAGTGGTAAGAGTCCTGCCTTGTTAGTCAGTGCACGCGAGTTCGATTTCCGACTGTTCTTTTTGCACATTTTGCCAAACCATCCTCGAAAAACTTCAAAGTTTTTTTCTGATGACTTTTTGAACAAAAATTATCCCCGCGTTCTGAAACGTATTCTTACAAAAACAGAATTTTTGAAAAATTTCAAAAATATCGATTTTCTCAGCCAATTTTCAAAATTTTCAAAAACGCAAAAAAATTGTCCGAGATATTGAAAAGTTGATAGGGGTCTTCTTTGAACTTTATTTTCAAAATTCGAATTTCTAAGAGAGTTATGGATGGAACAGATAGATACACACACAGACAAACGGAAAAATGTGCAGTGATTTGCTAGTAGTATAGGAAGTAAATATAGTTAGCAAAGCGAATAGGATCACAGCACTCCTCCTAGGTCGACCGACGCCAACCAGCAGTGGCTGAGGGACATGAAGAACGACAACGAGTACACGTCCATGGTTCGCTTACAAATCGCTGTACTCGTGTCACACGGCCAGTGATGAGGCCTAACAGTGACCACAGTGCTTGAAACACGAATCACTTTGCATTTATTATTTTCAGCTCGCTAATACCAACGCATCGGGACCGATTCAGACCAACGTGGGATGCACACAGGTTTGTAGATGCATAGCACAAAGACGGAGTACGATACGCAGTAGATGATGATCGACTCTGTTGCGAAGCTCAGATATGTTTTCTAAGGC
>LS847361.1:438471-450183 GCA_900490955.1 Micoletzkya japonica | reverse complement strand
TGAAAGTTTATCGCCTAAATAATATAGAAATCAAAACCAGAGTGCACAAAAATGTCTACTTCGCGAGATATCCTAAAAATCGTTTCCCAGCCAAGGCGCAGTCTTACTGCGTTTAGCGCATAGTAACGAGGCAAATGGCATCGAGGTATTCCCGGAACAAATAAATATTTCTCGCTCCAGAAATTTTTAAAAAATATTTGTCAAACGCTATTATCTTTCTTATCGTCTCAGAAACATATTCTAGAAGTATGGCCATGTTTGGTTTCACAAAATTTCTCGCTTCCATGTCCCTTTAATACATCTTCAGAACAACACGGTAGCCATCTGCACCCGGTCCATCTACGATTTCAACGGCGACTTCTACTACTCCCCTGTAGAGTAAGTGTAGAGTGGAGTATAAGGTGGTGCTTCAGTGACCCACGACATCAACGCATATGCCCAGGAATGCATAGTTTTTGGGAAACATTTGCATCAGCAGATGGTTCCCAATATAAGGCGAGAGAATATATTCAACTTCAGTTCAGAATATACAGAATATAATAATTCAGAATATACGCAACACGCGAAAACTGATCGGTACATTTGGATACAAAGCTACCGAATCTTTTTTGAAAAAAAAAACGCAACTTTACGGAAAAGGCTTTGGTATTTTTGCCCGATGTTAATATGGTCTTCTTAGCTCGCTCCCCTTCCCTCATATTCCCAGTTCTATAACGCTTTCCTTCTTACCGACGATCCTCTCCATTATCCATAGCTACCGAATCCCTCAGAATAACGAAGGAACAGAGAGGACGAAGCATGAAGCCTGGAGACAATAGGGAAAGGGGTGTTGAGAGTTGAACCCATTTCATGCATACACAATCTTTAAAAGTATTCGTGCCCTTTTCTGGTGATATGTGCTCAGTGATAATTGCCCTTCGATATGCTCTTCCATTGATTTGATACCCTAAAACTCGTGCACTAAACGTTGTTTAATAAATAATGTTGTTGACTGAAACATTATTTCTAGCCTTATTTCAAATCTCTCCCGCTTTTACCAGCCCTGTACTTCAGCCCGATCGAGATCGCGTGGCAGTGCCCGTCCTCCGACTACTACTGCTGCGCGTGGGAGTGCTGCCGCTCCCGCAAGAGCTACTGGTGGATCTTCCTGTAAGTCGGCCCGTCTTCCGCATTGGAAAAGAAGAAGATGGTTGTAACCTCAGTCCTTTCAGTATCTTCGTCGGCCTCGCGGTCCTCCTTCTCCTGTGCGGCTGCTGCCTCTGCATCTACGCCTTCCTGTCCAAGTCGAGCGTCCAGCAGCGGAAGGTCCAGGCCTACCCCTACCCGAAGGTCACCGCGGTACGTTGTACAGCGACTTGTACCTAGCAATCATACGATTCCGATATCTCACATGTCAATAAAAATCACATTGACTTAGATATATCACATTGAGTGTACCTAAAGTAAATTCTCTGAAGTACATTTATAGAAATGCAAGTAAAGATAGGTCAACTAGTTATAGAGGAATTTACAGATGCACATCAACTACTACCCCTCGCCGCCTCGTCCCGTTTACTAAGGCGACCGTGCCTCCTCTCCCGGACTACCGTACACATTACCGTAATCACCTCTCCAGTAGCTACACCACTTCTACGGTGTACGGCCACGTGTTACTCTGTGTTGTATTGTCGTGTGATAAACATTTACGTGTGGAGAGTTTTGAGGTAAACAACAATTCTTGGGCTAAGAATATACGAAGCTATGGTTACTCTGTACATATTCTATAAATGTGACTCACTGTCAGCATACCTGAAGCCTTTCCAGAAAGCTTCTTTTAGGCTTTCACGAGAAGGCTTCTATGTGGTCCAACTGTGCCGAGAAATATAAACAAATAAAATAACTCAGAAATAATGGGCAGACATGGGTATTGCAAGTAATACAACATAGAAGCCGTTTAATTACTCCTCCTTTTCGTCTAAGAGCCAGTACGTTTCGATTGTTCCCTTTCCCTGAAAAGGTTACAATCGAAAATCGCCCTTACAAAATTAAATATTACATTTTTAAGCACAATACTCATTCGGATCATACCTTGATGATGACTTCTTCTCTGCTCTCGGTTCGATAACGTCCAATCACCTTTGTGAGGTAGTAGTTTGTCTCAGCGGAGATATGAATGCGGCCAGCTTAAAAATCATATACGTTTTAGTGTTCTCTGATCATCTCTTGTTATCTTTTGTTAAAGTTGCGAAAATTGAATTCGGTGCCTAGTGTACGTACGTTTTCCGTGGCTCTCCATCCTCGCCGCAGGGTTGACCGAATCGCCGATAAGACAGTACCGGTGCATCGTTATCCCGACGACTCCCGCCACGCAACCTCCTGTAATGTTTACCTTGAACGCCATAGAATCAGAAATACATCCCGCCAAGTGAACCTACCCGTATGTATCCCTATCCGTATCTGTATCCGCTCGTTGGGCATGTGTGCGATGCGAAATTTCTTGATGCCCGCCAGCATGGAGATGCTCATCTCGGCAATTTGAAGAGATCAAAGCACTGCTTATGACAAGTTCTACGAAAGTTGACAAAAGTCCGCAAACGATTGCGATCTTTCTATGCAAATACGCGCGCTGATCTACCTCTCCGGCTCCAATTTTCTTGCGATTCTATTAATTTCTGCCAAGGTAACGCGTAAGGAGTCAATCGGACACGTAATCAGCGGGAATAGTTAGTTATTTCAATCAAAAGTATTGAATCGTTCCGTTTTTGAGGACAACTCCCGTGGAACCTGTAATACGCATGATAATCACTGTATAACCTCTCTCGCGTGCTCGTTTCCATTACGATGAGGAAGACCCGAAACGCACAAGTAGCCGTCGCCTATCGTTTCCACCTCAATGCTTGCATTTGCTGTTGCAACGATGACCTAGGTACCTTGTAAGCGTCGTGCTCATCGATAATGGCGTCAAAACTTGTATACAGGTCGTTGAGGAGGTTGGCAACCTACACAATCACTTATGGTTTAATTGGTGAATAGAACACTTTCCTTCTTGTCTTATTGTGAAATAAGTTTCCTTATGAATAAACAAGATATTCGATAAGGTACGATAGTCAGATTCCAAGGAATTTGTCCACCTGTAGCGGAGTACAGCGGGAGGCGAGCGTCGTGAAGGACACAACACTCTAAAGCACTCGAAAGTCTCCGGTTCCACCGATTGGCCGAGTTTCAACTTCTCCGCGACTTGCCTGCAGGAAACATATTAATTGCTAAGAACAAATATCGAACTTTGGCAGCATTCGATATAGCAGAATGTCGCTCTTCTTCTTCTCTTCGATGAGCTCTTTCATGCGCATGTCTACCTGGAATCGAGCTGAGTTCCATTCTCCCGGATGATGACATACCTCGTCCTCAAGAAGCATATATGCTGTATACTGCTACTGCTCAAGAACGTTGAACACATGATCCATGAGGTTGGCAGACCTTGAATCAGAATAGTTTCTCTGCAAACGCCACCAACCAACCTTCCGTGGTTGATCGACTTGACCAGCGTCCTGACTTGATCCGAATTCGGCCTCGTGTCCGGATCCTCAGCCCAACAGTCTTTGATGAGCAGAAGCTGAAGTAGTTTTCGATAGCATCCCTTTTATCCTCTTACCATTGATGCATTGACTTCGCCATCACCAACAGTCAATTCCGGCCTGATGGGGTCCTTTCCACACCACGCTTTATCTTGTAGAGTAGCTCTGAAAGCACACTTTGACAGAGTTTGGGATGTCAAAGTAACCGTCAACATCAACAGCAACATTCTCCAGGTCCCAGGCACTCCTCTTCGTAACTATCATCTCGGAGCAGATGATGGTAAAGCTGTAGATATCACCTTCAAGATTTGAATCGCAAACTAAAGCTCCTTGTTTTGGAAGTGTGCTTATCTTGAATTTCATATTATATGACTGAAACATAATTATCTAATCCTGTTATATATGGGCAACCTCATTACATCTTACTGGCCTTTCTCTAATATCCGATTCTCTTCCTCTTCCCTTTTTCCCCTCGAATCCACCCTCTATTTCCATGTCAACACAAAACTACGTTATTGTGCTGACTCCTCCCCTTTCTTACAGAGAATGAGCTCCGATAAGTGGAATTGAAAGGCACAACAATATTAAAGTCAGTCTGACTATTTTCAGATATTTATAATAACTAATATACGGAGAGCTAATAGGAGAGTGCGCAGGCCAGGTTCGTGTGATTTACCTAGTTCTTCAAGTAGTTTTTTTTGTTTTGCCATATAAACGCATTTTAAAAATATTTCTTTGTTGTCTTAGGTGAATCAAAGCACCGGGGAAACTATTTAGAATGGTGGTATGTATTTCGGGTAATGTATAAAGTAAAATTAAGATATTTTTCAGCTTCGAAGTCGAGCATGCCGAGCCCGGATCAGTCCCGTCCTCAGTAAGTGTTTACACTAACAATGTGCGTTTTTTAATTTATTTAATGGAGTTTAATTGAGTAGCAGCCATTAAACTATATTCCTTTATTACACCGTACTGTGTAAGCAGTGAACAGAGTCACTATCGTCTTTGTGCGTAATTATTATGAACATTGAGCTATTTGAGGCTTCGTCCAGCCGGACGCCGAAGAGTTCGCCATCACTGGTTCTCCGATTCCCTCCACCTCCTCCTCAGGTTTGCAGAACTCAGAACCCCAACACGATAGCATTATATGCTATAATTTGGGTTGATTAATGCATGTCAAGTCTTATGCAATGGAGGGTTTTGCGAAGAACCGTTTTGAGTGAGGCGCTTGGATATTATATTTCATTTGAGTATCTTGCCTGTTGTAGTCTCCGTCGTTGGTCTCTCCTCTTCCCCTATCTTCTCTCTCCGTCACAACTCCCCGATCGACGGCGCCCTTGCAGAGTTCTGTAAGCTATTTCAGAGTTAGTTATCAGTTGTAACTGTCTGTGTGTTGCATGTGACGACCCATACCACAGTAATTGTGCCTGACTTCTTAGATTTCCATTTGATTTGACTCGTGTTATGTCGAAGTCAAACATTTGGATGTTTAGGTGGTCTTGCACGTGGTACTGTGGTCCCTATCCCTCCCGAACGTGTTAGCACAACAAACATGAAAATAACCATTTCAGGCAAGGTAGTGTACGTGGCAACTAACCCAACTCTGGGTGGTCACAACGTTAATTGATTCGTATGCAAATTAAGAAAGTAGAGGCGAGAGAGCATGGAAGAGATACGCAGAGACATTCGTAAATTCGAAACGCGGACTGGTAAAACGTCGTGGTGGTAGGCCCACCTATTGTTGGAATTGAACTCTAGTATGCCCAAATTGCTGCATTTTTTGATCGAGAGGTTCTTAACACGTTTTTATACAGTCGTATGAAAAAATTATAAAATTGTGATCCAGAAGGCTGCTAGTGTGAAATTAGGTTTTTCAGGATTACTCTCCAGGCAATCTGTTTATAGTATATATTACCCTAGTGCGACTGATCGATGAGCTGTACAACTTTATTGCCCGTTTTCCTTTTCCTTTTGATTCCTTGGATTCTCTTTAATTATATGCTCATCGACCACGCTCCACCATAGTTATCAATGTAGCTGACTACGTTTCGTGTTGCTGGTTGAATAAACGCTTCGCATGTTGCTTCTGTAATGCATCTCATATAAAGATAACACTGCAGAGAATATCCTCAACTTCGAAGAGATCATGGGCTGAGATAGAGAAGGAGACTCTCCAAGTAAGAGTAAGGAGTGTGAGAGAGGAAGATATGAGACTGAAGACATGGTTTTGTCGGGCAGAAGGAATTTACAACAAGCTGCATATGTAGTGTTCAGCGAATTGGCTCAGAATCTCGAACAAAAAACAAAATGCTGTGTGGGCTTGCAAATCTTGAAACAATCGCTGAATGGAGCACGATGAACCTATTCTGAATATTTCAGTATGCAACACAATAACGAAGAAGAAGACACGTTGCAAAACATAAGAAACTATGCGATTCGAGTCTAGAACAGGAAGTATCACCACTGAAACTCGAAATTATTGATTTCCGTTCGAGACCACCCTATTTCGGGGTGGTCTCGAAACAACCGTTCAAATTAAAACTACCGTAACTGCCATTTTTGCTATTAGGCATTTCATTATGCATTTAGGATACTGTAGCCACGTTCAGCGTCTGTAACGTAACACTTATTTTACCTAAAAATGCATTTAAAAATGTAGTATTATTGAAGGAAAGCGAACGTTGAGAGAGCTGCGCAGTTCTTTCCGCTAACCACCGTGAAACTTCAGCCGGAGCCGGGCTTTAGCCTAAGCTGGCACTTTGCCAAGAGAGTTTCACTGCATTTAGCGGAGGGCGCTGCAAAGATTTCTCAACGTTCCTTTTCCTCCAATAATAATGTGAAACTGCCAAATAAACTCACTCTGTTATTTGTCCGGCCCAGATATTGTAGAAGTAGCAGAAGGCATATCAGCATTTTGCAGCTTTCAATGCTCAATAGTGTAGTTTTCCTGCTGAATAAAATAAAAAATAATAGATGGAACATAAATAAGAGGGAAGAATGGCGGAATCCAGACAAGATACTCCGTCGATAGAGGAAGCCGTATACGGTATGCGATGATTACGTACGGTCATTCTGCGATAAGGTTGCGGGTATTCTAATTAGTTTGCGAGCACCCAACCAACCAATCACTGGACAGGCTTCGTTCCTGTCATGAGGTTTCCGGGTGTGACATTTCATCTTCTGGTACGTGTGTCGCTGCAACTCATCCCATGATTTATTCAGTTGCAAAAAAAACAACGAAATAAAGGAAAATCGGCAGACGTTTTCTTAATTATACCTCCATTTCATCCAGCAGCCAGAACGTTTCGATCGTGCCTTTTCCCTGAATCGGGGGAATTTGCAGAGTTTAGATGGATGATTTCCGGCTACCTTTATGATGACCTCCCCTCGGCTCTCCGTTTTGTATCCTCCAATGACTCGCGTTAGGAAGTAGTTGGTCTCCGCCGAAATGTGTATGCGGCCGGCTGCAAGATAACGTCTTCGAGGAACACATAGATCAGAACTATCAAAGCAGCAAAATTGCTCAAATTTCCAAGTTTGTTCTGTTTTCAATGTCAGAGGCACCGTAATTTCCGCTGTTCCTACGTTTTCCGTTGCTCTCCATCCTCGCCGCTGTGTTGACCGAATCCCCGAACAGACAGTACCGAGGCATCGTTATCCCGACGACACCCGCCACACAACTGCCTGAAGGAACAACTGCATCCTTTGAGCTCAAAGAGATTCAAAGAGAGAACAAAGAGCTCAAGGAGATTCAAAGAGAGAACAAAGAGATCAAAGAGAAAATCTCATGAGAGATTAAATTATCGGCGAACTGTGTTTAAGTCTTGTCAATATTCTGTACCTGTATGTATGCCCACGCGGATCTGTATCCGCTCGTTGGGCATGTGCGAGATGCGGAACTTCTTGATCTCCACGAGGAGCGCTTTGCTCATCTCGGCAATCTGAATAGGACTGCTCATTTACTGTGGAATAAAGGCTGCGTAATCGTAGACTTAGCATGGACTTCTCAGGACCACCCCGGGCCAACGCCAAGAGAGATACAAGAGGCTTATCAGAAAGCCCTGGCTCACCTCTCTCGCATGCTCGTTTCCATTGCGACGTGGAAGTCCCGAAACGCACAGGTAGCCGTCGCCGATCGTTTCTACCTGTCGGCATGAAACTTATCGTACATAAGCCCTACACCACATACACTTGCTTTATGTTTATTTTGCCTTATATTATGACCTCCTCAGAGATAAATGAGAGGAAAAAATGATAAATCGAAGAGTACGCCTACTTTGTAAACGTCGTGGGCGTCGATGACCGAATCGAATGTGGTGTACAGATCGTTCAGTAGATTGACCACCTCAATTCTGAGCTATCTATAAAATTCCGTCCGTCGTCTCATTCCTATTTCACAGAGCGAAGCGGTATGAAGAGACTGCAGACAAAGTAGGAATGCGTTTACTGATGGAACTTTTTTGTCAATAATATGCGCATAGCTGTCATACAGACAGGAAAACACGGTGGTATGAGAAAGCAAATCGACCAATAAGAATACCATGATTCGCGATTTTCCACAAAAAAAAACCTGCAGCGGGGTGCAGCGGGAGGCGAGCGTTGTGAAGGAAACAACATCGGAGAAGAAGATGGTCACGCACTCGAAGGTCTCAGGCTCGACCGACTGGCCGAGCTTCAGCTTCTCCGCCACTTGCCTGAAGAAAGGGAACTTCTCTATCGGGAGTTATGTGGAAAGCAATGTTTTCCATGTGACCGAAATGAGCATATGGCGATTTCTAATTTAATCAAGGGCTTACTTTGGCAGCATCCGGTACAGCAAAATGTCACTCTTCTTCTTCTCTTCGATGAGCTCTTTCATGCGCATTTCTACCTGAAATCGAATGTTCGGCCCGTGCAGAGAAAACAACTAGATATACCTCCTCTTCTAAGTTTGACGCATAAGTCTCGAGAACGTTGAAGACGTGATCCATCAGGTTCGCTGATCTGCAATAAATCGCATTGTAATTGTACAGTGTTTTCGAACAACCCCACCTTCCGTGGTTGATTGACTTGACCAGCATGCGGACTTGGTCGGAATTCGGCCGGATCTCCGGGTCCTCCGCCCAACAGTCTTTGATAAGGAGCAGCTATAAATTACTTCGCTTAAAGAGATCACATCTCTGTGGTCATCTTTCGTGAATGTTCGAAAGATTCAGAGAGGGTTCAGCGTATTCGACAAATGCTATTTATTTGGACATTCAGTGACCAAACTAAAAGGCTTCTTTGTCGGTGAGCTTGATTTAAATAGATTCCTAGCCGCTTCGTTTATTTTCCAGGGCTCCTTACCATGGTTGAGCTGATTTCGCCGTCGCCCACAGTCAGATCCGGCCGAACGGGCGTGCTACCGCCGCGCTTGATCTTGTACAGCAGCTCTGAAGAGTGACCATTGCAAGCATCGCTTGTTTTTGCATTGAATATTTTGCACTATAATCTGAGCAAAATCAGTAAAACATTATACAGCTTCTGTACTGTGCCGAAACCATACAGGTTCACAAATTTATCTTAGATCTTTCACTGGCATCAGAGCGCTGTTTTCGACGCCTCAAACAACGTCCTACCGTCAACATCGCCACCCGTCTCCTCCACCTCCCACGCGCTCTTCTTCGTCACGATCTCTGAGCAGATAATCGCGAAGCTGTAGACATCTCCTTAACATGAGGGTGTCCCTATTTCTTGAAGCCTTTATAAACCACGTTTCATGCTCTTACCGATTATCACTAAAACGCAACTATGGACAGAAGTTTGTTGCGAACCTGGTTTCGTTCCCAGCGAGCTGCCATCTCGTATCAGCTCAGGAGCGGTGCCGAGCAGTTCTTAATAGGTAATATTCTCCAACCAGATATTATCATGCATAATGAGGACTACGCCCTACCTTTGGGAGTCTTGCGCTCCTTCTCCTTGATAAAGGTGCAGCCATGGAAGGTGATCTTGAGCTGCCAACGTTCATCCACCAAACACGAGCTGGACGTGAGCCATCCGTGCGCGCCCAGCGAAGAGTGGTGGATGTAGTGGATGCCCTCAACAATATTATTATTCTCTCATAACTAGCCGGCCAAAAAGCAGACCTCGGAAATATCTCGCATGATCGAGAACTTGAAGAACCAGTCCATCTGGAGCGTCCCACGCAGAAGCACATCCTGAAGTATGGATGCATGGATCTGATATTTATTATATATCCGGCTGGAGGAAGGAGCTTATTGCTTATTGCTTGTAGAATATAGCTTTGGCTTGGTACTGAATTCATTTTCCTGTATCTCCTAACCAGACCTTGAGCGATCCCCTCGAGCAGTACCGCCAGACAGTCATGAGCTGCGGTCCGTCAAAGCACAACCCGTGGAACTTGCACAGGTTGTCGTGGTCCATCGATCGGAGCTGCAATTTTCATGTACATATCTAAGATCGTTTTTTAGTTCATGTATTTTTCGTGGGTCTTTATTTATTTTCATGGACAATAAAGTAGTTAGTATTATGCTTCGAGCCTAACTCTCTCATGTCTCTTGTGCTATCTCGATTATTTATGCTGATCTGTCTTTTTGTTCCACGCTGGTCGACGTCCTGTCTACCTGTCTCATCTCCAGACAGTCCTTCTTCGACAGCTCGAACCGTATCGTGTGCTTCCTCGCTGCAACGGCTTCGTTGACGAGGAAGAAGAAGGCGTACAGCTCCGTCTCCTCAAGCGAATCTCCGCCCAAAACTAAGTACGCCTGCTCTTGACAGGGAGTATAGTCATTGAGCTGGCATATCTTTACTTACATATATATATATATATATATATATATATATATATATATATATATATATATATATATATATATATATATATATATATATATATATATATATATATATATATATATGCTAGTTTATTTATATATGCCAGGACATTGATGGGTATAGAACCTCTACTGACAAGGGAATGGTCAGAACTGAAATTGGAGCTTCGTAAGTCGACGAAAGAACAAAGGTAGAGCTTCCCTACCCACATCCATACCTTCTTCGAGTCCAGCGTATTCCTGGTGCTCGTTGTTATGGCAGACTGCAGAGAGTGCTTGCTTGCGGTCGTACTCTACAAGGAACTTCCGAACTTCCTTGCAATTAGAGAATCGCACAACTCTTCCAATGACAAGATAATTCGAAAACAACGCATAGCTGCGTAAATATATTTTTGGATGAGTACCTTGAGACTTACCTTGAGCGATGGTTTGACCAGCGATCCGAAGCCAATCTGCCACAGTCGGTCCAAAGCCGCCTCTTCGCGCGCTTTTGACCTGATTGTAACTTGGTTAGCATGAACGGTTTCTCGTCCAGTACCTCGCTACGAAGCATCCGGCCAACACGACGGCAAGCGCCACGATCACGACCAGAACCGAAGCGGCAACCACGAAGGCGAGGTACTGAATAGGAATATTGAAGATGTACTATTCACACCCGTACCCCCTGAGCCTCGTGACGGGCTTATATATATCTTTCTAAGCTTACTTGGGCGCTGTTAAAGGAAACCTCCTAGGAAAATTTTGAGTTGGATACTTAGACATCAATGAACGCTCAGAAGAGGTCAGAAGAGAACGCTTGCAAAAAATTAGACCGAAATCTCATTTCTCCGAGGAGCTCTGAGTTTGCAGTTCGGATACCACAAATAATACAAAGACACCACTAGATGGTCGCGTTGGGACCCATTACGTTTGACTGCTTTTTACTGATTTTTAAAAAACCAGTTTTTGTCTCAATATTTTCCATTTTTATATTGAGCTTACAAGGAGATGGTCTGACCTCGGCATCGCCGATCCGAATGATGCATATACCATTCGAAAGAGCATGAAAAACTGTGTTGGAAAAGTCGTTCAGTTTTTGCTGAGCTCAATGGGATGGGTGCGAAATTTGTCGAAAAGAAAAATGAAAAATTTTAATCCCGCTGGTAGTTCACTTCTTGAACCCTCGCCAGGAGCCGTCTGTCAGCAGCAGCGGTGGCCGAGCGGATAAGGGACGGGAGTGGTATTCAGGGGCTGCGGGTTCGAACCCCGTCCGGGCGATATTTTTTGCTTTTTTTTCTTGACCCCCGGATTTGATCTCTGGATGTTGTCGAAAATGGTCCATCATATGTTTGGTGTTCATAGCTTGTAGT
>LS847361.1:382735-416982 GCA_900490955.1 Micoletzkya japonica | reverse complement strand
TTGAGAGGATACAGGAGACGTTCACTAGAATAGTCTACATGCGCTGCTTTCCCGCGTTAGATTATCCTGCTGCCATGCCGAATTACGACGTTCGCTTGAAAACTCTTGGTTTGAACAGATTGAGTGAAAGAAGAATTTTACACGATTTTGCCATGTCTCATAAAATTTTCAATCACAAAAACATTCTCAAAATCAATGATTTTTTCACTTTCACGCCAGTTCGTTCTAGGAGTGGCAAATTTGGCCTTTATATAGAACGCACAACGAACACTGTCCGCATGAACTCGTTTTCTGTGTGCATTTCTAGACAGATATCCCAATTGCCTGAATCACTGTCACAGAAAATAAGTAGTGGCTCATTTTTGCTTCATCTGAAAACGACCCCATTTTGCCACAACTAGCCCAAACCACTTAAAGCCACTTTATTCCCTTCCCTTTTCGACTCCATCTATATACAAATATTATCCCAACACTCTTATCTCTTTTCAGACTTCTCTTTGGTCTCTCTTCTTTCAGCCACAAGAAGAGAAGATCAGGATCCCTTCCCTTTTCCCTGTCCTTCACCAACCTTACCCTCTGCTACTCGCTCAATTTATTAGCCCGCTTTCATCCATATAGCTTCTTTTGTGTCTTTGCTCTCCGCTCATGCATGCACTCGTTAGTGTTCTCGTGTATTGTCGTGTTTGCGCTCATTGTCAGTAATTTTTCTCTCATTTTGCTATGCCGCTGCTATGCCTTTTCTAGAGTAGTAGCCGTCTCCGAAGAGACACTCCGAAGAGACATTGATTTACTAGGGAATCAATTAGGGAAACCGCTCCCATTGATGTACATCGGCTGCCGACCACAATGGTGGCAGCAATGTCGAGTTAGCAAGGTGCCTTTCTTAAAGGTCAATGTCTTCTTATGAGGAATGTGTCGGATACCTCAATTGGCATCAATTTATATAGCAGCCGCATGCTTGCTGGCGTATTAGAGTCTTAGAGTCATACTGGTGCATACTCGTTCAGTACTCGGTGTTCACTCGTTTTTATGTATTGCGTGGATCGCACTGACATAATTAGATAGATATTTTTTTCATTTCGGGCTAGTTATTGAGTAGTGCCCCGATTCACCTATTACGCAAATGCGTCGATAAACTAAATTAAATTAAGCATGTACATATCATAGGCTTTAGCGCCCCTAGATCTACCTATCAAAAACGTGCTTATTCCTCTACATGGCACGTTTGGCATGAAGCTGGCCTGTAAATCCCATCTTCGTATTTTACGCATTATCTGTCAGGTGTTCATCAATCCCACGTGTGACACTCATCACTGACTTTGAAGCACCACCTCACAAGCCCACTTCACCTCTCCGAATAATTATTCCTATAAGTGGACTCGGCATGGGAGTGCGCGAACCTTCCCTCCCACCTCGATACTATAATCTCTGCTCCATGCCCTTATTAGCTGGGAGTGGCAGCGCTCTTAGATCGCGCACCACTTTGGCCGATCTAGATACTTCCGTCTCTGTTATTCGATCGTTGTCGATCTTGCGCGTATGTACACCAGCACCGAATAGTCTTTGATTGTGCTTAATCAGTTGTTGTCTGAGTTTTCCTCCTATGTACTTCACATCAGATGTCGCCCTTCTTCATCCAACTCTCCCGGGGGCTGGTAACCTCCGAGGCCCTTCTGCTGCTCATCCTCGACGTCATCATCATCCACCTCCTCTTCAACCGCCATGTGAAGCCCTCCCAGGTCTAATTTTCGATAACGTTTCACTTGTCGAGATTAATTCGCAATAAATAGTCACGAGAGTGCATGGAAATTAGATTGCCATTAATTGCGAATAGGCGAGAAACAAGAGGTGGATAAAAGGGGGAGGCCACCATTTCATCTAATCCATCGTTTCGTCAACAGTTGTAGATCATGGTTGATGAAGTGGCCGATCTTATAAAACGGTGGTTTCCGCGTGAAAGCTAAACGACGTCCACTAAGCGCCTTCAAGGTGGTCATCGCCGCCGTCTACGTCGCTCACGGTCTCGCTTCGGTCGTTGATATCGTCCTCACCATGCCGGTACGCTCATCCTAGACAAAATTCGCTTTCCAACAACTAGTTAATTTTGCTCGTTATGCGCGTCTAGCCCCCCCCCCCACCCAAAAACCCAAAAAAAATCCTCAGCCCGCTGGAGAATCACACACGTGTATTAATAAAAAAAAGCCTTCGCAGCAGCACTTCATCCGCAACGACTACTTCATGATGTGTTCGCTGAACCCTCTTTTCGCCTACGCCGATCGGGTTTTCGTCAACGGACTCATCATGGGCATCGCCCTGTCGACGATGTTCCTCTTCAACCACATGCCCTGCTCGGGCCTTCTAGTCTACCTAGTCATGACAAGGTCTGCGAATCAATCAACATGCTTGCGAATGTGTTTGTGCTTTGTGAATCAATCAACTCACAATGCCACAAGAAATTATGCGATACATTTCACGAGGATTTTGCCTTATTGCATCTCGCGCATATTGTTAGAACGAGACCAGCGTAGACATGCTAGCTTCTTTTCTTTGCAAGAGAAGAGCCCCGTGAAAGGCATAGACAACCTTCAAGAAATCTAAAAGGGCGAAGTTTTTGCCATTTTCGATATCCTTGTAGAATTTTGTGTGCGTTGGGTAAGCTGCTTCTAAAGTAAGCTGCTTCTAAGCTCTCTCGACTTTTTTTTACTCAAATAACGTTGGGTATTGTGGATTAAAAAGATCCGTCGGAAAATCATTCCGGTTATAAGGCGAGAGAGAGTGAGAGAATTAGACTCATTTTGGAACGGAAGAAACTGACGGACCGGTTTATTCCACTATATTTAAATACACAATCATTCTATATTCCTAAGATACCATGACGGTGTTTCGTTATGAGCAGTTGGATCAACGACTAGTGAACCGGGAAGTTGAATGTGGGGCAAGGCGTAAGCTCACGATTTATCTAACGCCTTTAGGTAAAAGTTAGGTGGTAGCGAAGCCATAATGTCAGATCTGAGACTATTGAGATACTATTGAGAACCGACGTCTTTCCATTTCAAAGAGGAAGTGCTTTACGGAAACCAAAGAACGTTTACGGCCATGGATAGAAGTATCTATCTCAGGGGATGTCCGTAAAATAAATAACTGTCTAATCTCAATTGCAGGAAGCACTGGTCGCTCTTTCGCCAGTCCATGGTAGCCTACTCGACACTCATTGGGCTGACGATCGCTGAGATGGTATATTGTTAGTCCTAGCATTTATTGCCTAAATTAGGGAATGAAACACACTGGACGAAAATTCACTATCTCGTTGTCGACCCCACGGCACTAAACTTTCCCCTCCCCTTCCTTCTAGTGAATTTCACGGTGAGGCCGAGTGGAGGACAGTTTCTGCAGTATAGTCTAAAAAATCGGAACGTATAATTCGTGATTCCGCCGCTACGGTGTTCAGCGATTTTTTCACGCTTTGAAACGATACCATTCCGATTCAAGATAAGATATCAGGAACATGGATAGCTTTTTGAGATCAGTAATTCCTAGAGCTTCGCATAGTGCACATTAGAATTTGATAAGATCAGTTTGAAAGGTACCGGAATAGGTGCTACGACCGGAACGATTATATCTTTCATTTTTCTCTACTATATCTACATTCCGAAATGATCATATTCTTATTTAAAAAAATTAAATTCAAAAAAAGTTTAAAATTACATTTTAATTAAATTCAATTAGAACGGTATTTTTTCTCTAAGGCGCTCGTGCCCACGCTGTACACCGATGCCCAGCTAGAGCTTATCCTGGTAGACATTCTTCGGTCCGAGATCGCCACCCCCAACGAGACGGGCATCCGATGCCTCGGGGCAACTATGTCGACGAAGATCCATGTGAGCATAGCATATTGTTGACACGAAAATGTTACGTGAGTAAACGCAGACCTGCTTCTCGCTTCATACCGAGAAACATCGTTGATTGAAACGAAGAGTAGTGGCGTATAAGTGCACAGGAAAATGGTAAATCATAGAGCACGTTGAAAATGATACAATAGGGCATATTTACAATTAGCTACGTCTCACGCGGCATTTCACATGTCTTATGCGCTGGGGAAGGGACTTGGTCAGGACAGACGGAAGAGATTAGTTAGCGCCACTGCCAGTACTAGATACACATTATCACACCGCTACAATGCGCTCAAGCACAGTGTTCTAAATGTTAAAGGGACATGGAGGCGAAAAATTTTCTGAAACCAAATATGGCAATACTTGTCAAATATGATTCTTAGACGATAATAAAGATACGTCTAAGAATCATATAAAAACTATTTTTCAAATAGCATTTGAAAAATAGTTTTAGAAAATTTATACAGCGAGAAATAATTATTTGTTCCGAGAGTACCGCGATGCCATTTGCTTTGGTACTATGCGCTAAATGCAGTAAGATTGCGCCTTGGCTGGGAAATGCTTTTTAGGATATCTCGCGAAGTACACGGTTTTGTGCACTCTGGTTTTGATTTTTGCATTATTTCGGCGATAAGCTTTCATATAAAAGCCAATCTTTTTTGACGTCCATGTCCCTTTAAGCGAACGAGCTTACATAGGAAACGGTGTTTTCCGTGCGAGAGTTCCTACCGAAATAAGGGTTATTTTTCAGCATCTCGTTCGCTAAACATTTTCACTGTTGTCAGAACACTGTGCCAAGGCGAGGCCGCTAATATCCAGATATGCCCTTCGGAAGTCGATATGAGTCGGAGAAGTTTCGGATCTCTCCACCAAACTACAGCGCACGTTTCGGCGTAAACAAATAAATACGCAAGCATTTCCTAAAAAAAATTTGTTTTCTAAAAAAATTTCCTAATTTCCTGATCCTAATCATTTCCAATAATCCCTTTTCCCGCACGACCGCACGGATCTTCCGTAAACGATAAAGATACAGATAAAGATAAATAAAAAAATGAATTCCAGACGGACAGCGACTTCACGCCGACGGCGGGTGTGGCCATCGTCTCGTCCTTCGTCAATACGATCATCTTCTTCGTCGTCTCCCTGAAGACAACGCGTTTACTGACGGCAAACGGATCGGTCCGCAGCAAGCAGACGGTTACGCTGCAGCGGCGATTCTTCAAATCGCTGTTCCTCCAGGTATGGTTGAGGAGAAAATGTTCCGCCACTCGGTCTCATTCCTACTTCCGACGAGCGGGCGAAGCGGTATAAAGGGAGTGCAGGCTATGTAGGAATTTCGTCAATAATATCCCTAAATAAAGCGGCATTCTCGGTTCATTGTGTGCCTGGCAAAAGTGATATGTCACGACTCAATAGCGAATAATCAGGGTAGAATTCTAATGCGAGCCATGGCAACCCTCTTGAAATTCGCTGAGGCACATTAGCGCAGATTTTTCCTGGAAAACGTTGCTTTTTCAATGTGTGAACTTTTCAAACATCTCAAGATGCTAACTAAAAATAAAAATTTTAAAATATATAATAATATAAATAAAAATTTTGATAAGCTTTGCAGAAAAACCATTAATGTAGGCCATTTCGAGTAGTTTCTCAATTACGTTTTTTCCTATCCTTCAGCAAATTAGGCCCAACAGACGAGCCCACAACATCTCCGCGTGTATGCTTACTTTAGACTACCTCGCTCCCAGCACTCTCCTCACTTTATGAAAACGAAGGTTAACGAAGGAACTGAACGTACGAATGTTTGAAGCGGAGTCTATTAGAGATTCCACGGGAGTTCTCCACGAAAACGGGAACGGTTTAATACTTGTTTGAAATAACAAACTATTCCTGGTGGTTAGGGCATCCAATTCACGCCTTACTTGTGACTATGGCAGAAATTAGTAGAATCGTAGGAAAATCGAAGCTGGATAGGTAGATCAGCGCGCGTATTTGCATAGACAGTTCGCAATCGTTTGCGTACTTTTGTACAACTCTCGTAGAACTTATAATACCCAGGTGCGCAGTTCCAAACGAAGCGCTAATCGCCTAAGATTCTTGCATCACCACATGTAATTGCTTTTCCGCACGCTCCGGCGTAAACGAAATAAATAAATAAAATAAGTCATTAGGACAAGCTATTACAATTTCCATGAGAGTTGTCCAAAAGTCCGCAAACGTACGGTTCCTAATGGATGACCTTTAACATTACTTTCTGCACATATATCTATTATTTAATTAATTATGTTTTCTCCTATCCCTTCAGGGCGTCCTGCCCTTCATCACGGCCGCCCCTCCGGTCGTCTTCACGGCCTTCTCCGCCTTCCTCGTCCTCCACCTCGAGGCCTTCTCCCTCCTCCTCAGCTTCTTCTTCACCGCAACCCTCATCGTGCAGGTAAGCCAAGAAGTTCTTTCCCTCTCGATTTGACTGCTCCAAATCTCTATCCATCTTAGGCAGAAAATGCTGTGGCACGCAGTTTGCGCCACAATGACTCAAAGTAGTCAGTCATCTCCTGTCAATTGCAGGCCTCGGTGCTGCTCAATTTCCTGTACCGCTCGGCGAAGAGGAAGGGCACGGGAGCGCTGCGGACTAGCTCAAATGTTTCGTCATCATAGCCGACGTCGTGTCATATCGTGAATAATAAACTTTCATCAACTCGTGATGATTTAATTGCAATATAGAGACAATGACTATTTGATGATGCTACGTGGACGAGCTGAGCCATTCCCGCTTGCCGTGCGAGAGCCGCATATTCGCGATGGAAACCGCCGCCTGAACGAGCGATATGAGTTTACCGACATCAAACAAAATTCTTTTAGCATATTCATTTATTTAAAAGCGCTTAAAAATTTGTAGAAAATTTTTTAAATGTTCACAACTATTGCTGGTGACAACGCCCTGCTACTTTTCTCATTCATTTTTCCCCGAAGCTAGAATGGTTTACTGGCGTAAATGTTTGCGCCAATCAGCCAACACCTGAACCGCCGGCGATACGCACAGCCCCACGGGCAGGATGATATTGAACTGTCGGAGGTCGACGTGGAATATAGCCCTTACCGTCCACCATCCCCCCGCCCACCCTCCAACTGTCATCCCTCAAGATGAAGGCGGGGTAAAGCGTATTTGGACACACGACTCCGTGCCCAAATACGCCCTCACCCTTAGCCTAAGCAAAATGCCAGCTTAGGCTAATGACCGGCTCCGGCTGAAGTTTTACGGTGGTTAGCAGAAAGAATTGTTCCGCTCTCTCAACGTTCGTTTCCCTCCAATAATACGCTTTATCACCCTTGGGTGGCGCTAGACGAAAGATATCCGAACTATACGCAGAATGATTTTAGTATCTAAATTCGCTAAAACGCAATACACTCAGCGAAATTTCACCACCATACCGCACCTAGTGAATCATTCACCACACAAATTTCACCAGCACGCTGGTGAAAGGCGCACAATTCACCAGCGGAAATTTGTGTGGTGAATGATTCACTAGGTGCGGTATGGTGGTGAAATTTCGCTGAGTGTACCTGGGACAGCTGTACGTAGTAGAAGCGTCGCTGCATCTCCAGGGTCCGCTTGCTGGTGGCTTTCCCGAGTCGTTTCAGCTCACGGCTTATCGAGAGAACGCACACGAGTAGAACAGCATAGCTGAAGACTACGGTAGGCCGAACAGGACGAAACGGAGCATCGAGTGGCTCTGAAAAAGGGTTTCCCTTGGTTCCTTAGGAGGACGATTATAAAAACTTCTCACATTGTCTTACTCAGTGTCTCAGAAAGTGGGGAAGTTTTTTTCTGTATCGGGAATTTTTGTGTATGTTTCCACAAAAAAATAAATTTACGTCATTTTGATGGTTATTAGAATAATTCTACGTATTGGTTCTACGTAACACGCAGAAAAATATGTACATATCAATACTATATATTCGCGGTTGGAAGACCTATATCTATGTATAGCGGGCTATACATTTTTAGGTCTTATGCTCTGGAAGTAGGGGGAATGGTCTCATACATATTACCGTCAAAACCGAAAATTCCGGGACAACTGTCGTATAATATGGTATTATACCGTATTTTACCGTGTTTTTGCCATTGCACTGCGGCGATCATCAAAGGACATATGAAATGTTGCGTGCCTGTTCTTTCGACCTTTTCGAGTCATCTTAGCCTGAAAAGTTTGAAATTGATAACCCATGCTATGCGGTTCACTTGAGTATCCCGAGGCTGAAAAACATATTTTGACACTTTTTACAGAAATTTGAAATTTTTGATATTTTGACTGCTCCTGGAGGTGATCACGGTGTTCTGACAACAAGGAAAATGTTTTAGGGTCCCTCCGACCATCTCATTCATTTCAAGAGATAACCCAATTAAGAGCGGTTGATTGATTGTGATAGACAAGACAGGAATGAAGAGACGCAGACAGCGAGAGCAATCTTTGCACCGCTTTTTCTCAGCAACGGCGAAGTTTCAACTAAAAGGGAGAGAGGATGAGATTCAGGACATTGAGAGCTATCCAAGGATGTCAAAAATGCATATGGTAGATATTTCCTGGATGGGCCCTTTAAGCGAACGAGATGCCGCAAAATAACCCTGACTTCTTTATCTTTATCTTTATCTTTATCGAATACGCGTCTTGCGTGCGGTCGTTGGGGGACGGGGGGAATAAGGAGGAGCAATCAAGGCGCAGTCATCAGCCGAATACCTGTTTTATCAGACTGCAGAACTCTGCATATTCCATTACATTGCCTTTTTTGCTCATTTCATTCACATCACGTGCTGTTCGCATAGCAAATGAGTGTTGTCTAAGATTGCTTTCCGCAATTGGAACATGAATTTGGAATTGACTGCCTCTGGTTCGACTAGGGCGAAATTCGAACAATTGGCTGGCATTTATTCCAATATCAAACGCGCCAAACATGATTTTATATGCAATTTTTAGATCACGCACTTTCCTTCTATATTTGAGACTCGCGATGTTTAATCTACGATTTCGTTCCGTCGAAGAGGGTCTTTCGTCAAATGGAATGCCAAACCCTCGTTGAAATATTAGTCTAGTAACCCTGTTTTGAACTTTTTCTAAACGCTCTATATCTTCTTTTCTTAGAGGACTAAAGACAGATGAGGACTTCGGTAGGAACTCTCGCACGGAAAACACCGTACACCCTAAGCATTTTGGCTCGTTCGTTTAACATTTAGAACACTGTATGATCATTACTCCGCATTTAGCACCCGGCTCCGAAATCAATAAATAAAACTTTTCAAACTCTTACCTATGTACTTTGCTGCTCTTTCCGAATATGCAAGAAATTTTTCGATTAGATTTGTTCTAAAGCTGATAATGCGAAAAATACGGTAAAATACGGTATTTGTCCCACAATTTTCGGTTTTGACGATATGTAGATATAGGTAGGATCAGCCCGACCTATCAGGAGTTCAAATTAGAGACATTGTTGTTATGTATTTTGTAGTGTGCATACGCTTTATCGGAACACGAATAAGGTACAACAATCGTTTGTGAGAAAGGGAGGGTCGATCGAGAAACAGATCAACCACGCACAGCTTAGTAAGTATAGCTTTCGTCGTTGATCAGAACTTTCTGCAAAATTTGCGGATAGTACGCGTGGTCGGTACTTCAATTATTACGCTAATTTTCACATTTATTTTTGTTTGTCCCGTGATGTTCCTTCCTTACATTTTAAATTTTGTCTACGGTTGAAAAAAGTGAAGATGTAATCGTTCCATTTGTAACGCCGATTCCGGTGCCTTTTAAGTGGTATAGTCAACCTCTAATGTGAAACTTTAGGCGCTATTGCTCTCAACAAGCTATACATGTTCCTGACATCTTGTCATGGAATGGAATGGTATCGTTTCAGGGCGAAAATTCGCTAAATGAATTATACGTTTGGATTTTCTAGACTACCTTGAGCACGGTGGTGGTGCAGGCCCACTCTGCGGTCGTGCACTTCTTCTTCGCGGCTGTGATGATCTTCTGGACGAGGTCCGCCGTCATATCAGCCTTCGCCAGCACGTACATCTGACGAGCGCATGGAATGGTCATTGAAGGCTCCAGGGAGTATGTGGTAAGACCCCTACGAGAGGTTGTTGTTCAAATCAAACATGCGTATCGTAGAATAAAACTCGTCAGTTTCTCTGATTCCCACATGCGCCTCTCGTCTGATACTTGGCACTAGAGTTCGGAATGATTTTGCGACGGATCTTTTTATTATCCACTATAATATATATATGATGATACCTTGTTCGAGATGGCGGCAGACGCCTGGCCGCTCGATGCCATCTTCTGCGCCTTGGCCAAAAGCTGAATTGTGACCAAGTCGAGTTGGAACACCAACTACATCCTTATTGTGTTTTACTCTCCCCGTACTTTGCTCTAGGGTACTAGGGAAATTTCGCTGAGTGAACCTGTCAGATGCCCCCCCCCACTGACCTTGTCGTAGATCGGTCCCAGCTTGTTCGTCATGATCGTGCCTAGCATCGACATGGCATCGTCTATCGAGCTGTCGGCATCCTTAGAGAAGGACCATTTTGTAGTCTATTTCTCAAGGACTCGATCAGGTTCTCTTCTATGCCTTCCTACTTTCGCTATGGAAATTAATTTGAATTAGCCTGGCTACGGTACTGAACGGTCCTCCTTTAAAGGGCCCGTCTGAGGACTTTCTAACCCCTTAGTTTCTTTCTTTCATCTGAAAGAGCGCTGTCGAAAACCTACAATCCTACATTTGCATCTTTTTCCCGCCCTTCTTCGCTGTTTTTAATTTAATTGCTTGATCAACCTGTTTTTAATTTAATTGGTTGATCAACCTGTTTTTAATTTAAAAATGAGGTAAACAGTTTTATGCAAAGTTACATAGCTCTTCAGGGACCGCGCGAATACGAATGTCATTTTGCGAATACTGTAGCGCGCGAGCGGTCTGATTCGTAGGCATCGCTTATTGAAAGAATGAAGACATTTGGGTTCTGCTAAAGATCATAATGATTGAATGTTCAAAATGTACTCTTGAGGGCTGGCAATGTCCTCAGGGGGGGGCCCTTTAAGGAAGGACCATTCGGTACCGTAATCATATTAATTGAGGCTAATTTGCATAGCGAGAGAAAGAGGGAAGTGCGTAGAAGAGAAACCACACTACTGTCAGAACATTGTGCAACGTATTAGATATTGTCGAAAACGTTCCGTCAGTAATCTCATTCATATACTTTGTCTCGACTCTCTTCGCACCGATTCCCTCTCTTATCGTGAATGTGGACAACTGCGGAACATTTCGCCTAATGTTTTGAAGGATTATCTAAATGAGAATACCGTTAAAGGATCGCGAAAGGCACGTGTATGCTAATTGGGGTTCAGACTGTTTCACTCTCTGCGCTCTCCTCACTTTGCACGGTCTCTCGCTCGAGGAGTGGCTGTTCTAAGCGCGATAGTGAAACTCAAACGCAAAATCAGAAAGTGTGAAGGCCTGATTCATAATCAGGGTACTTCGATCCATATCATGGCGTAGTGAGTGACCATTGTTAAAAAGTGGGTTGTGGGACCCTTTAAAGGGTCCCTCCAACCATATCTCATTCATTTCGAGAGATAACCAATTAAGAGCGGTTGATTGATTGTGAGAGACAAGAAAGGAATGAAGAGACGCAGACAGCGAGAGAAATCTTTGTACAACTTTTTCTCAGCAACGGCGAAGTTTCAACAAAAAAGGAGAGAGGATGAGATTCAGGACATTGAGAGCTTTCCAATGATGTTAAAAAATGCATATGGTAGATATTGCATGGAGGGGCCCTTTAACGCATTACACCTGATCATTGTTCAGTCGGTTCTCAGGCATTTGTCGTTGACTAGAACGGTTGGCATATCAGAATAAGCCGATATCCGTCAGCTTCTTCTATTCCAAAATGCGTCTAATTCGCTCACTTTTGCACACTTTCTCGTCGGATATTCGGAATGATAAACTGACGGATCTTTTCATTGCACAATACTACATACATCGAGACAGTCCTTGTAGGTTGACAGCATCTGCATTGCGGAGGTGAGGTCGGACGCCGGCACGATACTCATAATGTTGCTCTCGATGTCTGCAAATTGCTCCTGCTCCTCCTTCTTCTTCTTTTCAAAGGAGGACGCATTCGGAGCCGTAACCAGATTGATTGCGCCAAATTTGCATAACGAAGTAGACAAACTATTTAATCGAATCTGGCAGGATGCCGTCAGGATGTTGAATAGATTACGGTTCCGAATGCAGCTTCTATAAGTTAATTCTGCAGCCGCATGGAAAGATTACCCAATTTTTCTGGCTACACTGGGAAATTTTATTCCCCGAAGGGTATGTGATCGTATACAAGTTCTTGCTGGTGTAGATTCAGTGGGGTAAATACTCCTAGCCAACCTCTTTTTGACACCATTCATTCATATGTAACGCAAAATGAATATTATGAGTGGGCGCGTGACCACGAAAAGAGAAAAAAAAGAGAAAGGACTGAGCGCATACCTATAGCGTTTATTCATACAGCAACTAAGCTGAGAAAATATACTAAAGTATTGCATTCTTTCAGCAAGAAAGCCATATTTCACTAAGGGTCTAAGGATACCTCAGTCGTCCGCTTAGAAGTTGCAAAGTTACAATATTTACCTGAGCAGATGTCATCGATCGTCTTGTTAGCCATTATGTCCTTGATGACGAGTGCGCAAGCCTGCACAGCACATCATATCTAGGGTTTGGCAGATGACCAATGACTTGGTCGCGAAAGTGCAATAATGGAGTGAAACCGAGACAGGGAAGGAGGATGAAGAGGCGCAGACAAAGAATGCACTTTCATGACTTGCTCATGAGTCATCTGCCGAACTGAATTAAATATCATATATGGTATATACCGTACTATAGCTTAGCAAAATCGTTCCGTCAGCCGTCTCACTTCTAACTCTGACGAGCGAGCTAAACGGTGCTAAGTGATCGCGCAGAAAGTAGGAATGAGGCGGCTGACGGAATAGTTATCGGCATGAAGAACTAGTGCCACAGTGTTCTAAATGTTAAGCGAACGAGCCAAAGTGCCTAGGGTACGGTGTTTTCCATGCGAGAGTTGCTACCGAAATCAGGCGTATTTTTCGCGGCATCTCGTTCGCTTAACATTTCCGCTGCTGTCAGAACATCGTGATTAGTGCATCGGCCTATTATTATACTATGTATTCTAAAGTAAGTATAAATAAATATAATTTATTATAAAAAGGAATATCTGACGCTCTCGGTTCCGCTGGTGCCCAGGTAGCTGGTGACGACCTTCTGGAACTTGGTCACAAACGCCGTCTCATCGGATGCAGCTACAACGGCAACGAGGCACGCAGCGAGAATGCACGAACGCATGCTGAATTGTGGAGTTTGAAAACCAAACCTTTCATTCGCATTATGACACCGAGAGAGTGATGAGGAGCATGGAAGAATGAAGAGAGTCAGGCGATAAATACGCTAATCGCACTTGCTTTTCAAACCCTATTGAATAGAGCTGGCAAAATCGGGAGAGATTTGCATTTCTACCCGCGAAAGAGCGGCGAAGAATGAAGAGACGCAGAGATAAAGGGGATAGAAATGAAGCATTCTCTCCTGATTTTTCCAAAGCTAATGTTGAACCGGAGCCGAACGAACAGAACATCACGGTGGTAGAGGTGTGCCAATGCGAAACAAGCACTTACGCACCCAGAATTTTTGAGGAAATTGAAGCAGTCGCGCGCCAGACTGTCGTTCGACATTAATAATAAGAGACCTTTCGAGCAAGTATTCTTAGAATTGGCGAGATATCAGACGATTCTGGAACCAAGTAAGCTGCGGACAGGTCAATTTTAGGACAGGCAACGCGCGCGAGCACAAAATCTTCCGGTCAATTCTCGATAACTATCTAAGTGCTTCGATAGAAATGAATATTTGGCCTACGTGCAAATCAGTCGCCTTCGTGAAGCACGGGCTGAGATTCGGTCGCCGTTCTTGTTTTTATAGAGTTTGGAGTGAAACGGATGTGACAACGGTAATCGGCTCAGGAGGGATGATGATGATTGTGCGTTAGAGACTATCCCCTTCCTCCCCTCTAACGCTACCGTAATCGTTGTATCCCACCATAGGCAGCTGATATGTTTTCTTTTTCAGTTTTGCTCATTATTGAGATTATGATCTTGCATCTAAAAACCGAGCTGTTATCAGACAAAATAATGCATCAAATGTGGTATAAATATTTCGTTCATGAGTGTGATATTATGAAGAAATACTCAAATTTAAAAAAAAAGAAAACAAGAAACAACACGAAATTACAACAAGAGACCGTTATAACCGCTTCAACAGTTTCGCGAAATTCCCGGGAAGAATATATCGTTCCGCGCATAAACACTTCCGTATTTTATCTAGAGGGCCTGGCATCGGGGGATCCCTGGACCGATTATATCTTCGTTTTTTCTCTACTATATACTGTATGGATTTACAATTAAATAGTGCAGTGCGCGGCAAGTCAGATTCTAATTTCCTCATCCCATGGAATCTGAACCAATACCGAGCTTATGAGCAACGTAAAGTATTGGGTCTCGCCCATCGACGGGCAAGACCCAATACTTTACACGATTTGGTCTTGGGTCACTTGTTCTACGCGCCTGAACCAAGTTCAGTTTTGTTCGAATCTGTGCTTAATCGTCGGTACCGTATGTTGCCGTACTACTTACACGCTACTCACGCGTCTCGTTCATATCGTGTCAGCTTATCCCCTCTCGCTTCCCCCTTCCATTCTGAACCCCGACCCGCCAATTAGCCTCTACCATCCGATGAGGTGTACGTTGTGCTGCACAGACTAACTAACAGTTTCATCACCAATCACTCTTTCTCGACAGCTCCACAAACGATAAAGATTTGACAAAGATGGAACAATTACTTCCACGGTTGTCAGAAATGATTTCAACATTCAACAGAGGTTATTGATGAAGGTTTTGCGCAACCTTTCCCGGTCCAGATCAACAGATCGGATGAGAAGTATAGCGGGATAAACCGATCCATCATTTTCTTTCGTTGCAAAATGAGTCTAATTCTCTCACTTTTACGCACTCTCTCGCCTTATATTCGGAATGATTTTCCGACGGTTTTTTTAATCCACTATATTTTATCTCGAAGAATTTATCCGATGACAAATGTTATCTGGAAATGCATGGCGGTTGATTATTACGAAAAAAAATAAAGGAACTGTCCCACGAAAAAAATCGTTATTGAGTTAGTCATTGGAAACATTGCAGTATGGTCTAGACAACAAGATGTGCCAAAATCCCGGTTCGAAATGACCCTCTAGATCTCAGAACGGCCATCTGAATGTGCGAGATACGGTAAATCTCGTGGGGTAGTTTGTAGTTTAAACAAACGCTCCTCTCCCCCAAACATACCCAGTGGCAATGAATGATCTCCACCGCTCTCACATCTACACACCTTCGCCTCTTCCCTTGCTCTTCCCTTCCTGCTCCACGCAGAGCGAGAGCGAACAGGCATTACCAGGGGTTATTTAGATAGACGCTGTAGACTACAAACTACCCCGCGAGATATACCGTATCTCGCACATTCAGATGGGCGTACTGAGCCCTAGAGGGTCATTTCGAATCGGAATTTTTGCTCATCTTGTTGTCTAGCCCATACCACAATGTTTCCAACGCATAACTCAACAACGATTTTTTTTCGTGGGACAGTTCCTTTAATAAAAGGATAGTTCAAAAAGATAACTTCTTCTACCAATCTTACGCATGCTGCACATTATCCCTTTCATTTATTTTCTTTTTTTTTGAATAAATACATGAACCTCCTAATCACATAAGAAGGAGAATACGGAAAATAAACTGTACTCCGCTCTTGTTCCGTTAGTTCCTGCTTTCATATGCTCTCAGCAGTTCAATCGCATTTTTTTCATCCCTAAAAACGGGCGCAAATTGACCCCGGCTCAGTCTGGCGATAAATATCACTGTAATACGGCGCCGTAATACGGCGGATAAAGCGTTCGTGAGATGGATTAGCGGACGAGGATGGAGCAACGACACCAACATGTCGGCCACACTTTGTCATAATCGGTCGCGGTCCTCACTTTACGGGAAAACGGGACATTCGAAATCTTGAAAATCAACAGAAGCATGGCCATCGAAGCAGCCCATAAATACTTGCTTAGCACTATTTTCTACGCGTGAGAACTTTCGTTGTGCAACACTAAATCCAGATAGTGATCGCAGACGTTTTCGGTGGTTGTAACAGTCTGGTCCCAGTTCGAAGCTTTGCCCTGCCAATCGAGCGATGTGGGCTACTAGTCCTAACCATTCGTTCCCCTCCATCTCCATCTACTCTCGTTCAAAGGAAATGGAAACGCTGAAACTACCGTAGTTACAATTTCCGCATCAGGGTTTCCCGCACGGATATTCGGCAACTCAGCTGGCACTTTGCCAAGTTTAGATGCATTATTGACGTTTCGTCGAATTTCGAGACAGACTTGTCAAGTGGTGTATTATACGTTTGTTTTACTTGTTTCCTATTATTTCATGTGTATATTTGTATTACTAGGCCGCCCCAATGGACTTGATGACCCGCGAGAGGGTGCACTCGGCAGGCACGGCCACGGGGACAGGTTCGTCTTTACTTGCCTATGCTTTCTTTTCCCGTCCACAGGATCTTTGGCACTGGTAAATTTATATTGCTGTCTTTAACCTGATTACGACTCGCGCTTTCATTGACAAGTTGTTTACAGCTTCATTCGACGAGGGATCGATCGTGCAGGAAGGTCGTCTCGGGCCGGGGCTCTCCTTTGTATCAGTCATTTTGATTTATAGTCCTTATTTTCCTCTTTCCTTTCAGCCTAGTAGTCCATTTATGACTCGCTGGGGTTCTGGGCAGGGTTTTTAAGGAAACCGTTACTGACTGTCTGCGCTGTCGGGTCGCACTCGGGTCGCACTGGACCGCTGTCGCACTCGAGTACTTATGTGTCGCTTGACCTCTTGCAAGTAGGTAATTCTTGTTACTGTTTTATATTAATAGATAATCTTTATCATAAAGGACTATATGTAAAACATAATTAACCACAATCACATTATTTGGACAAAGTAAAGTGTTGATGGCCATTTAGTATTCTTTATCCACTAAACTCTTTCTTTGTGCATATTTGTCTTAATATGTGGTTCTGTAAATGGCCATTTAGTCAACATTATGCTCTAGCCCTCCTCATGACAAAGTTCAGGCCGAGGTAGTACGGGTCGGGCATCCAGCCTCCCGGCCCGTCGTCGTCGTCGACGTTCTTCTGAGGAGCCGAGGGAGCAGCGACTAGATCCACGTCCTCCTCGTCTCCAGACAGGTAGTAGACGTCCTCTTCCTTGTCCTCCTTTCCCTCCCTTTTCTCCCTTTCCAATGCCTTCCTCCTCTCCTTATTCTCCCTCGTTTCCCTCTCCATCTTCTTCATAGCCTTGCCTAGTATCTCCTTTCTCCACTCGTGGTCGTTTCCTCCCTCCCACACCTTCACAGTCACTTTAGATGCCCTTCCCCGCTTCTCGCTCAGCTCCTTTATTCTCGTTTATTCTTTATTCTCGCGAACTGTAGTAGGACTAGGAAGTAGGACGACCACAGGAAACTCTCTTGTTCAGGGGGAGCGCCTTCCTCGTCGTCGTCGTTCTGAAGAAAGAAGAGAGAGGAGAAAGAAGAAGGGGGATGGGGAGGCATAGAGGAGGTGGAGGGGAGAGTAAAGTGGAGGGGAGGGGAGGGGACACACCTGAGGGGCACACAAGGCAGTAGCCGGGCGTTTCCGTGGGGAAGGAACGGGGGAAAACTAACAATTGAGATTCGATTTATAGTTTCCCACTTTTTTTGTCTAATTCGATACTTGTCTATTAACGGGGTTTATTCTTGTTATGTGGGGAGATTAACTAACCGTGAATTGCTGTTTCCTCATCCTAACTGCTTGCGGAGGAGGAAGGACTGGAGATGAAGGAGACGACGGGTCCAGACGGAGGTCGTGTAGAGGAGTCGAAGGGGTCGGAGGGACACGACGACTACGATGGGAGACACGACGATGCACGCATCACGGACACGTTGGGACGAGGACTCAAGGGGGACAGGGGAGGGATCGGCAAGGGGAGGGGGGTAGGGGTGAATACGGGAGATGGGGAGGGAAGGGATGATGAGTCATCCGGTCCACTTGGCATTCTCTGGTGAATTCAGTCGATGCGAAGTAGGTGACGGAAGCACTGACATCGCCACACACCTCACACGCCCTAACCATAATCTGGAATAAACTGATGAATCATGAAACGCAACAGGGAACGCACAAAACAACGAGAAATACACATACGAATCGCAAATTTCCTGAGAAAGCGCAACGCGCGCTTTCGCAGGTAGGTCAATATGCTCCGGCTTCTCATCTCCCGCTTCCCTATTACGAAGGTGCTCCTATTTATCATACAAAGGTGTGGGTATCTGAACGCTGTTGCATCTTCCATCTGAAGTCTAAGGCCATGAAGAGCATCTGGAGATGTAGATGCAAGACGAGAGTGGTCGAGCGGTAGTGAGGTGGCGGTAGGGAGCGGCGGCCGGAGGGTTCGAATCCCCCCGGCCGCCAACTCTTTGCATTTCCTATATTATGTATTCCCCAGTTGCCGATTTTCCGTGCGGGAGAGCACCCTACCTTTGAAATTACGGTCAGACTTTCCAGTTCCTTTCAAGATCCGCAGCACTGTCGGTGCTTCAAGTGCGGCAATCATCTCTTCTCTTGTGTGAGGTCAGTCAGTGACCTCTTCCCTTCCCCCCTCGTACCTATATCTCATCGACTCTCTCCCTCTACCTCTTTTTCCTCTTCCTCCTCTCTACGTCTCAACTGGTTCTCCCCTTCAACTCTCATGCATCTTCGCCCCTGCACCCTACGCTATGCATCCCTTTTTATCCGCAAATCATCGTAGCTTCATTTTTTTCCCGTTCTCTCTTCGGAACTACCATGAACCGAAAAGTTCCGTTCAGTACTCTTGCTACTTGTCTGCACTCTCTTCTTAGCTCTCTCGCCGGAGATATGGTAGGAATGAGACAACTAAAGGAACGTTTTCCTCAACCAGATACATTACTGCAACGAATCTGTACCATTAAGAAGAACTCTTTGCCCTGTAATGAAGGCGTTGCCTCGCCTTCGGCGCGCTGCAGACATTTGTGTGTCTAACAGCTTCCTTTTTTCATCATTTTCTCTCGTTCAGGATGCGTCGTGCCTTCGTGTCCTTGCTTGCCTTGGTTGTCCACGTCTCAGCGGAAGTCTCCGCTTCCTCCTCCACTTCCGACTACACCGAACCCTGGCTCAGTCCTCGAGTCAAGAGCATCATGACCCGCACTCATGGTATACTGTGAAAACAATAGGCTTACAAAATCGAGCCTCATTTGAATTTTTTTGCATTCACTCAATCGGTCGTCGTGCTGCACACTTCTGGGAAGGATTGGTCCGAGAAGCGGATACGTACGCAAAAAGATTGATATTATGCTTGCCTGCCGTGTGCTTACTGAAATGAAAAATATTGCGTAATCCGTGGGGGGATATATCAAGTCTGTCAAAGCAATCAGAGCCCTTACAGGCATCATCATGATTCCCGCATGGCTGTGTCTGGCGCCGATCGCGATGCTGACCGCCCGTTACCTCCGCAAGGACTGGAAGGATACGGTAGCCGGCAGCCAGCTGTGGTTCCAGGTATCACCCGAAATTTACTCGTCTTACGTATTCAAAAAATATGCCAAGGGAGGTCAAAATGACTCAATGACTTCATATCCCGCGTGAGATGCAGCCTCTCATGTGAAATGAGAAAAATTTAATGAGAAAATCGAGCCTCATTTGCATATTTGCTTTATGAAAACCAGTCTAATGCTCTAATTCCTCTCCAGGTCCACCGCACCCTCAACTACACGGCAGTAATCGCGGCGCTCATCTCCACGGTCTTAGTGGTCGTCTCGCACAACTTCAGATGGACCGGACCCTCGCCCTTCAAGAACTCGCATAAGAACACGTCCTTAAGCGCGCTTCATTCGCTGGTGGGTCGTGGAGCACAACAAAATCACTTCCTTACAGCACATTATTTCAAAAGACAGATTCAGGCTCACAAATTGCTAGAAAGAAATGTGTATGTGGATTTATCTTCTGGATTTGTTGAATGTCTGCGTGTCCTCAGATCCGCGGGTCCTCAGATCCTCAGGTCCTCAGATTGGGTAGATGAGGTAAAAATTAAACGAAAAAATTTTCCAAGAAAAAAAGAGGGGAAAAATCCATTTCCCACTCAATCCCCCTCTCCTTTCTCTATCCCGTGTGAATACGCCAATATCATAAAAATGTTAACAATATCATGATTAAAATATCAAAATGGTACGATAATTAAGTTCGGCGTCCTGTCAACGCTGGGTGCGGTCTACCAGCTGGTCGGTGCCTTCTTCCGTCCGGCTGCTTCAGCCTCGAATAGGCGCCGCTTCAACACGCTCCACCGAACCGTAGGCATCCTGTCGTTCGTCGTGTCGTGTAAGATAACGTCTTCCGGTATTTCTAGCTTCACGCATTCTTGAAAGACAAAAGTGCCCACAAAAGTACTCGCCGCATCACCACAGATCAAGCTTTGTATAGCCAAAAATGAAGCGTTGTGCATGGTGACATAGATAAAAATTGATTGTTGTAATTTTTTTGTAATTCCTGTAATGCGTGGTCGACGCTTTGCGCTGTAGGGATCGCGATCGTGCTGGCGACGTACACGTTCCGGCTGTTCCGCAACAACACGCACGCGATCGTCCTCGCCTGCGTGGCCGCCCTCATCTTCGTACTTACGGTCGTCGGCTTCGAGGTACGTCTAGATAGTCATAAGTGAACTTACTCCAGATAGCGCCTAAGGGTGGACTGCTACGCCCTCGGTGATGCAAATGTTATGGTTATCTATGATATTTTTCGAATAATGCAGCCTAATGAAAGAATGGCTTTGTGAATTGTCCAACTATCTTTGTAAAATTTTGTAAAATAGATTGTAAAATAGACAGGTTGTATTGATGCGTATTGTTTAGAGTGTATTATTGTTGTTAGAGAAACATGATCGACTGAAGACTTGTGATGGAATGTAACGAACGACGAGAGAACCTTGGTGATATTTGATATAGAAATTTCGAAAATTGAGCACGAAGGTGGTAAAATATTTCAAAACACAGCATCTACGTCAAAGATTTTATTTTTTAAAGATTTCTCAAAATTCAAGCCACAAAAGTACTGTAGATACTTTTTTCAGTTTATGACACGTCGTTCTACTGGCATCAACGGCGAGGAGGTCGATCGTCGAAAGGTATAATTATTGGCAAAAGAATTGCGTCACTTTTGTTATATCTCGCAATACATGCACCTACATAATTGTAAGCAACGGTTTCTTTCTCTCATTTCCTGTGTGAAACGGTCATAATACATTTTAGGTTATAATAAAAATAAAATTATAATAAATTCACCACCGTTGTGTTTGGCTGTTTCACCATTTGCTTCGGATTCATACTGTGCATTTCGATGAATAGTTCGTATCAGGCGCGCGATCGGAGCGTCTACGGCCGCAAGCTAATCTTCGCCTTTGCCGGCGTCTCCGCTCTGCTTTCACTGGTGCTTCTGGTCCACCTGATCATCTAGGAATGAAGTATGACCCCCCCCCGTCTGTCCTCTTGAAACAACGCACCACATAAGTTACAGTTTACAGTTTTACACCGTTTATCTGGGCTAACAGTGGAGGGGTATCCAAAGGAGGGAGTTTTGATAGATAAGGTTTGGCGCTAGTTCCCCCGTGCGCCAAGTCTTCAGGGGGAACGATTCGTCTTCTTGACCGAGATTGAAAGGGGTGCGCTTGATCAAGAGAGAATGAAGAGAGCCGACCACCCGCGACGAGGACAGAGAGGAAGAATGCATAACATAAGAGGGCACATTATTACGGAGACATTGAGAAAATGTACTATGAAATTTCTTCATTGCTTAGAAAAAGCTGTGCAAAGATTTCTCTCGTTTCCTGCGTCTCTTCATTCCTCTCTTGTCTCTCACAATCAATTAACCGCACGCTAATTGGATGTACCTAGAAAAAAAATGAGATGATCTGGGGGGGGCCTTTTTAACCGTGGGTGGTATTTAGCCGTCACACCGCCTTTTCATGGTTGAGGTGAGGAAGATGCTCCGTCCGTGAAATATCACCATTCTTATTTTCGAGGAGAGAGCGAAACGGCATGAAAGGATTACAAATATTAAAATTAGGAATGCGTTTGCGGACCGGAAATCGGTCCACCTCAGTACCGGACGCGGACCGACGTCACTTCTTTTTCCTCTCCTTTGTCTTACGTTGCCATGCATACCGCACTATGTACGACCTCCTAAGGAAGCACTGATCACCGATGTGTTCGGCCAAAATAAGCAGGTTGACTTTCTACTTGATCGCTTTAAGAAGGATGTTGATTAAAATTTGTGGGAAATTCAGCTTGAGAAATATTCATCATCTAGGCACGCTCCGGGCGTCGGAAGGAACACGTTTACGCTATTCAGTAGGCTCGCTTTAACCAGGACAGAATGCGAACGACGCGAATATGACAGCCAGAACAAGACCTTCCGGATATGTGCAGACATCAAAAAAGAAATAAATTTAAAAAAAAACAAATCAACAATTCAAAGAAATGACAGGACTAGGAGGTTGGGGTGACATTGCAGAAAAGGTACTGTAGCTTGGCTGCGATGACCAGCGGTCGCCACGCCTCGTAGCCCGGCCCGTACACGTACATCGCACCCTCGTCCGTCACGTTCTGAGATTTATTTATTCATTTATTTATTGATTTCTGATTATTAATAAATATAAATATAAAAATATAACACGATTTCTGCTCCGTTACAGCTCGTTGAACTTCAGAGAACGAGTAATCATATTCAAAAGCCTTCCCATTGCCAACCCCGCACACATCCTGAGATAACGCAAACACTGAGCGAAATTACCCCAGCTTTACGCCTTATGGGGTAAAGTTTACACCGACTGGCTTTGGTAAATTTGAAATTACCCCAAATGGCTGGTGTAATTTAAAATTTACCCCAGCCAGTCGGTGTAAAATTTACCCCATAAGGCGTAAAGCTGGGGTAATTTCGCTCAGTGAAGGTGCGCACTACCAGTCCTTACCATAAGGGACCCGTCGCTGTAATAAGTGCCCATCAGAAGGCCCTTCGGACAGCTCGCCACGCAGTTGTTGAACGTAGCGTTGACTGAGAAATGTGGGATCTGGTTTTTCTCAAAATCTATTATTTATTTATTTATTTATTTTTATTTATTTATCGAATACACCGTGAGGTGTGCGGCAGGTAGGAAATATTATAAATAACCTATTCTGTTCGCGTCTACCGTGGTTCGCAAAACTCGAGAAAAAACCCTGCCACAGTGTTCTGTATTTGCGTAAAAAGAGGCTAATCGAATCAGTCAGTATGTTGAAGGGAGTACGGTCTCCGGACGGACCTCCTTTAACCGGTGGAACTCCTCCGTCAATATTTCGTGTAGTTTAAGAAAAAAATTTTTAAATGAGCATATTACCGTAACGCTTACTGTAGTTCGGTGGGTCGTAGCCGGTCGGCCGTGCCATGCTCTCGGCCGAGGCATTGCACGGTGCACAACCCAAAGTCAGCACTGGGTCGGATCCGCCCGGGAACTTGAGCACGTCGTTCACGCAGATCAGTGAGTCGAAGTCGCGCTGCATGGGGAATAGAGCATGTCGTTCAGGTTTCTTTTTATTTTTTATTTATCGTTTATGGAGTATCCATGCGGTTTTTGATGATTATATTTCACTCGCATGCATACCCCGCCATTTATTCATTATCCCGAATGTCATGCTCTAACAATAAGGAAGAAGCTGGAGCATTCCGAGGAGCGAAAGGTTTCTTGAAGCTTGGAATACGCATAATATTCAGATTTTTAAGCCCCTAGCTTTTTGAAGAAATGCCTTTTTGACGTCCGAGGACGCACGCAGCGCTCACCACAAACATGCGGTTGTTCGAAGCGGAGGCGAAGAGGACGGTCCCGTCCGCACAGTACGGTTCCTGAACAATTTGGGCCTGATTGCTCCAAAACCAGACTAGCTAGACTCTAGCCTTGGAGCAATATAGGAAGGAGAAGAAGGCATCTTTTCAATCTTTTCAAGTTTTAGGTATAGTAGTATAATTCACACTATATATATATATATATATATATATATATATATATATATATATATATATATATATATATATATATATATATATATATATATATATATATATATATATATATATATATATATATATATAATTATGTCCGACAATTGCTTGCCTTGTCGATGTAGAGCTCGGGTGGGGACAGATCCGTCCCAACGGGAGGATAGGGGCACGCGAGTTGCGCGGTGCACGCGGACTCGTCCATCTGATAAGCAGGTTAACATGTTCTGGCTTAAAAGCGAACGAGAGTGGTCCAAGATATCCCTGATTTCGATAAGAACTCTGGCACGGAAAACATTTTGGATGCAAACGTTTGGCATCGATTTTGATTTTAACATTTGGAGCATTGCGAACTCTGCTTGGAATAAGCAGAGCTGTTCCAAGCAGAGTTCGCAATGCTCCAAATGTTAAAATCAAAATTGATGCCAAACGTTTGCTTGGCCTAGATCACATCCGAACATCACATCCGCTGAATCTTCGCTGGACTGTGAGCTTGCAAAAGATTACTTACCTCAGTGTAGCTTGAGTAGGGCCCGGTGCAGGCCATTCTGGTCAGAGGTCCGAGGAAGACGCACCGAGTGCTGTTGTACGTACCGGCCGTGCACTGCAATCGGAGCCCCGCGACTCGCTATGGTTGACGAAAAATGTTCCGTCAGTTGCCGTCATTCCTACTTTCGACGAGAGAGCGGCGGAGCGGCATGAAGAGAAGTGCAGACAACGTAGGAATGGGGCAATTTATTGACGGAACTTTTTCGTCAATAATAGTATATCTGCTCTTGATTTTGATTTTATACCTTTACTGCAGACTTTTCTAATATTAGAAAGCATCAAGCACAACGAAAGCATCGGAAACAGCAGAATATACGGCGGGTCCATCATTTTTCCTTGGCTCCCGCTATTTATGTCTATCTAGTTCCCTCATATTTGCGCACTTTCTTTATCGATATATATATCACTTTTTTTCTTCTGCGATCGCACTTACGTCTTCCATTTCATGGCACTCCATCAGACAGTCGGGTAGGTTTACCGCCTCTGTTCTCTGAACGAAGAATTTCTCACGAATAAATAAATATAATAAATAAATGCGGTTGTTATATCTAGAAGTCCGCTTATTGTTGAAGTTAAGCACATGAGAAAGTAATGACACGCGTCTAATAATAGTGGGTGCACCTTGTGGGAAAAGTTTGTTTGTTTTAATATTGACGGAAACGTTCCGTCAGTAATCTCGCCTGCACTCTCTTCATACCGCTTTGCGCTCTCGAAATAGGAATATGAGATAGGAAAACCCATGCAAAAAGAGAACAGATGGAAATCAAATTATCGGGAAAAGGGGAAGACAAACTGGAAAACTCTAACATTGAGCAGTACTCGGGCGCCTGTCTGATCCTTCTCGTAAACGAAGCATGGAATGCACGTCGAACCGGGCAGCTGACAAATTGACTATAGTTGACGAAAATGTTCCGTCCGTCGTCTCATTCCTACTTCCGACGAGAGAACGAAGCGGTATGAAGAGAGTGCAGACAAAGTAGGACTGACGGAATTTTTTCGTCAATAATAGTAGAGCCTTCCATTCGAGTCTTTTTGATGTATATGTTTCATACACCTTTTATAACCGCGACGCGTCTCGTCGCCAAAAGCAGCTAAACATATTGATCAAAAAGACCCGAATGGAATGCTCTATTGACTATATGTATTTGATAAAATGCTCCGTCAGTTGTGTCATTCCTATTTACGCCGAGGGAATTAAGCGGTATGAAGAGAGTGCATACAAACCAGGAATGAGTTTACTGGCGGAACTGTTTCGTCAATAATACCATTTTGATCAAGTAGGCGCGTTCAAGCCTTCATATCGCTTAATTATCTTATTGTGAATACTTCTTTATCTTATTCTGATGAGACATATATCAATAAGTAGACTTCACAAACCTCACGAGATAGAAGAATGGCAACGGTAAGCAATAACATCTCTTCTTAGTGCAGCACCATTCGTATAACCTAAAAATAGTAACATAAAAACCGCGATTCCGCCACTACGGTGATTTGGCGATTTTTTTCACTTTTTCAAACGATACTTTTTCATTCCAAAAAATTTTTTCTTCACTTTTTCAAACGATACTATTTCATTCCAAAACGAGATATCAGGAACGAGCAGAGTTGACCAATAGTATATACGCATAATATTGCAAACTGATTATCTTTTTATCGTTTTCTAAAGATTCAATTTAGACGTTTGTCTATAGCGTAGACCATTTTAATCCTAGCACAAATAATGCTAGAAAGGTGCCGAAAGAAATTGATAAATATAAACCGAATAGTCGTCCTTCAGGGAAAGGGCCTGCTCTCACAGCGGTATTCGACTAAGGTTGTGGGGGTACCTTCTTCCTCAAATGGTAGGCACGGGCAACGGGATTAGACAAAAGAACAAGTTAGGGGGGGAAAGGCCAGAGGAAAGAAGGAATACATGTATGTTGAACCTTGTCCCTCGTGGAAACGGGCAGTGCAGGACCACAGGATTCACACAAAACTCTCTAGACTGGTTGAGAGTTTCGGATTCCTCATTTAACATCATTTCGGGAAATACATTTAAAAACGTGCCTGAGCGTTAAAACAGTTTAAAAAATTAATAGATATAGTGGATTAAAAAAATCCGTCGGAAAATCATTCCGAATATAAGGCGATAGAGTGTGCAAAAGTGAGTGAATTAGACTTATTTTGGAACGGAAAAAACTGATGGATCGGTTTATTCCACTATACTAGAAACAATATTTTCTGGAACAAATTTTTTTTAAACAAACATTCCCGAATATTCCACGTCGCATGTCTATGCTCTTCTATTGTTGACGAAAAAAGAAAACTCATTCCTACCTTCTCTGCACTCTCTTCATACCGCTTCGCGTTCTCGTCGAAAGTAGAAATGAGAAAGTTGACGGAACTTTTTTTAAATCATACTCGCAAGTAACCATTGGTTGAGTTCCATGAGTTATATTCGCGCAAAAAGTCCCTCAACATCCAGACGTATTTGGACGCATGATCGAGAGCCAATGACAGGCCTGAATTTTTTTAAAGGGCCCATCCACTTAATATCTCACATATACATTTTCTGACATCATTGGATCTCAGTGTCCTGATTGTGAATCTCATACTCTGTGCAAAGATGTCTCTCTCTTTGTCGGCGTCGCTTAATTCCTCTTTTGTCGGCTACATTCTTGTAATTAGGTGAATTTACATAAATGTAAATAGTCCGTCCCTCTCAGCTGATTTGCTCTTCCATAGACCGAGGAAGAGGAAGTGCTTCTAAGGAGGAATATGCGTATGCGCAGTGTTGTAGCAATGCGCATAATCCCTCCAATCAGTCCTGCCCAATCCCACACTTCCCTCTTCGGTCCTGGTCTTCTCTAGTCTATCTCGGCGTCTTTTAATCCCCACTATTGCCTTTATGAAAGTATTTGGACTTATAAGCGATGTTTGGTTGAGTAATAACACAGGTGTTTCCACCCGCACTATTAGGCAACCCGTCCGGTCCCTCCCCATAAGATGAGCCCAGAGACTAAGACCAGGGAGAGACTACTTTATAGAGGTGTTGGACAAGTTGAAATGTACAAGGGATGAGTGAGGGTCGTGGGGACTTACATGGGAAGAGAGAGGAGAAGTTGAGGGGAGAAGATAATGGCATAGGGGTCCAGGGACGAAGGTGGGAATGTTGGTCAGGGAACTGGGGGAACTGGGGGAAGGGGTAGAGCAGCGGTGGAGTCCGGAAGGTGTCCTCCTGGTGAATCCAAGCTCCCGCTTATATATCGGCGGCTACGTGCCTGAAATAGAGATCAGTCGGCTATCACTGTTTGGATCGGCGTGGGGAGTTGAGACAAACAGTGAGAGACTACGGGGATTGAGGAGGGCAGGATGTGCCTTCGGCCTTGTGATTCAAAGAGACCAAAGTATAGAGGGTTGAGTAAGCCTTATGCAATACTGGGATCAGATAAGCCCGAGGCACAAGGAAGCTTGTGACCGGGATACAGACAGGAGCACAGTGTTCTAAATGTTAAGCGAACGCTCCAAAATGTTTAGGATACGGTGTTTTCTGTGCGAGAGTTCCTACCGAAATCAGGGTTATTTTTCGGCATCTCGTTCGCTTAACATTTTCACTGTTGTCAGAACACTGTGGGAGGAGATCAAACGACAAGAAGCTAAGAGACTAGGGGGAAGGGGTAGGAGTAGAATCTGGAGTTAGGGACCAGTGATGAGATATGGAAATCCCCTGCCTTTACAGTTGCCAATCCGGTCAACGCGACCACGTTGAAAGGAAGCATTCATCGCGCTTTTCCTAGAGTAACTACAAAACGCGCGTCGTGTCTACAATGGATGGCAGAAACATTTTGACTTCCCCTTGTGAATGTAGTATCGCGAATTGTGCGGTGCTGTTCGCAGAAATGAGCTAGTTTCCGTGCTTCCTGGTCTCCACTCTCCGTCTCTCCTCCTTGCCGTCAGATGTCGTCTCCTGTAACCGCAATCACTCTTGATTGTGAGGCCAAAGACGCGGTCACTCTTTTCCTCGAGAAGTGAGTCCACATTTTCCCGCTTTTTGCATCAGTCCCTTGTGGAGTAGTCTTCTGATTGTTAGAAATACTTCTAATATTCTTTTTATCTTTTACATTTTTTTGACATTTTTTTTCTTTTTTATACGAGTAAATTTATCTATAACAAGCATTCTATATAAGCAAAGGTTGACTTGTGAACAGTTCACAATGAATCTCTCGATTCTACAGTCGGCGATTCAAATAAGGAGAATGTTTACATGTGAAAAGCAGAAAAGTTTTTGGAAAGTCAATCTTCGGACGACTAATGTTGTCCTGTTCAGTCTGCTGCTGATGCATCTCTTCAACGGAGCGATTATTGCAATTTCGTATGAGGGAACTAGACGTAAATAGCGGGAGCCAAGGAAAAATGATGGACCCGCTGTATATTCTGCTGCTTCCGATGCTTTCGTTGTGCTTGATGCTCCCCGATTGGTGCTCTTCACTGTCCTATCGCGTGTCCTCCTCGTCACCCTCGCCCTCGGAATCGGCCGTGGCCTCGCCAACGAGCGTGTCCCCTAAACAGCCATTCCTCCTAAACTCTGAATTTTAATTGTTTTAAAAAAGTATTCCTGCTCCTGTTAATTCTATTCATTTTTCCACTGTATGAATAGTTTTTTTTCACTAACCAGGGTTCTAGCGAAATTGCAATAATGTCGGCATTTTGCCACTATCTAGTGTTGGGGGGTGGGGTTTAAATAGTAATTTTTTACTGCGGTCATTCGGCTGCTTTCGCGCGAGAACGTGCACGAAGGCTTCCGATTTGGGGTGCATTCCGAAGACTAGCGGATGGCTGCAAATGCCCAGTGTTCTGACAACTGCTCTGTTTGTCTGTCTTTCCTATTTTCTCGGGTTTCTCGCACTGTGTTCATACAGTGTTCTGACAACAGGGAAAATGTTAAAGGAGCCGGCCCACGAGTACGGTAGTACTCGTGGGCCGGCTCCCTTAACATTTTCCCTGTTGTCAATAAATCAGCGCTCCCGCGCTACCCTGAGATATCAATTTAGGCCTTTCCGCCCATCTTTTCCGATCGTTCTTTTTACTAAAATGAACAGAACAATGTAAAAAAATCGTTTTGTCAATAAATCAGAGCTGTATCTCTTCTCAGTCGGCTAATATATCCGATTTTGTGAAAAGCGCGTTGCTCTTTGCACCTTCACTACTCCGCGGAGAGTGAATGAAATCGCATAAAACTCTGCATACCCGATCATGATGTTTAGATCTACTGAATGACGTAAAGAGCCAATATAGCCAGAAACTCGTGGTACGGCTCCTTTAAGCGAATGAGATGCCGAAAAATAACCCTGACTTCGGTAGGAACTCTCGCACGGAAAACACCGTGCCCTAAGAATTTTGGCTCGCTCGCTTAACATTTAGAACACTGTGAGAGCTCACACAAGCCCAACGTCCGGCCAGTTCTCTTTGGCTTAACCTCTGCAATTTTTTCTTAATTCTATACATGAAAATGTGCTGACAAAAGGTCGTATTTGCAGGCACTAATTATATCCACTACACTCAGCGAAATTTCACCACCATACCGCACCTAGTGAATCATTCACCACACAAATTTCACCAGCCCGCTGGTGAATAGTGCGCCTTTCACCAGCGGGCTGGTGAAATTTGTGTGGTGAATGATTCACTAGGTGCGGTATGGTGGTGAAATTTCGCTGAGTGTAGAGGCGTTCAATCGCTTAATCGTTTGTGCAGGTGCCACGACAATTGTCAATTGTAGTTTAAACTAAACTAAACCGTGTACTCCCCTCTACCCCCTTTTTTTCTCTTTTTATTGCTCTTTCCCCGCTGCGTCACGTAGTTTCCCCGTAAACCCGGCTGGCCTAGGCCGCGCCCTTTCTCTCGGTTATGTAAGCGGCTTCGCTCTCAGTTACCTCGAGAGGTCCGGAGTCAGTGGATTATCACTGAAAAAATTTCCACTGGCACTAACTTAACCCTCCCTTTTGCTTTTCCTTATGTTTTTGCATTTTTAAATATTATTTGTCCATGATCTTTTATTAGATAAAGGATGATGCTAAAAAAATTGCATGTCTTGTGCAAGCGAAAGTTTAAAGACGAGGATTGACAAGAAAAGAAACTAAGCTATCCGCCTTCCCTCACTTCATAGCTCTTTCGCCATTGCGTTTCCCGTAAACCCGGCTGGCCTAGGCCGCGCCTTTTCTCTCGGTTATGTAAGCGACTTCACTCTCAGTTATCTCGAGAGGTCCGGAGTCAGTGGATTATCATAGGACAATTTTCCACTGGCACTAACTTGACCCTCGCTTTTGCTTTTCCTTATATTTTTACATTTTTAAATATTACTCTTTTGCTTTATTTTGCTTGTTTTTTATTCAACTCGTTGTTATATAAGTGCGGCTGAATAAATGCAATCCAACTAGAGAGTGGGAAACGGACCAAGTTTTCGGTTGCACAGGGAAGTAGTGCAATAGATACACGATGCCAAGAAAAATTATGGAGATCCAAGGTGAAAATGAAATCCTGCTCTTTGTCCCCAAATATAGTGGAACAAACCGATCCGTCCGTTGCTTCCATTCCAAAATGAGTCTAATTCTCTCACTTTTGCACACTCTCTCGCTTGATATTCGGAATGATTTTCTGACGGATCTTTTTATTCGACTATATAGTGAAATGAAAAGGTCCCGCGGTAGATCATTCCGAACATGAAAGATAAATATGAGATGCAGCATAGTGCCACATAGTGCTGCACTTTTTGGCCCCTAGGTGTAAGTGAGAGTTCTAATCACCACTATTCGACTCGCTTTTTTTTAATTTTAGCTTCGGGGGCCAAAGTAGACGATCGACAATGTTTATCTAACTGTTTTACTTCACCTTCAAAAATTCTCGTTTTTGTGTAGAAATACTGGCGTTTTTTTTTACAGATAACATGTGTTGTTCTTCTAACAGTTCAACGTCTTTCCGCAGTTTGCTTCAGCAATTCTTTAGTGTGCAGGGTGGGCTCGTTGATAATATTATTGACGAAAGAGTTCCGTCAGTAAGCTCATTCCTACTTTGTCACACCGCTCTCTCTCTTCGGAAATAGGAATGAGACAATTGACGGGTCATTTTTCTCAAACATAACTGTAAAGCCTTACATTCGGGTGCGTTGAAGTTTCTTTCATGATCGATTGATACCGAACCTATTGCTCGTTATTCTGTGGTGAGCGCACAGTGTTCTGCCGCAATGCAAAACCTTTGGAAAGCGAAAAATCATTCCGACATTTACTAATACGGTAGATCGGTGTGCCGTGCACCACGAATAAATGATTAGGAATGGGAAAGGAAGGACATCGTGATAGACACTAAGGCTAACATCAACCCGATTCTTAGGGTCTTTCGGTACTCATGAAAGACGATGGCCTAGTCATTTTGGCTTTCCAAAGGTCTAGAATATTGTGAGCGAAGTCTAACAACCAATAACCCGAGTAAAAAGTTCTAACTAGCTACCTTTCTTATGTTCCTCTTATGCTACGTATTTTTCTAATGGATAGTTTCAGATTTTCGATGCATATCCTCTTCACATTGCGGGCATATGTACGATATTTCCTGTGGTCATAATATCCTGTGTTCGGAATTCTGTGGTAGGATACTCTTCGCGATTGAGCTGTAATGCTTTTCGTAGGGGAACTTCGGGACGCGTGACTTATTCCAATGTTGAAGTGATGGGAATCGTTGTGATCACAGTTTACCGTTAAGCTAGTAAATTGTGGGCCGTGTTTGAAACACTTGAAACAAGGCCATATCTCGGCTGGGAAAGGTCGTACAGAGTTCTGGTTGGAATTTTTGGAATCCTCAGGATGAGATCTATTTGTGTATCAAGTTTGGTAATGATTCATCAAGTTTAAAGACCTTTAAAACATAAAAATGTGGCATTGGAGAGGTTCGAACTGGGATGGCGAGAATTTATCGGCATTTCTAAGATAAAAGCCGTTTTAACCGGTTTAAAGTTGTCTAATCATCACCAAACTTATACACAAGTAGATCTCGTCCTGAGAATTCCAAAAATTCCAACCAGAACTCTGTACGACCTTTCCCAGTCGAAATATGGCCTTGTTTCAAGTGTTTCAAACACGGCCCACAATTTACTAGCTTGACGGTATGTGCAGGTTAGTCGGGGTACACTGGACAATTTGCGTCTACTGAATGAATATTATATATTTCCAAAACCAGCGAAATCTTGCACGATTATCTAAAGCAAAAGCGAAAATCTACGACTTTTTTTCAGACTAACACCATTACTGCCTTCACCCTCATCACCCTTTCCCATCTTTTCTCCTTTATTTCGTACACTCGAATCTACTGGAGAATGCGGCAGATGGCGGCCGTAGGATTCGCGGAGAAAAAAAGCGTTCGTTTACTTATTTTTATTGATTTTTTTATTTTCATTGATAATTGAGTGCACAAGTGGCAATAAATATCGAGTGTCAATTGTGATCCAATTTCAGTTCCGTCGAAATCTCTGCTCTAATTCCGATCATTAGCAATCGCTTAGCAAATGGGCGAGAACGAAGAATACGAATTTAGCGTGAAGGCCCAGCTACGGATGACGGCGCAAGGATTCGGCCAAGTGGTGGCCTTGTGCTTCATCGATGTCTACTTCTTCATCGTTACCTTCACTCACGTAAGCAGCTCTTCTGTGATAACGCGACGCATCGCGATTTCACTACGCAATGCATGAGACACACTCCTCAAAAGCTGCGGTTTCCGGAGCTCCACACATACCGAAATATCCCAATGATCTTGGGGAATATTTTCCCCCTAGAATTCAGTGAGCGGAGGGCGACACAGAGTTCTGGGCGTTCTATTAGCGAAATTGGACCCCTGCTAAAGGGGGGTATGCGGGGGGACCAGCAAAGATATCTGCACCCGCCGGGGGTCGAACCCGCGCCAAGTGCGTCCGAGGCAAACGTTTTGCCACTAGGCTACAGTGCCCGACTGGGAGCGCGCGAGATTTCCGCCGTCGGCCGGGGAAATTTTGCTGAGTGCAGTTGATTCTTACTTTCACTTCAGTTTCGATCGGCGGAGTACCTAGAAGATGTGGTACACGTGCCGCATCGAGACGATGCGGCACGTGTACCACATCTTCTAGGTACTTCGCCCTCACCGCCCTCAATCCCGTCATGCTGCTGATTCTGTCCGATCGAACACGACGGTCGTTTATGTTCTACAAGAAGGCGGAGAAGAGGTATAGTTGGCGAAAATGTTCCGTCCGTTGCACAATGTTCTAAACGTTAAGCGAACGAGCCAAAATGTTTGTGATCACATGGTTTCCGTGCGAGAGTCTCTACCGAAGTCAAGGTTACTTTTCGGCTTCTCGTTTGCTTAAAGGGAGCAAGCAGCCTGTAACCAAAAGTCTTAAAATTAGATGAAAATTCTTCTAAGGTTTCAAAATATGAGGAAAAACATAGTGACAATAAAAAAATCGAAGAAAAGACTCGAAAATCGCATGTTTTATTTTTTCGTTCCGGGCTTCCGTCGTTGACAAGAATGTCGCTTTTGGCTTAATTCCTTTCGCTAAA
>LS847361.1:361468-376794 GCA_900490955.1 Micoletzkya japonica | reverse complement strand
GCCGGGTATTCTATACACCACGATAACTCTAACTGTCTCAATCACAAATGATAAGTCGACCACTAATAACTCGTGGCACTTTGAGACAGACCTCGCGTGAACTAACCGATGGGATATGGTCTCATGGACTATTAAACAAACTCCTCCGCCTCTACCACGTGCACGATCACACCTGATCAATTTGTACGAATCCCGGGATAAAAAAATGTTCGGTCTTCCCGAGGATCCCTCCCTATCTGCTTCGGCTCGTGATTATTATTATTATTATTATTATTATTATTATTATTATTATTATTATTATTATAATAATAATAATTATTATTATTATTATTATTATTATTATTATTATTATTATAATAATAATAATAATTATTATTATTATTATTATTATTATTATTATTATTATTATTATTATTATTATTATTATTATTATTATTATTATTACAACTTCCACTACACGAGGTTAGCTATTTAATGAATCTTTTTCCTACCCGCCACGAAATAAAAAAACGAAAAGTTATCTAACCTTCATGACAGCATCGATCGTTCTGTTCTCCTTTATGCGCTTTTCGATGTGGTCCTTTAGGTGTTCGGTTGACGGAATGGCTTGCATAACGAAAATCTGCAAAAATTCCAAATAAAAGATTAAATTTCACACTCCATGACTGGGAAGCACATAAACCGGGTATGAAAGCGAGCAACCTTTTTGGCATGCTTGGACAGGATTTCTAATCTCTGAATCATCCTCTTCGTCTGCTCATCCTCCCGCAGACTCATACTGTTGTTGATCGGAACGTCTTGGTGGTGGAATCTGGAAACGCAGAGCGAAATATCCTCTCGTGGCTTTGGCAAATAGAGTTTCCCCTCACAGTCAGATGTCACAGTCTGAACTTGTCAGTCTGAGTTCAGTAGGGGACGGCGAAACTTCGCCAGCCGACTGGTGAAATTTCGCCAGCCGACTGGTGAAATTTCGCCAGCCGACTGGTGAAATTTCGCAAGTGAAGCCTAGTAGGAATAAGCCATGCCGCCGTTTCTTCACTTTAGAACGCGCATATTTCTCTCACATTTGCAAGCTCTTTCTAGAAGCCCAGAGGTATTGCTTGGCCGCACGCTTTGGCGTAAATGAAATTTAAAAATAAATAAATAAAAAAACGGTCAGAAAGAGAGGATTCGTCATTCCGATACCTCTGGGCGACGACGAGTACGTCGGCCCTGTACTCCTTCACCCGCTTCAGCGTCCGCTCGAACATCCCCTCGCAGCGGCTCAGATTCCTCGTGTCGTCGAGAATCTCGCAAGCTGATTAAATATACAACATATATCACCAAGCTGCTATATACAATACCTGAACAAATTAAAGCTAGATATGAAACTGTATTTCGGTAGCCTAATAGCACCCTTCTCAGGACAATACTTGGAGCGGCAAGCTAGGGTAGAGGCGTGAATTTCCAGTATCTGGTCAGCGAGGCTTACTTGGTTCTGTGAACACAAAAAAGGCGGAGAAGTGCGGCTTGAAGTGCTTGAGGAAGAGGTGGGCCATGTTGAGCGAGTAGCTGTTGCCGATGACAGCGAAACGATGGGAGCCGCTGCCGTTCTGGAATGATCAAGTACAACGTTCAGCTCCGTAGATTTGAATCGAACGCAAAGTGGAGGAGAGAAAGAGAGAGAGCATGGAAATTGGAGAGACGCCGACAGCCGGATATTAGGATAGTTCGGAATGGCTGAATCTCAGGGGCAATAAATATACAGTAAATAAAGTTTCGTCCTCCGTGCCGCGTGCTGACCGTCAATTGGCAGCTGGCCCACGTATTCTCGCACAGGTCGAACATGAGATTGCGCCGCATATTGTTGTGCAGCTCCGCGTTGATTGTCCGGGCCTCTTCTCAAAACGCACAAAAATCAACAGAGCTAGGTACATAGAGCGAAATTACCCCAGCTTAACACGCCTTATGCGGTAAATTTTACACCAACTGGCTGAGGTAATTTTGAATTTACACCAGCCATTTGGGGTAAACGAGGGTTTGAATTTACCCCATGACGCGTAAGCCGGGGTAATTTCGCTCACAAGTGTAACTTGCCTCAGACGGGAATAAGTTTTTCTCACACTGTTGCCCTGACACTCTCTTCCATGCTTTCCACTACAGATATAGGTATGGGCTTTCGACAATGGATAAGTACCTAGTGATAAGTTGTACGAGTACTCCGACCGCCACGCATGGATCGCTTCTGTAAAGTAATGATCAATCCCGCTACCTCACGTTCTAGGTTATACAGCCATGGAATTGATAGATATATGACTTCCCTGTTAATAATTTTTTCTCGAAGAATACTGATCAATGAATGCTGGAATCAATCAAAAAATGAATGAATCAAACAATCAATCAATGATTACGCCAGCTTACCTTCCAGGGTAATGGAGAGGTTCTCCTTATCGTACAGACGGGAGGAGCGGATGCGCATCGCCGCTTGGATTTGCCGGGCGCGAGAGTCATTTAGCGAATGAATACTCGCTGAAACTGAGGTTCGCATTTGAATATCTCTTCTCAGAGTGCACCATAAAACATTTACAATTTTAGGCCTCATATTGTCCATTTATTTTGCGCTAGCGAGGGTAGGCTTACCCGGCATAGCCTCAGCTTCTTCCTCGAAAAAGTTAACAGAGTACGACTCAGCTAGCTTCCTTCTAGGGTAGCTGTCTGTGGTCAGGAAGAGCTGGACGAAGCAAAGCGCGTACAACTGCAAGACGAACAAGAGAGTAGAGCGTTCGGGGAGCGTTAGGTACCTGAAGAAAGCTTTCGTTTACTCTTCTTTTTTTCCCAAAAGCGGTCCATGTGAGTTCAATTTCGGCACGCACAACAAGCGATGTGCTGCTAGTAGTGAAGGATAATCATAAAATGATCTAACACAAAAAAAATTTAAAAACACAGAAATTTTTTTTTAAAACTTAGAACACGGAAATTTAAGAAAAAGTAATTTCGATTCTGCATTTTCAACAAACGACGCTCACCATTTTTCATAATATGTATACGATATTGCAGACAGGCCAACGCAAAGAAACATGGTGAAAACGCGGGCTGTAAGTACAACAATTGCTAGTTATTATTGGAGGAAAACGAACGTTGGGAAATCTTTGCAGCGCACTCCGCTAAATACAGTGAAACTCTCTTGGCAAAATGCCAGCTTAGGCTAATCTCCGGCTCCGGCTGAAGTTTTACGGTGGTTAGCGGAAAGAACTGTGCTGCTCTCTCAACGTTCATTTTCCTTTAATAATAGTTCACAATGATATATCTTGAAAGTGCAAATTTTTGACACTTATTTTTAAATTTCTTGTTCAATGAACATATCTCTAAGATTTCTACAAAAGGCAGATCTCTTGTAAACCTAATGTTTGGAACATTTTATAGCGTTGATCCTTCTGTATATCTTAGAGCTTATGTTGTATTTGCAAGACCTATCCTTGAGTATGCAGCACCAGTTTGGAATCCTACGACGGTAGCCTTAGTTAACGAGAGCTCGAGCTCGAGTCTCTTCAGAGGCAGTTTACACGTAGATTATTTGCGCGCTCCCGAATGCAATATGTGTCCTATTTTTTTCAATTCTTGGCCTTCCCACTCTTGAGAATCGTAGAGCTGTTAGTGATGCCTTATTCATATATAGTTGTTTTTATAAGTATTATTCCCTATCCACTTCTTCTCTCTATACCGTTAAGCTAGTAAATTGTGGGCCGTGTTTGAAACACTTGAAACAAGGCCATATCTCGGCTGGGAAAGGTCGTACAGAGTTCTGGTTGGAATTTTTGGAATCCTCAGGACGAGATCTATTTGTGTATCAAATTTGGTAACGATTCCTCAAGTTTAAAGACCGTTCAAACGTAAAAATGTGGCATTGGAGAGGTTCGAACTGGGATAGCGAGAATTTATCGGGATTTCTAAGATAAAAGCCGTTTTAACCGGTTTAAAGCTGTCTAATCATCACCAAACTTGATACACAAGTAGATCTCGTCCTGAGAATTCCAAAAATTCCAACCAGAACTCTGTACGACCTTTCCCAGCCGAGATATGGCCTTGTTTCAAGTGTTTCAAACACGGCCCACAATTTACTAGCTTGACGGTAGATACACCTTGCCCCCTCATTCGCCCCCCCTTCGTAATAATAATAATAATAATAATAATAATAATAATAATAATAATAATAATAATAATAATAATAATAATAATAATAATAATCTAAATAAATAATAATAATATAGTAATAGTAATATATAGCTTCCGATTCTCCATCCCTTTTCGCGTTCAATCCTCCCGTTCCACCTGTGCTTCCCGTACAATAGCCTTCTTAAATTCTCTTCCGCAATCTATTATTGACCTACCCCCTCGTGCATTCCGTAACTTCTTATATCTATAGCTCCAGCGCTCTTATTACCCCCGTTTCTAATATTCGCATCTAATATCCCTTTTTTCATTGTTTAACTGTATATAGGTAAGAGCGACGGACCTTTCATCAAATATTTGCTGTCTTATATGTTAATGTTTATCCCTGCATTTTACCCCGATGAAAACGATAAATGAATGAGTGAATGAATGAATGAATGTTGTCCAAAACTTTGAAGTTTAACGACATACCGTTCGTGTCAGCAACATGAAATTCTCTCAGCAGGCAGACGATCGGCCAGTGAATCAAGTATAGTGAATACGATATGTCGCCGAGAAAGACGATCACTGGATTGATCAGAATCTCGAGCCGCGATCCGTACAGGATCAGGTATCCAGAGAGAAGCGTCACGAACGTCCGCTGGCAGAGCTCCTGCAGGATCGCTAAGACTTTGCATTTACAACGTTCTGATTTCACGCAAAAATCAAAAGTCCAACACGATTAATCACGAAGAACTGACGTTTTCCTTGATTCCTCCTTGGACGATCACAACCATGAGAATGAAACTGTACACGACTCCGCGAAGGCGATTGAGATAAGGCGATGAGAAGATGCCTTGAAAGTTTATTTACGTTAAAGGAGCCAGCCCACGAGTACGGTAGCATTTTGAATTCGCGGGATACTGATATGCAATTTAGGCCTTTCCGTTCATCCTTTCCGGTCGTTCTTTTTGTTAAAATGATCAGAACAAAGTGAAAAATCGTTTTATTTATTTATTTTATTTATCGTTTACGGAGTATCCGTGCGGTCGGGCGAATTACAAGGAAATATGACGACGAAGAGAGAGAATAGAGGAGAACGCAGTGAAATTAAATAGTTACCCGAACGTTTGCTTGATAAGGCGGCAAAATTCAGAGTACTTGGTGAAAATCCCTTTCTTGCCAATCTCATTCATATTATGCGATGTTCTAACAGCAAATGAGTGCTGCTGTAACTTTGTCTTTGGAATCGGCACGTCAATTCGAAAAGTAGCACCACTAGTATTGCTTGGATGAAAGCGATACATAGAGGATGATGTATCGATGCCGTAGTTCATAGCACCAAACATGAGTTTGTATGCTATTTTGTAATCTCGAACCTTTCTTCTGTAAGATAATGTGGAAATGTTGAGTGTTCGATTTCTTTCGACGGGTGGTGGTCTATTATCAAATGAACTATTAAATGCTCTAAAGTAAATCAAGCGAGTTACTTTATTTTTCACTTTCTCAAGCAATTCTATATCGCATTTTCTCATAGGATTCGAGAGAGCAGTACCCATTTCTAAAATTGGTCTAATATACGTTGTATATTAGACCAATTTTAAGAATTTTTAATTTCAAGAGAACGCTTGGATTATTAGTCCTCAAAGCTTTGAAAACCAAGCTTTGAAAACCTGTCCAAGTGCTTTCTTAATAATTTTATTTGTATGAATTCCAAAATTTAGCCTACTGTCTAAAAAGAAACCAAGTTCTCGAACTTCCTCACTTTCTATTAGGGGTGAATTGTTTTTAATCGATATATGAGCTTAGGGTGGGAAACGGAATCAAAAGCTTTCGCATTGTCAAAATAGATGGTGTCCACTATTTGTCCTCTATCTAAGGATAGCGACCACTTATTCAAGACTTCCAGCATTTGGGATTCACAAGAACAATTCTCACGGAAACAATGTGAAAAATCGTTTTATTTATTTATTTTATTTATAGTTTACGGAGTATCCGTGCGGTCGGGCGAATTACAAGGAAATATGACGACGAAGAGAGAGAATAGAGACCAAACTGCTCATTTGGAAGAATGTTGTTAGCAGAGCAATCCCTTATTATTGTCTTAGCTATGCATTTTTCGAAAAGTCTCGAAAAATGCATAGCTTAGGTACCTCTGATTCGTTTTGTCAATGAATCAGAGGTGTATCTCGTCTTAGCGAGCTAATATATCCGATATTGTGAAAAGTGCGTTGTTCTTTGAACCTCCAGTACAAATTTCCAAAACCTATTTCTTCTGTAGCAATAAGCTTACTTCCTGGAGAATGTTTTTCGGTAACTTCGTTCTCTTTCCCATCCTCCATGGACGACATGAGGTCTACCCGATCGGCGTCACTGTTCAAACTCTCCTGAGCATTCTGCAATACAAAGAAAGCGTCGTATCGATCGGAAATTTGCCTACCATACTCTCGAGATAGAACGCAATGATTCCCGTTGAGAATTGCCAGAGACGGGCTACGGTTGAGTTGAAGGCGCGGTCTTTGGGAAGACGGCAGAAGTGGACAAAAGAGACCAGTGCACAGCACGCGATAAAAGCGGCGCGAACCGTGTTGTTGGACCTTCCGAAACCCTTAACCAGTGCATTAAAAGATAGGCATTACCATAGTCTAAACAATCGGAACATATAAATCGTGATTCCGCCGCTATGGTGTTTAGCAAATTTTTCACGCTTTGAAACGATACCATTTCATTCCAACACAGGATATCGGGAACATGGATAACTTTTTGAAAAATCAGTATCTCCTAGAGTTTTAATTTGAAAGGCACCGAAATCAGCGCTACAAACTGTACGATTATATCTTTCCTTCTTCTCTACTATACAGTTTCAAGGGCGCTCACGAGATAAGTTTGAGAAATCACCAAAAAGCTGCGCAATTATTCGACCGTAATCGAGGATACCTTTGCCGTAAAGATGAGAATCGGTGCGACGACGTAGAACTGCATTTCGACGCACAGTGACCAGGCGTGCGTGAAGAGGTTGTCGGCTTTGTGCAGCTGCAAAGACCCCCCTTGAATACCACGAGGTCAGTGGCTTCAGGGAAAATTACAATCAAAACTTCCGCTTTTTCCGGGATTTGCTAAGTAATAGAAAATGGCCTTGAAGCACATTTGTCCAGATCAAGTACGCAAAATCCAGGCAACTATTACACTTATTTTGTTTATAGCTCAAAAGCGACAAAGCGATCTCAAAAATTTTACTCTTTTAATTTAAAATTTACATAATGCAGATAAAACGGCGACCTCGTTGAAGTAGTCGTCCTGGTCGTCGTACAGATTCAGAACGAATAGAACCGCATGCGTCGCTGACTTCGTGCCCTCATGCAGCACCTCGCCCGACTTGGTCAGCGTGAGGTAGGAGACGAGGAGGGATGAGATCTGGCAAGGATACACAGTGTTCTAAATGTTAAGCGAACGAGCTAAAGCTTGCTTAGGATACGGTGTTTTCCGCGCGAGAGTTCCTACCGAAATCAGGGTTATTTTTCGGCATCTCGTTCGCTTAACATTGTGACTGTTGTGAGAACACTGTGGATAATATCCACTATTACACTCAACCATATTATGGTTGAGTGTAAAACGTTCCGTCAGTCGTCGCATTCCTACTTTATCTTTATCTTTATCATTACACCTTACGGTGTGCGGCAGGGGGGGATGAAGAAGGATATCACGGGGGTGGGAGTGGGGGCAGAAAGATTCACTTGAAAATCTTCACTATGGGGTAGGGCCGCGACAGAAAGGGGACAGACGAAGAGAAGAGACGATGGCCAACATACCGCCCTCACTTGCCAAGGTGAAAAGAGTGATTCTTCATTTGATGTTCTTTATGGAATATGACGGAGATGGGGGTGAAAGACGAGAGAGGAAGGAGAACCGACCGTCCGAGAACAGAGAGAGGAATGTTCAGAGTGGTACTTCGCACGAGAGTGCAGAGAAGGTATAGTAGATCAAAAAGATCCCCGTCGGAAAATCATTCCGAATATATAAGTCGAGAGAGTGTGCAAAAGTGAGAGAATTAGACTGAGCGGAGGAAACTGACGGATCGGTGTATTCCACTATAGCAATGAGTTTACTGGCGGCACTTTTTCGTCAATGATACTTGCTAAATATATTATCTTAGGGATAATAATAGCGAAATATTTTGAACTATAAGATAAGGCTGAGTGTGATGACGCGTTTATGCTGTAGCCTGTCGAACTGCAATCGCGCTGAACTTGACCTGCTACATATTTTTTGTCTAACTAGATGCGGTGAAATAGCTTTATAACATTCTCTTCACTTCAAAGGATGCTCACCAGCAGAAACAGCGGCAGAATGCGCCTCAGGCGCTTGAAGTAGAAGGAGGGCAAGCTAGAAAAGGACCCGTTGTCCAGGATCATCGCGATGAGGAAGCCGGAGAGGACGAAGAAACTAAAGAAAGTGCACTAGAACGACGGCCATCGTATGGCACATCTATGGCTGACTTATTGTGAGGAAAATGCTCCGTCAGCCGTCTCATTCCTACTTTCATTCATTCATTCATTCATTCATTCATTCTTTATTCTCGATGAAGGGAAAGGTAGGTGGGGATATATGCAGATATAAGATAACTTAGATATATGCAGATAGATATAAGATATAAGATATAAGATACTTTGACGAAGTAGGAACTTTGACGAAGTAGGAATGACATTTTGCGACAATAATATCTAGGGTGAAATGTAATGCAGCAAGATGACGTACACGTCGACTCCCAGAAAGCCGAATTGCAGAACGGAGGGGAAGAAGTGGAAGACGACGACGGCCGCTACTGCGAAGCCGCGGAGACCCTCAACATCATAATACTTACTGTATCTACAAATTACTATATTTGTATTTACTGATTTCCGTATTTATTGTTTGCTGTGTTTACTGCATTTACTGTATTTACCACTTTGTTAGAGTGAAACAATAGATAGAATAGGGTCGTTTCTGTTATTGACGAAACCGTTCCGTCAGTGAACTTCATTCCTACTGCGACTATAGCGTCTTTGGACCACGTCGCTCGTTCTTCTTAATTAAGAAGGACTGCGACATTTACCACGAGCAAATACCATGTGTTTGTTTCTGAGCGAAGAAAAGCAATTGTAATTTTTTTTAATTTACAAAACGAAAAAAACACAAACCTGTATATGCGTCCGTTTTACGTGTCTCGTGGATGTCATGTTGAAAGAATCCCTACCGGTATCTAGATATCTAAAAGGTCAAAAGTTCACAGAGGTGGCCGTGAGCTGAACAAAATTTTATAAGACGTAAAAGTGTAACGTACCGACGTACTAGATAGGCTGCAAATCGTAGAGGCAAATATTAGGGTGTCCCATAATTTATGCACCACTTTCTTGATATAGTTATCTAACGAGTAGGAGGGAGATAGCATTTCTCGTTTATACAATAGATAGTACTATCGTGTCCCATGCTCAGTATTGCTGGCTCGGATACCTCGTAGCTCTGACAGAAGCGATAATACTGCTCAGTCGGGGCCTTCTCACCACAGTGCGTGTTATATGCAAATCAATGAAAAATAACATTCTGATTCGAAAGGTCCAAACAAATCGCTTTAAATTTTTAAATTATATAACAAGCCTCTTTAGTGTTCCACGGCTGGTTCGGAGAGAAATCCTTTTTAAGAATAATAGGAGAAATGTATGTAAAACCACAAAAATTCGTTTAACGGTACTTGTCTAGTTATTTCCTCGGAATTTTGAAAATGAATGAAACTGTTTCTAAACAAAATATTTCTTACGGAGCCCAGTCGTAAGAATGTACAAACTTCGTTCAAATCCGTGCTAAACGAAAGTTTAAAATGGAATTAATTAAACCCACTCAAAGCCAAAAATGCATATTTCTAAAGTTTATGCAAATTGGAAAATTCAACATTGAAAGATATTCTATATTTGTGCTCCACAAAGGCTTCTCTTCATAATTAACGAGCTCGTGAAGAGCGGAGATCAATATCTCATCGCATAACTTCATAAATAAATCAGGAAGCTTGACATACGTTTTTCTCTGTATGCGTATATCTTGCTTTTATCTAAGAGCAACGCAATACTTACTTGTCTATTATTTAGCTGTGGTAGTTATATACCTACATGATGTACCAAAAAGCTAATTGAGAAGAAGAAGAAGTTTTTGCTTGAGAAAATGAGTTATTAATGAAGTGGTGCATAAATTATGGACACCCTAATAGTTTGTCAGTACGGTCATTCCTAAGTACCGTCGACGAAAGAGAGATACTTTCATCACAATTTAGAAAAATAGAAGATAGTAGATGGACGCAGAGATTTGGTTAGAAAAAGGAACGTGGAACCAATCGACCAGTGAGTCAGGACGGAACGCACGACTGGGTGAATCACGAATACAAGTAATCTTTTAAGAAAACTTTTTTAAGAAAAAAATATTTTTAGGAATGAAGAGACGCAGGAAACGAGAGAGTTGTTCGCACATCATTTTCTATGCAGCGACGAACTTTCATTGTTTCAACTTTTAACTCGGACTTCAGGGAGCTCTATTCAATGATCTCAAAAAAGCATATGGTCAAAATGCATATGGCAAAGCATATGGTCAACGTCGGAGGGGGGCTTTAATTTTAGATACAGAAGGTTGGCAATTTACGAACGCTTTTCCGTAGTGGGCAACTTCCATGATGCTTATCAGAAGGACCATTCGGGGTTTTAACCTCGTTTTATCAATATCAATACTATTATATAATTCGCTAAACGTCCGAGTGTGCACCTGTACAAAGAACACTCAAATAGGCGTTTTCCAAATCTGCAAAACCTCCTGCACCTATCGAGTTCGAACTCGCAACCTCCCGACACACGTCCGTTTAGCTCAGTTGGTAAGCCGACAGACTGTGTGTCGGGAGCTAAACGGACACCGTCCAGTGAGGTGCGGGGTTGGTACATAAAGGAAGCTGACGCTGCGTGGCCTACTTGCGCCTGCTTTTTTGCGTATTTCAAGCGTTACTTGAATTGATAAAAGTAATGCAAATGTATTAAATATCGTTCAGAGAGTTGTATGGTCTTCTACAGGGGTCAGAATTATTAAGCTGAAAGTTTAGATTTTGAGAAAATGTTGAGTATAGTTTCTAACAAGTTGTGTATAGTTGTAATGTTGAGTATAGTTTCTAAGTGTAAGACTGAACGCTGTGGAGGTCAACTATGTAATTCATATATAAGAGGGAGATACCAAAATCCGGTGTAGATGAAAATTTGGATAGAACAAATGGCTCCTTCTCTCTGTAAAGATTAAGAGTTTGGACCGCTAACAATAAGTTAAAATTCTGGGAAATATTCCCCTACAATTTGCACCTACACTGTTCGAAAATACGTTATCCCGCTAGGGAATAGGTACTTCCCCACCATACGAAACAAACGTGAAAACTCTTTCCGCCTCTACTGTTTTTGGGGAATTCCTAGCCCGCTAGGGTAAATTCACAGCCGCGCGGTATGCTAGGGAATGTTCGCTCACAATCAGTGTATTGAAAAAGGAATTTTTTGAGAAATGTATTGACTAGATTTAAAAAGTGGGGAAATTTTAAAGCAAAGCTAAAGGGGAACAAAACTTTTCATCTAGGCATAATTACCCTCAGCTTATGAGGTAAAATTTACACTGACTGGCTGCGGTAAATTTTAAATTAGACCAGCTATGCTGAATACGCTGTAATTTCGCCATTATAGATGTTCAACCTTTGGTTATAAACTAAATGAGGGAAATGAAAACTAAATGATAGATAATAATGATAAAGAGTAACGTAGGTAGGGAATTTAGTTATCGAGTTTGTGGTGAAGAATGCGGGGAAAGGGAGATTCTTATTCAGGAATGGTTTTTAGAACATTGCAAAATGTATTTTCGAGGTATTGCTATGTAACGGTTATGAGTAAGGATGAGAGCCTTCTAGAAAGTTCCATGGTGCGGTGAAATATATCTAGAAACGACATGAAAGGCTTGAAGGATATCAATCTATGCCGGCTAAAGACATGAACATTGTTTGAAGCTGTTCACTCTAGAACGCAGAGAACACTGATGCGTTTAGGACACGCGAGTTGGGCGAAGCGCCGCGAAGCGGCGCGTAGCGACACTTCGCGGCTTTCATGCCACATGCGTTTAGGACACTTGTGGCATGAAATTCGCAAACCGCCTAAGCAGCTCACGTATCTCATGCCGCCAATAACGCTGGAACGCGAAAATTGGAAAATTGGCAAAAGCACACGAGTTCAAACGATGACGAGAGCAGACGTAGGCCAGCCCGGGCACAGAAGGCAAAATGAGGTCACAGATCGCCCTCTCCCTATCTCCAACTCTCTTTGACTCGCCTTCCGTATTCTCACCCACCACGGGCTTATGAGAGATTCTTTTGTCTAGGCGGTCTATGACAAGGCCAACGGGAAAAGTGCCTACTTAGCTGAAAGGCCAATCAGGGAGAGGGAAACCAGGGGTATTGTTATTACTGACGAAAACGTTTCGTCAGTGTAGTGGAATAAACCGATCCGTCAGCTTCTTTCGTTCCAAAATGAGTCTAATTTTCTCACTTTTGCACACTCTCTCGCCCTATATTCGGAATGATTTTCCGACGGATTTTTTTAATCCACTATAAAAAATACATTACATTCCTGCTTTGTCTGCACTGTTCTTGGAAGTAGGAATGAGACGACTGACGGAGCTTTTTAATCCGCCATGGGCAAGATCGCTGCTTGCAGATAGTGAAAGGAAAAAAATAAAATCGGGGGAAGTACAGGGGTTCACTCCTCGTTAGAGGATACGAATCGTGTACTTTTGACGGTTATGTTTCACGATCAACTCATAATGAACCTGTGTGTGTCTTATTATCCTCGGATGGGCGAAACATAACCATCAAAAGTACACGATTCAGATAATGATGTTGACGCTGCAGAGAACGACGTTATTGACGATAAACTTCTGTCAGTAAAGGTCATTCCTTCGAGGAGTATTCACAAGTTAGACAATCACTTCGAGAAAATTCTGTGAGGTGTCATACAAGTCAGTAGCACTACGTAAAACATTATCGATATCGTTATAGTTGATTAAAAAGATCCGTCTGAAAATCATTCCGAATATAAGGCGAGAGAGTGCGTAAAAGTGAGAGAATTAGACTCATTTTTGGAACGGAAGAAATTGAGGGATAGCCGTTTATTTCACTATACTTTTTCTCTTATTTTCCCCTTATGAATTTCTCATCAGCCTCTTCTGTTCGTCTGTGTATTTTTCCGAACTTGTATTATCACAAAGTCTGCCCCAGTTCACCCTTCAATGCGTAGCATGTTCAACCGTACAACCTTTCAACAACGACCGTTTATGGAATCGATAGTGAGGGTTATCACACGCATCAATCTGGGGTGGGGAAGGGGTCAAAATGATACGAGAACTCGGGGGGAATTGAAATGGGAAGGGGGGATTTGGACACAACTCGTACGAAAACCATCGGGACAACGGGAGAGGATAAACCAGGGGGGAACGGGAATGAAAGGGAGGGTACGGTAAGAGTACGGGGGATACGGTAGTTTTGGGCGGACGGCTCGGTAGGGCAAGCATGTACTGCAATGTGTTTGTGCTTTTTGTGTGTTTATGGATGGATTACGGTATGCGAACACGAGGGGAGGGCAGGGTCTGTAGGAGTACTGTAGACGGAGAAGTGAGGGGGGCATAAGTTAGGATACACAGTCTTCCACGACTCGACCCCCACGCACACGCGTTTTCCACAAGTGACACGGAGAAAAAGCGGGACAGGACTAGGGACGACGAAATGGAGTGATGGCAGGGTGTCTTCTGGTAGAGGGGAGGCAGGGGACAGGCATAAAACAGTCAAACGGGGAGACGAGAGGGATGATAGAGGGGAGGGGGGAGGGGGGGGGGGGATTGGTGAGAAGGGGGCAACAAGTTGGGTGGGATATTAAACGCTACGCCATTCATTGCTGCCACCAACATGACAGGATGGCCCTTGGCCATAAAAGTGCGCGTTTCCCTGTTCTTTCTGAGCCTCTTTAGCCTATATTGCTCAATTCTCGCACTTTCATGACCCAGCCAAACTCCCCATAGCAATGACAATAATACGGGCTACAATCTGCGGGAGATGAGAGGGACGGGTCAAACGATGATGGAATCTGATTTGAAGGTGTCTGTAAACGCCGGTCTAGAGCCGTGGAGACCCGGAGAGCAGGAGTAGGATACACACAGTAAGCGAGCGAGAGAGAGTGTGTGCTCCGCGATCGTAGGAGTGAGAATGGATGATCAACAAGCGAGATGGTGGTGGTGGTGGTGATGATAATGATAATGATAATGATAATGTTCAGGTTGCGATTGATTATCGCGACGGCAGACATTGATTGGGTGGGTTGGACGATTAATCAATGTAATTGCGGCGGCGATATCTCTGGACAGCGTATTACAGAGGAGCGGAAGGTGGTATGTATTATATTCTGTCTGGCGTATTCTTAGCTCCAAACCGCGATCTAATGTCGGCCTTGTTTCCTGCGCTTCTCTTCTTTGTACACTTTTGACAGCGGTCCGTGGGGCGCGGCAATTTTGCGAAGCAAAAAAATAGCGCAATCACACGACCATAACGAGTATCTATAGTATTATACTCTTATATCTATGCGGGTAGCGGGTAGAGTACGACTATCGTCTCCGCTCTGTCGGCGTGGCTGATCACGTTATCTCATTCGATAGTCGCACTCTACTAAGGCGGGGGGATAGCAACTAGATGCATGATCTTCTAGATGGGAGAACACAACTGATTATAGCAACGCATATGGGGGAATTATGTAGGGTGATGGGAATGGGTAGTGCAAGTGTGGGGAGCGGGAAAGGGGGGGATGGGGAGATGGGGGAGATAGGACCGAACCAGCAGAACAAACTATGCAACTATGGAAAAGAGGAGGAGGACTACAAGCCAAATGGGACACACGACTAGACCTCTGACTAGCAAGAGAATGGGGGAGATAGGCGCTAACCGTTAAAATGGGGGTATTACTATTAGGATAAAGGGGGCGGAGCTTAGGCATGGGCGAAACAACGGCACGACGCTCTAACAAGACCACGTGGGTGACGACATGAGCTAAGCTGGTGGGGTAGGCGGGGGAAGGGGTAAGATGGGGAATATGAAAAAGGGAGAAAGAGGGGGGGAAGGG
>LS847361.1:346606-360379 GCA_900490955.1 Micoletzkya japonica | reverse complement strand
GGGGGGAGTGACGATAGTGGGCGGGGCTTGAAAAGGGGGCGGAGCCTGCTCTCTGGGAGTCAGCGCGCGGACGAGCGGAGGCTCAGTTACGCGGCGCGCGGACCCGCCGGCGGCCCTCCTCCCAGGCCTCGAGGCGGCTCTTGATCGTCGACAGCTTCTCGCGGAGGTTTTCGTGGCGGTGGCGCATCTTAAAGGGCCGAAGGTTAGTCGGTAGTCAAGTTACGGTACTATCGAGTCCCAAGCTATCCAGCAAAGTGAGTGAAAAGGTGAGACTGAACAGCTTAGAGAAAACGCCGTAGAATAGGTAGATATAATTTTGACTTTTTTTTTGTCATATCATTATCATTGCACGCAGTTCAATCTTTTCGTTATCATAGCCTGAGCTTACATTGATGAACTCGTAGTTGACCTCGTAGTCCTCGTACCGGTTGAATATGCGCTCTTCCGCCTGAATTACGGAAGGATAAACCTTGGCTTAGGAGCAGAGGTCAAAGATCAATATTCATAGATCAAAAGTCAACATACATCTAAAGATCAAAGATCACCTGTCGATACTCTCGGCTTCCCCGTGGACAGGCCAGCAGCACGCGTTCCATGTCCGAGAACTCGTCCGCAACCTAGAGGGAGGGGGCTACTTGAAGGCGAGAACAGAGATCAAAGATCAAGCAGATATTTCAGAGTTCAAAAAAGATCAAAGTCCAGAGGTCGAAGATCACCACCTTCTTGAGCACGGCATGGCTCTCGGCGTACTCTGCGTACGAGGCGGTGTAGTCGCGGACGTACTGATCAGCGTCCTCTCGGCGGGATATCTAAAAATCGTTGCTTCGATTACGTCGTTTTGTTTTTCACATTTCATTACCCCTAGCGCGCACAGGCCTTCTCTAACTATTACGAGGAACGATAACGGCCGCTCACATCGGCATAGTACCTCGGGACAGAACTCGAGATATTATTGGCTAATAAAATGTTCCGTCAGTAAACTCATTCTTCCTACGTTGTCTGGTCTACGGTTCGACGAACCCTAGTCCATGAGTGCCACCGGGAAAGAAAAAAAAGCGAGGGCATTATTTATTTAGGGTATTAAATCTTGGGGAAGGAATAGGGGGAAATCTTCACTTGAACAATCTTCTATGGGGAGGGAGGGGGCAATGCTTGGCTTAGAAGACTTCTATCGTGGTGGGCAGCCGCAGGGGAAGAAGGAGAAAGGGAGTAGGAGTAGTTATGGAGTAGTTTCCTGTGAAGCGTACAATGCTATTCTACCCAGATTCTGATGGAACAGGCCTTAAAATCCTTGCCAAAAATATTCTTCATTACCATTGAAGTCAATGTACAATTTACTCAAAAATCGTTCATTATGAAAGATGCACATACATATTTTCATCTACCTAGGCTTTCCGCCATATTATATTTATCTATTATAATTCAAAGGGCAACTGTTTTCCTATGCACTAATTAATCAAAAAAGTCAAGTTCAGCTTCGCCAAAAAGGGCAAAAGGATTTGAACCCACGAGAAACCGATAGCTCGCAGCTATGCTAGCGATAGCACTACACCACATTGCTACACATTCCGTTGGTTAGCATAGCACACTTTCCCTCTGATTATTACTGATTCCCCTCGCTCTTCTCATCGCCGTTCTCCTCTAGCCCTCGTACGAGGGCAGACGAGGGAATCGAGGGCGTGGGAAAGAACCGAGGGTAGATACGAGGGCAGTAAGGGGAAGGGAAGGCACCGAGCTCTCGTTCCTCGCCCTCGGTCCGTCGAACCCTAGTCTGGACCCTCTTCATACCGCTTCGTTCTCTCGTCGGAAGTAGAAATGAGAGATGACTGACGGAACATGTTCGTCAACCATACTACGAAAGAAAAGAAAAAAAAACAAAAACAAAATCATGATGATCTACCTCGGGGTAGACCTGGTTCCAGTCGCCGTCGCCGGGAGAGGGCGCCTCCGCACTCATCGTCGAACTAGGAGCGGAGATGGACGACGGCGGCTTGATCTGAGACGATCGTCATACGTGGGAACCGACCCGAAGTATGGGTGGTAGGCCCAAATTTCTTCGGAATTTTACTTTGGTAGGCTTACATTTCGTACAAAATTTCAATTGGTAGGCCTGATTTCGTACACTGGTAGGCCTGTTTCTCAAAATATCGCGGCGAAGGTTGCCCACGTACGACGATCATAGCTCTTCTATATAATTTAAACTGAAAAAAAATATTGAGAAAAGAATATTTTACAAAATACTGCACTACTTTGTGTAGTACGCAGCGAGTGCGCTAGCGATTCGAAAGTTTCCAACGTAATATTCTACAACAAGAAAAGCAAATAAGCGACACTTGCGCCGCGTATTTTATGAGATAAAGGTGGGGGGGCATTTTCGGTAAGGGACAGAACGGCGGCCTTGCACATTACTATGGACGGAAGGCACGCGGGCTCGTATTTGGCCATCGATAGAGCTACGAAAAAGCAGCGCATAAAAGCGAATGGAACCAAGTACGAGCGGAATAAAGAGAAGACCCGTCGACGGATCGCTCTCAAGATAGAACAACAGCGTGCCAAACTGAGTTTGCACTCGCATTTTGAAGTAAGACGGCTTAGCAACTCCATTTTAATATAGTGGATTAAAACGATCCGTCGGAAAATCATTCCGAATATACGGCGAAAGAGTGTGCAAAGGTGAGAGAATTGGGACTCATTTTGGAACGAAAGAAACTGACGGATCGCTATTCCAATGTCTATTCCAATCCAACGCTATTCCAATCCCAATGTCATGCCTCAAGATGAAGGCGGGGTGAAGCGTATTTGGACACACGACTCCGTGCCCAGAGATTATTTCACTATATTAATATGCCCGAGACTGCCTCCCTCACCTCCACCTCCTTGTTCATCGTCGGGTCCTCGGGCGGACTGGCCGACTCCTGCCGCGGTCGCTTCGCCTGCTGCCCTCCGCCCTCCTCTCCTCCTCCTCCTCCTCGCTCTCGTTCCTTCATCGCTGACCGCTCGTCCTTCGACGTCGACGTCGACGTCGCAGACAACGTCGTCTGGCCTGCAACTAGCGATGACCACTTGGCTGGAACCCACCATCCTTCCGTCGAATCATAATCAGCATAGAGCTCATCACTAGTCATTGGTGGATTTACCAATCACTCCCTAAAAAGCCGTAAAAAGTGCTCATTCCTACTTCGCCTGCACAGTCTCTCTCGCACAGCTTCGCTCTCACCTCGGGGCAAAGAGGTATGACGTCATCAGGCCGATCGACCACCTCGTCGTCGTCCCCCCACCCTTACCTGGAACAGTGGCAGCAGATGACGTCGCCGTCGAGACTCCGCCACCTCCGGGCACGTGGGCCTTCCTCTTCGCCGTCTTGGCCGTCGAGTAGTGCACGTCCCAGTCCTCCTCCTCCTTCGGCCTGCAAGGGAACGGGTACGGTAGCGTACGGTAGGGTACGGTAGGGCCCAGTGCAATTATCATTACATTTCATTACGTCTCTCACCTCTTTCGGCCTGCAACCGATATTACTTCCTTGTAAGAGCATTTACCGAAAATACCGTATTTAAATGTATTTTTCAGGGTACCTCGTCCGAATAAAATTACCCATACCGCAGTGCAAAAATTGCCTCCGATCGCTGTTCTAAATTCCCTGATTTACATGGCTACCGTAGCGCCGCTGGTATTAAACTAATAGCACTTACTCGTCCTTCTTCGTGGGAGCTGGTGTGCTGGTGACCGCTGGGGGGGCTGCCGAAGACGACGATGACGATGACGTCACCGGCTTCCGGCCAGGTGGCGTCAGCGACGAGGGCCGCGCCTTCGACGCGGACGACGCCGATGAGGCGGACGCGGACGAAGCGGACGACGCACGGCCTCCGCTCTCGTCCGTACTCGCGTCGGCGGCACCTGCAAAACTACCGTTTATGAACTTCGTTTGGGCTTCACTTAATGTAAAAATTTAATCAAAGTTATCGACATTTTCCATAGATACTTTAACGGAGTATGAAATGTGCTACTACTACTACTATACATATCTGACAAGCTTGAAAAGTGGAGCGAGTGATTCGTGTCTTTTTGATGATTATGCTTCACCTTACATGGAATAACAAGCCATTGTCTCATGATCAACTGATCGTGAAAAAAAGACATAATCATCTGAAAGACACGAATCACATGCTCTAATGAAAAGGCAATGCGACGCTCCTCTAGTTATTCGGTTGCAAGATAACGAGCTAGAGAGTTAGGGGGGGGGGGCGCAATGAGAAGAGGCTAGAGGAATGAGTATGTATTTAGTATGGTTGCCTTTCTGGCTCTTCTTCTCGCTCACGTTGTTTCACGCTTTCCTTACACAATACACCTCGGAATTTGCGCTCTGACATGATATATACACCATATCGGAGCACGAATACCGAAACATAACCGTTTTAGAAAAAAAACAGAAGCCTAGTAGGTAGTGCAGAAAAGCATTCACTATTACTGTACACCAGCGTGTTGACATGTACACAAGGCGGAAACTGACGTAGCATTCGGAGAAACTAACACGTTTTTAAGGTGGAAAACACAGCTGCCACGACAACACAGCGTAGTTCAAAGCACGGGTACCACGTAGGCGAAAGAGCGCAAACATTTTGTACGCACACCGGCCTATTAGATTCTGAGCCGGAAGCTACTATTAAAGCTTCTAAAATCATCGCACATCTCCATACTTGAGCACATGTTCTTCTAACGTTTTTTTTGCATGCGGCTGTAAGCAATTAAACTACGGAAAGCCATCTTCATTTTTACACTACCATAACCCGCCCCGGTGCAGTCACCACCGCCCATCCAAACGTCCGATTGGACAACCACGCCCATATTTGCATATCTCAATCAGGTAGCGCGAGTATGATTGCAAGTAGTACGCTCGTGCTACATTGGAGAATCTCAATATCGCGTGCTTTTCGCGCCCGAGATGGATGGATTATCATCACATGCTTGCGCAATTAGCGCGGCTGTCATGAGATGATTGATACCCTCCGGGCATGCTGATAAGTCGCTGTTAATGAACCGCCCCCCACCACCAAGTATATGAGAATTGAGCGCCGCGCACACGGTTATTTACGCACCTCACATAAGCGCTAAGGTATTAAAAAAACAAGAAACTACATCCATATCCTACGATGGAAGGCAGTCGCCAAAAGGACGCGGATTGTACGCTGCACCAATAAGCCCCCCTCCCCTCCCCTCCATCCATCAAGCAAAAGGCCATTAAAATGAGAAGCTAGCATAACAACTGTCATGGAAGCTATAAGCAATAAAACGAGTCCTAGGGAAATCACAACATTGTGTTGCTTCGTGCAACGCAAAGATTTCATCCGCTTCAATAGAAAATGCCCAGAACATACTCTTTCAGCCCACTTTTCCAGCCCAAGCATACGTAGATCGTCTTCAAGAGAACCGCTACTAGCCCTAGATACGCCCCGCCTAAAGCCGGCTCTGGTCCGCGAATTCAGACAACAATGCACTGTGAGAGGCACCGCCTCTCAATTCGCTTTTCTCTCCTCCAACTTGGGTATAATTGAACCCTCTAGCCTCTCCGTTTCGGAAAGGAGTATAAATCCACTATCTATGCCGCCCTAAAGCCCCATCTCTGCGCTTTAAATTTGCATATATTATCTTTTAGATTTACCCAAAGGTCGGAAAGATGGGATGCGCGCAAATCGTATCCTCCCCTTCACTGCCTCGCGCCTACCCTCAATCCCCGTGCCTTATCCGCCCCCCTCCTCCCCTCCTCCCCTCCCCTTATCCATACCACTCTCATTAGGCTTAGCCTTTAACGCCTGAGCAGCTCTATCTGCACTTTCTCAAGCTACCCACTAACGATACGAAGGATAAGGCACAAATTGGGCCACATACGCTTAGTACGCTTAATTTCCGCAATCTATGTATGCTGCGCGGTATGCGATAGGAGCTACAAAAACAATATTAGAGCAAGATGATGCCCAGATTGGGTAGATTACTGTAGCAGGTTTCTCGGATACGGCAGTAAACTAACTAACTACCCATCTAGCCTGCTCACGGGCGCTGAAAAGATGCCGCCCAACTACGCAATGCAGAGAAAGACGAGTGCGAAGGGCGGAGCCCAAGTCCGTGTGAGAATGCCTCCTAACACGCATCACATGCCCTAACCACACCAAGAGGAGGGAGGGGGGGGGGCTTTTTCTCGCTGCGACTTTCCCACATGTGCAAGTAGTCTTATACCCTAAGGAAGAAGGAGGAGAAGAAGCGAGTCTTCATGTCCTAAAGAAGAAGGTCCAGATGGGAACTAATGAGAGAAGAAGAGCTCGCAGTGCAGATGGTAGAACATATGCAGGCAACCCTTCCCCTTTAAGATGGGTCGGTGCCCACGTATGTAGACTATTTTGAGAAACGGGCCTACCAGAATCATGAATTATCGAGCGTACCAATTGACAATTTCTGTCAACAATTGATTTTCTCACAATATAGTCGGGATGGTTGCCCACGTATGATTGATTATTCTCTACAGATTCTTTCCTGCGTTCCCTCCAGGGGAAAAATACTATATTTGATTATATTTTTCGGATGAGATCCCTCCCGCCCGCAAACCGTCTTTTACTGTAAAATGACCAACACCGCACCGCAAAATTTTCCCCACTTGTTCTAAATTCCTAGATTTACATGACCACCCTACCGCCGCTAGGAACTTACCCCTACCGCAAAATAAATTTCAAATACGAGTAGTTATCCCCTGGTTCCCTCCTTTCCGAAACTATGGCTCACCAGTATCGGGCGAGGAGTGGTTGCTGGTCGTCCGGCTACTCGATCCCCCTCCCCCTCCACTGCTCGACCCGCCTCCCCTCTTCTCGTCCTTCTCGGCACTCGACGGAGCCACGACGCGGTCGATTCCCGACTTGCGCGTCGGCGCGAACGACGCCGCTCCCGGCGACGGATTCGTCTGCAATCGACGACTAGGCTACCGTATACTACGATTACGCTACCGTATACTACCGTATGATGAGTAGAGCATGCGATTCGCCCCACGCCCCCCCCCCCATTTGCCCCTCATGCCCTTTGAGTCTCTTCATTCGCCCCACGCATCGCGCTCTCTTTTCATTCGCCCCCCATTCGCTCCATGAGCGGGGGCGAATGGTAAGACATATGACCCCCCAATTCGCCTCACGGACCCAACCTCGAATCATCAGTACAAAAGAATACACGAAGACGAGTATTACAAGTTCCACGAAAGTTGACAAAGAGTACGCAAACGATTGCGAACTGTCTATGCGAATACGCGCGCTGATCTACCTCTCCGGCTCCAATTTTCTTGCGATTCTAATAATTTCTGCCATGGTAACACGTAAGGATTCAATTGGATAGCGTAATCAGCGGGAATAGTTTGAAATTTCAATCAAAAGTATTAAATCGTTCCGTTTTTGAGGAAAACTTCCGTGGAACCTGTAATATACCATTCTACGGATAGTCAACGATTGTTACGTAAAAAAGTCTGCTTATTTGCTTGATGTTAGGCGCTCTATTCATAAACAATTCATTCTCTCAATAGGCTAGCGTGAGGCGAACGACCGATTCGCTCCACCTCGTGGGGCGAATGATCCCCCCCTCCATTCTTTGCCACGTGGGGCGAATGAGAGGCGAATCGTGGGGCGAATCACATGCTCTAATGATGATCAGCTACATTGCAGAGAAAGGAATGAACATGTCCGCTAAATGCGGCTCCCACAGCATTGAAGCTTTTGAAAAAAACGCGCAATCAGGAAGACGGGGGGTTACGGTAATTCGGGGGGGGGATAATTGACGAAAAGGACGGCCGTACGTACGTGCATGATCCGCCGCAGGTACTGCTTCTCCTCGGATGAGAGCCACGGCCACCGCATGTCCACCTGCAAGATAGGCAATAAATTTGGGTGGTGATGACGAAATCGCGATTCCCCCCCCCCCTATCCCCCTCCGAAGAAAGAAAGAAAACTAGCCGTACAGTTCATGCGTATCAAGAATTCGGAATTTCACAATGGCACAGAAGACACTTCCTACAACCATCGCCCCCCCCCCCTTTTCGCGAATGAATTTGTCATTTCATACAGATTGAAAGCATTCGCCAAATTGCAGGCAAGATGACGTGACTCCGCTTCCCCGGAGAGCGATTCGGTCGTATTGCAGCATCAAACATTGGCTGTATCTCTCTTCTCTCTTCTCTCCCCGATCACAAGGCTCTCCTCCTCCCCCTTTCAAAGTACCCTAGATGCCAGTAACTATGCTATGATTGCCCGAGGCAGAGGGCTCTCAAGCCCATCATTCTGCACCCTAGCAAGCTTCTATAGCTTTTTTAGAGAGTGGACAACAGAGCAAGACTTCGCTCTTTTTCTTACGCTCGCCTAACAAATCCACTTTTTCAAAGTTCTTTGATCAACTAATAATGTAGCTCATTATCCCGTGCGTGGCCAAGCCTTCCCAGCTTGAGGCTCGAAAAGGCAACTTTAGCATCCTTGCAAAGTACGTCCATGGAACTACTTTCCCCCCCTATATTGGAATAGGTGCATGCCGTGAGCAAAGGTCAGACACACACAAAAAGCGCAGAAAGGCACACGTATACATGATAAGGCTAATGAATTACGCGGAAATGCGGGCATTGTGCGAACCTGCTGAGTTTAAAGGAGAAAAAGCTAGGACAAGGTTTGAATAGAGAACAACAACTCTAGCGCATTACGGGGATGAGATAGCGCAATAGCATCCGATCATCCCCATTTGCGGACAAATTAGCAGGTACGGTATTTGGCATGAATGTGAGCATGGCAGTTTGCTCACAATAGTGCTGCGAATATTAGGAATCAGAAGCAGAAGTGCATAATATTACCCATGCATGCATGGATTTATAGCGCTCATTTGCATACAGAGAGGCTATTCTTGCGCGCAATCTACTGGGTAAATTTCGCGATTCGCAAGCGAGCCTCGTTCGTGGGAGCTAGAGACCATACGCGGATAGCCTTACCGTCGGCATGTACGACCTAAACCGCGGATCGCGACCCCAGCATAGCCGTGCCCTTTACAACATATCAATCGATGCAAATGTATATATTGTTAACGAGAGTTCTTTTAGTTCCCAGCACTCCCATAACCCCCAAAATCCCCGTCAAAATGCATACCTCGGAGAAAAGCGACGGCTTCAGCGTTATCCGGCCCGACTCCGACGTCTCGGACACCTTAACAAAGCAATCATTATAGTATTATTAATTTTAGCCTTGTGTTTATTAATTTAAAGTATTTTTTTTAAAAAAACCACCGCAATCCACAATGCGTGCGCACTTGGACAATGGATAATGAAGCCCCAGACTACTGTAAGCTACCGTAACCTCCTCAATCTCCTCGGGAGCCTCTTCTTCTTCGTCCGTATCGGACCACTCACGGGACATCTCTATTATTCCCTTGACAGGATGACTAACGGTTGAGGGGGGGAATATAGAGGGGAAAGGCGACGAGAGGGACGACGATATGATGGAGGAGGACAATAAATGAAGAAGGGAGAAGACGGCTGCCCCGTTTATATAGGAGAAGCTAGGAGAAGAGGGATGGGGAGGGGAATGGGAAGACATGTGATACTAGACAAGGGAGACGCGACTAATAATATCGTAAATGGAATCGACTGAGAGGGGGGGGGGAGGTGCAAAACAAGCGATGCGATAGGCCCAGCGAATTAATTATACAACGGCCCTATATGACTAGTGTTCGATGACATGTCGAATCGGTTACTGTGGTTCATGCACATCTTTCATACGGTTTGGTACAGTGGCATACGTGGGCAGGGTCTGCCGGCAACTTACTGCAGTGGTTCACCCACAGAGCGATATCACACATTTTCGCAAAGATATGCTTTTGTAGCGAGCTGCCCAATACAGGAAAACTTTTTGCAGTAAGTCACCCAACCACGGTACCTGCAACCGTGCCCACCTATGCACAGTGGTTTATTCAAGATAGATCAAAAGTAAAAAAAAAAGAAAGAACCCGATTCGACGAATACTAATGCTCATGAGCGGGACGCAGGGATCAGCTAATAAGGCACATGATGATGATGATGATCACGCCATACATGGGCACACGTACCGACAATTATTTTAGTTTTGGGCCTACCAGGGTGCACATTGAGGTGTTTATTCGCATACCAATGGGCTTTCTGGAACAATGTGGTGCCTGCCAAGTTAAGCTTTTGCAAAATGAGGGGCCTACCACCCGACGGTCGGGTCCGTGCCCCTGTGTGCATCACGCTGTCAGCACGCGGATAAACGCCTTCAGCTCTACTGCATAAAATACCCCATAATATAATATTATTTTGGCATCTTAAGCTAGCCGACGAAATTGCGTCGGCATTCCGCATAGTCATAAGCAAAACTCGCCTCGAACCTCCTTCCATAGGAGGTTCGCGGCGAGGCTTGCAATTAGTGAAGATCGGAGATCAAAGGTCAGAGACCAAAGACCAAAGACCAAAGATCAAACCTCACCTCGGCAATGAGCGCTTCGATCGCCCGGGACGAGTGGTCGGGCGAGAGACCGTCCTTCTGCAGGCGCGTAATGATCTCATCGACCGTTCGGTATCTGAACACGAGAGGACTACGGTAGGGGATACGGTAGCTCGTTCCGAATATCAGGCAATAGAGGGTGTGCAAAAGCGATTGGGCAACCTTCCCCGCAATATTTTTAAAAAAAACGGGCTTACCAGTGTACGAAATCAGGCGAAATTTTACGGAAAATATAGGCCTACCAAAGTAAAATTCCGAAGAAATTTGGGCCTACCACCCATACTTCGGGTCGGTGCCCACGTATGGATTTGTTGACGAAAATGTTCCGTCACTCGTCTCTCATTCCTACCTACGACGAGAGAGCGGTAAGCGGTATGAAGAGAGTGCAGATAAAGTAGGAATGAGCGTTTGCTGGTGAAACTTTTGGTGAAAAAAATACTACTTCAAAGATACGCAACCCATGTAAGCGACTTCTGTAGAAAACTGATATTAAAAATAGAATTGTCTCAACAACGGCGCTGCAGAAGCTATCCAAGCTACAGGTTTCGTAGAATTTTTATATTTATGCAAATTAATTATGTTATTTTCGTCAATCCCTCTCCAATCAATCATTCCCCACCCCTCATATTCTTCGTTAGTCCCTCCACTACAATCTATACCCTCCATCTTTCTCTCTTCTCCCTCTCCCTCTCCCCCTCCCCTTAACCTGCTTGTTCCCTGTGGCAATGTCACTTCCCCCTTCTTCCCTCTGCGCCTCTGCGCTCTCTCGCCTGCCTGCACTCTCTCAGCGCCCTCTTTCTCTATGGACTCTCCTCGATCCGCGCACTCTCTACCCCTCCAATCGCCCTAGCTTCCCCTCAGGCGGTTTAACGTGCGCACTGAGAACGTCTTTCTCTATTTCTCTGTCTCTCTCACCTTCCCCTCTATCTCTCTCTATCCTTCCCTCCCTACATCTTCCAATAGACTGTGCACTGTGTCGCGCTTAAAGAAGTGGAGGGGCAAAAAAGATCGAACGAGAGAACACAGGCAAGCCTGAGAGAGTCCAGAGAAAGAGAGTTGGCCAGACGAGAGAGCATACGGATTGAGGAGAGCGGGCAGAGAAAGAGAGACGGGAAGGAAAGAGACAAAGGGGTGGAGTAGAGAACCCCCCCCCCCCCCGTGTCAGACAATAGTTCCTCTCTCAATCTCCTCACCACCTCTACTACTGGTGATTGGCTAGATTGATTGATTCGTTGAGGTTGACTGACTCATCTCTAGAGCATGCCATTCGGGTCTTTTTGATGTATATGTTTCATACCTCATTCATAACCGCGACGCGTCTCGTCACCATAAGCAGCGAAACGTATTGGTCAAGACGACCCGAATGGCATGCTCTACTCATCTCTCTTGGAAAAAAAATCAAAACTAAAATCAAAACCGGGACAACATAACAACTTGTAAGATGTGCAGCCTCAAAGCACTAATCTCTAGTTAGCGCAGAATCAAATATCAATAAGCAAAGACCAAAGATGAACGACCAGAGATTAAAGATCAAAGACCGTAGACCAACCGCGCGGTGACGACGACGTGGACGACGCGGTCGCGCAGCTTCCGCTTCAGCAGGTCCGCCTTCATCGAGGCGGAGACCGTCGGTCGGACTGCAAAGGCCGGGAATTAGCCGGTGACTTTAGGCGCCCCAACACCCGGCTACGGCTCTTGGCTACGACAAAAGCATACCATATCTGCATACATACTGTATTTACGTAGAGCATACATGCAAAAGCATTTTACAAGTAATTTATGTACTTAAAATACAAGAATACAAGGAGGTCCCAGAAAAAAAAGGAAAGATACCCGCATGGCTGCCGGCGCCGTTCGAACCTGCCGTAGACTGAAATACATCATTTGCTTATTTTTGCATTCATACAGTTCCCCGATACCTTAACCTTCTCTCATTTTTCATCTCTTTTTTTTGCCTATACCATTTGTACGGTACGCCCGCCCATTGCCAACCAACCCACATCTGCTCTCAGGACCGTACTAGCCAGTGTATGGTCCTACCGTAGTCCTCCGCCCAATCCTACCGTAATCCTCCCGACCTACCGTATTCGGCGAGGCGGACAGCTGGCGTCCCCCGTGGGTGGGCGTTCCGTTGGCCATCCGATGGGCGACGATGGCGGGCGGCGGAGGGGGCGGACGGTGCGCGGCCTGGTGGTAGCCGTTCAGTACCGTACCCTTCTTCGACGACGGCTTCGACCTGCGCATCAGCCGATATACGCACACACACTGCATTTAGATACATAATAGGGTTTGAAATACAAGCCTTTTAATTGCATTATGAGACCGAGAGAGTTATGAGGAGCGTGGAAGAATGAAGAGAGTCAGACGATAAATAAGCTAATCGCGCTTGGTTTTCAAACCCTAATACATAATATACTTTATTTGGCAAGAAATGCGATAAAGTAATAGATTAAAAAATGGATAGGAGAAGAAGATTTCATTTAGGAGGGGGGATTCACATCCGACTCTTTTGCTAAACTGGGGCAGATTCAAATACTGCAGAATATGAGAATGTATGAAGAAAATAGGGCTATGGCTGTCCAGGTTTTCTTGCTTCTCTACCGTTACCCCCATTCTCTCTATTACCCTACCGTACCCCCCCCCCTCCCCCTACTACCCACTTGTGCACGTCCTTCGCCCCCCGACTCTTCTCATCCTCCAGCCGCTTCGTCGCCTTCACCTTCGCCTCCTCGAACGAGTTGTCCGTAGCTTGGATCTACAGTAGGCGAGATTATCGATCGATACTACCGTAACCCCCCGGGCATTTTTCCAGCTTTTCCCTAATATATTTAGCGGGCAACTAGTAGTTACTCATCCATTCATGCATTATGCTTTCCCAAGCTCATATAACGGTCAAGGTTATTATTCATGGTAACTGCTACGCGCAATGTTCGTCTCGATCCCTAACCGCCGTCCCAGCCTAACGATTCCTTAGACGATTCGCTTCCGTCAGCGCAGCTGCTTGGCAAAACCAAGCCGCCCCCCAACGAAAAAAACTGAACTATCCGTTCGCTCTATGCTCCTAATGCACCTCTCCTTCCTCTCCTCACGAGTCACGGCTCATAGCAGACCCCTCAAAGCACGTATCCGCGCGGATTTCGAGATTATTTCGCGCCGCCGTAAAACTCGAAAAACAGCCAAATAAACCGAAACCAGAGAAAGTGCGAAACGGAAAAAATGCGGCTAATCCACAGCTAGTGCGGTTTTGCCAAAGGTTTGA
>LS847361.1:315966-345705 GCA_900490955.1 Micoletzkya japonica | reverse complement strand
ACTAGTTCCGCCACTTTCCGACTCGTTCAACGGATTCGCAAAATAGCATCTTGAGCGCGCTATGCTTTCAAACAGTTTTCCGATCAGGCCGCTATTACGAAAATGAGGCACGCTGACTCACAACCCGCTCTATTCTGACGGACGGCTTTCATCTCCCAAAAAAGGCCGACCAGCTCATCGAAAATCGAAATAGGATGCTAGAATGCATCATCACTAATGCGCTCACTACAGTCTTCATTACTAGACGGCCTAGCCCATCCTAATAATCGTCTTGCCCCAATCGCTGACTGACCCGACACGAGTCTACCGTAACTCCACCTACCGTATACTTCAGGCCGATCGAGTTCTTGGCGCGAAAGCCGACGCCGGGAATGGAGCAGACGACGTCGGCGTACGGCGTGGGCAGCGCCTGCTGCGAGAAGCGAAAGCGCACATCGCCAATCAACAGCTGTCCGCCGCCCTGCAATTATTACAATATTTATTACTGCCAATTATTTGTTCATTTAATACTTTCATCACTTATTTACTTCTTCTCATATTGTCCTCCTTTACCATCAGTTCTCGCGCAAGGTTTGTTGCTCAGTTTTTTGTCGATTTTGATCAAGCTCCCATCGGCCATCCCAGGTTAGGTTAACACCGTATCCCCCAATACAGTAACCCGTTAGCTTCTCACATTCACACCTCGTTCCTCCTTAGTCTTTGACTATCTCCCCCCGCCCCTTTCTTTCCCTTCAACTCGTTCTTCCGCATTCCGCATAGCCCTCCACTGTCTGATAATCTTCATTCCTCTTCGCCCCTTTGATTTAGCCCAAAACCACGACAATTAATGGCAGACACTCATGGCGCTTCAGATCCAGTGAGCCCCAACACCTGGCCCCCGCCCTGCTGATCTCGATAAAGAGCATAGAACTTCAACTTAAACATTGCCCAGCCAACGTTACGCTTAATGATACCCACGTGAAGCAATACTTCTGAACATTTGAGATCCCCCCTACGGTCTGTCCAGCTACATACAGCATACTGCCCATAACCAGTACGACCCCGTTTCCCCTTTTCGAGCAGAACAACCTAAAAACACGGAACTCTTTTCAGCGCCTTCACTGTATTCCACCCCCCCCCCTTCCCCCTTTCTCTCCTCCCTTCCTCTTCCATCAGCCTACGTGCCAAAGTCTACTCTCATCGTGCCAAACCAGCCCTCGTCCCCCCTTCATCTTTCTTATAGCCCCCTCTTCACCCTCTCCCCAACACATCTTCTTCTTCTGTCCCCTTTCCCCTATCGCCGATGCCAATCAATCCCACTTCAAACATAAACTATTTATAATATAATTATTTATAAATACCACCACTTCCCGTTATCGCATTCGTTCGCAAACTACTCGTATACTACAATTCTACGGCGATCACCCCCCCCCGACATTTACCACCCTTCCCAATTCAATTACACGCACACAAACGTGGATATTCATAGCACGGCTACCAGAATACGCATAAGAACTCAATGCAATCTTGTCGCAATGCAAAAACACGCTACAGTATTCTGCGCGTATCTGACGGGCGGCCCCCCCAAAAGAAATGTTCTCAAAGCCTTAGGGCCGGGCAATTACCAACTGTCGTGACTCTCCTTCGGTCGTTACGCATAATGCATTAGGGCCAAGGACCGACACCACCGTAGCCACAGAACCTCTGAGGCCAAGCTAGAGACGTCCGCTCGAGTTTATCCAATGATTGGATTTAGTGGTCTCTGTCACACTTGCCTTTCGAGCGCCCAAAGTGGAAATAAGTTCAGACTACGCACGACCGTTTATATGAGCAGAGCTAAGACGTTAAAAATGCTTTAAAAGCGGCACACTTCAATTCGCGATAGAGCAGTTCAGTTTGCGATAAAAACAAGTCATTCCAAAGGTATTTGAGGCGTGACGCGTATGAACGCGCCCATTTTCGTGGTGAGAGTTGTCATACGGTAACTCATTTTTAAAATTTTTCCGCTACAGTATGCTGAAAGTGTGTGCCGTTTTTAAATGTAGGTGCAAAACGGTCGTGCTACGCATAAAAGCGACACACTCGCTTACACAGCTCACCCAGTCAAACCTCCGTTCTGACGTCACCCACCCCACCTTTCCTATGACGGCTTCGGCCCCCCCTCTCTACGCACTATCGCTGTCTGTCAGTCAGTCTGTCTGTCTGTCTCTTCGTGTGTCTGTCTGTGCGCTTTGCTCGATCACAGCACACCGAATGAAAGCGAAGCGTTTGAAAAGGAGCGAGCATCCCTCCCCCCCCCCCCCAACCTCCGCTCCTATTTGCCTATCTGTTCTCCCGCTTCTCTCATGTGATCTTCCATCATCCAACCATCACCACACCGCCATAGCCTATTTCCTTTCTTCGTAAGCTATACATACTCCCCCCCACGAGCTGTTGATCCAGGCGGCCCAGGCTACTTCCCTGTTTACGGGGGGGGGGGGGAATTTGCCCCGAGAATGAAAAGGCCAAAGCTCAGATTTACTACATCTATCACATATAGACGACAATGTAGCCTGCAGAATGCCCCTTATACTAATTAGGTGCCATCACAGGCCGACCGTCCGAGGAACCTATCATATTACGCTACGTAAGTTACGTGAGCATCCCTAATCGGGGGGGGGGGGGGAAGCATACATCCCAACACCTTATCGGACCATGAACAAATTTTAAAGGAGCTCCATTTGGAACCGTAATTTACTCAAATTTCTGACCGATTCCATTCATTTCTCTTCTACGCCCTTCCCTCTCTCGCTATGCAAATGAAATTATGTTCCATTAACATGGTTACGGTACCCAATGGTCCTCCTGTAGACTCTTTACCATATCCTAAACAAGGCCGCACCTATTGCCATAAGATGTCCAGCCCATCCAGCTTTACAAGCCACACTACAATTATCCATCAAGAGGCAGGTATGACTAAGCAAACTACAGTATTCATCCAGTTTCACCCCGTCCACCTCCTCTCCCTAGGCCCCCGGTCGACCCCTCTACAGAAAATACTTCTCCGCCGTTCCCCTTCCCCCCCTCTTTCCCTATTGGATTATGTTTCACCCCCACACTTTAAGCCCCCCCCTCTTCCCCTCTTCCTTTTACCCCAAAAGCTGTTCAAATCCTCTCCATCTCTTTTCTATCTTTTCATTTCGCCCCTTCTCTTGTTCATGTCTATTCATTCATCGGTGTTCAATGTTTACATTTAATCCCCCCCCTCCTTTCTCTTCCCTTCGAACAGTTAATCACTCCCTCGTTATAGAGCCCAATCCATATGTGTATTCTCGGTCTGTATGGAGTAATCCGATCGATAAATGATATTGGTAAAGCTGATAGTTATATTCCCTTTCGAGCTGCTCTTTTTTTCTAAAGAAAACAAATAGAACGATATAGTCCCCGAAACTGAGCAAAAACGGTAAAAAAAGGTGTGCACAGGAAGGAGGGGGGGGGGCGAGAGCGCAGAGAACGAGAGTGAAGACAGGCACGTAGAGGAATGCGGTGCACAAGAGGGCCGGCGATGATGACTAACTCTCGCCTCTTACGTACTGTCAGAGACGCAGAGGGGATTACGAAGGACGACGAACGCACAGACACAGTCATTAGAGACAGGCCGACAGACAGAATAGAATAGAGTAAGCCCCCCCACCCATTGCGGTGTTTATGCTTGTGATTTGGGTGTGTGAGGTAACGAGAACATCGGTGCTGTACACATACATGAGGTAAGGGTAGAGAGAGAAGGGGGGGAAAGAGAAGCAGAGAAGCAGAGATAAAAATCAGTGCGTCACAAAGAGTTAGACAGAGAGGAACGAACGGCTGTTCACAGTATAGAAGAATGCACAAGATAAGAACAACGACTGTAGTACTACAAAGAGTCGGACGATCTCTTGCAAGAAACAAGAAAGTGAGCAAAGTAAGTGAACGATGCTATGCAAAGTAATGGATACTGTAAGACAAATGAACCGTAAGATTAGGTCATCAAAGTGCCGCAATGGACCGAGACAGTAGGGCTTGAAAACCAAAAACCAAACTTTTTAATTGCATTATGAGACCCAGAGAGAGTCGTGAGGAAAAAGTGAAGAATGAAGAGAGTCAGGCGATAAATACGCTAGGTTTTCAAACTCTACTAGACAGGAGAGAAGAATGAAGAGACCGCGCACATGCATGACTTCGTCTCTTGGGTAGTGTTCGCACAACGAATCTGATAACTCGAGCGCGCAATGGCGCGAGAGCAAACGCACGGCTAAGCACGCAACGGAACTCTACAGTACCCCTACCGTAACCTACCCCCCACCCCCCTCCACCTACAGTAATCCCTACAGTACCTGTGGATCGACGGCGAGCCGCAGCCGCGGTTTTCGCTCCGAGGCTGCAAAATGAGCATTCTTAACTGAACTTAGCCCTTAAGGCCTAAGGCTTAGCTTAACTCAAGCTTATTAAGCCGAATAAAGAAGTCATCAAAAGCTTAAAATGACGGTTGATCGGATTTGTCAGCCTTCCAACTCAGGTAGGATATCGCTTTTCGTCATTGGTAGGCTGACCAAGCCCTAATCTAACGCATTGCTAATCTATACTTTTCGGTTTTCCGTAAAGCGGTCGACGTGTGGTCACATTGTCTTTCGTGTTTTTCCTCTTTTTTCTTTTTGCCTTTATTTCCTTCGGTCCCTTTCTCTGTGCATGCACGTGCATGAGCATTGCACACTTCTCAGCCCCTCCGGAGAGGGAGATAGGGTGGGGGCACAAAAAGTAGTGGCAGCGGAGGGAAGAGGCAGCTTAGGAGGTAGAGCGACCAGACAGTTTTGTGTACGAGACAACCGAGTAATATACGTGTGTGTATGTATGTATAGGTTGTTTGCGCCCTTTTGCCTTCTCTCTCCATCTCTCCTTTCCCCCCCCCCCTCTAACTCTTCGCCCATTTCTCACAGTACATAACCGTGCTCATCTATCTCTCCGCTCCCTAACACAAGTCACATGACATCAGTACAGATAACAAGGCAAAGTTGGTAGACCCACACGCATCTACAAGTGGCGCGACCGAGGCCTTGGTACGACCCAAGGGGCGACCATTACAAGCTATCAATATCCCAATCGGCCCAACCGCCAACCACAAAAGCCGTAGCAACCGCACAACCAAGCACGCAATTTGCTCAATATTTTTGCCATCCTGGGATTGACCAAATTACCAAAGACCAAAGACCAAAGACCAAAGGACCAGCTTGAAGATGCAGAATTGCCCACTTACTGAGTGCCTGGAGAGCCTCATCCGTCAGCTTCACGCTGATCACGCATTCCTCCGGGTTCGCGTCCTGCGATAACCTGCAAAAATAATATTTACTAAATATATCATCGTGCCTTTTTTTAATCTCCCGAGTCAGGAATCCCGACTCTTTTCACAGCTTTCTTAGCAGGTTCAGCAGGTGGGGTTTATGAGAAACCCTTATTTATCATAGTGTAGAGTCGCCTCTTCCGGCTCATTTCCTCGTTATGATTCAGCGAGTTCACGCTTCATAGGCATACACCCTATTTTGTATACTAAAATCGTGGAGCTTCATCTACTTTTCATCCATCTAGCTCAATACATCAATGGGCTGTTCGTTATTCTCATTATTCTGCGTCCCTCGTCAGTTAGACATGTTTACTACATCGCCCATAATAGCCTTCCCTACATCATGCCAAGAGCTCATGCAGTAGACACTATCGAAAGAAAGCCGCCACAGACCAACACCGCTTCTCGGCATTTGTAGCAGTACAAATTGCTAAATTCAGTGCGGCACGTATAATCTCTAGTGCAGGGAATATTTTTGCACCGTCTCACGTATTGCATGAATTACTACATCGCTGCCTAACAGGGTGGGTCACCAATGTCTCTGTTAGGCTGAACTATGTCGAAGGAAGACATCAACAATACCCGATTCAGCTACACATCAAGGGTATGCCGGATTGCCCAAAAAGCGTCCCTGCTATCGCTGCACAGCCAACTGCCAATGACAAGGCATTTCCCAGCAGAAACATAAGAAGAAGAAGAAGAGACGGAGAAGCTCTCAGGGGGAATGTACAAGGCCACGGCCTTACAGCCATCCACCCCTCCCTTCCACTTCTTCTTCTTCTTCACCGGGCTCATTCCAATTATCCCTTCCCAGAACCTGGGCTGTGTCCTCGCTATACATTGTCAGTGTATACATGGCATCCCCTTGCCTGCACGTACCGTCAAAACCGAAAATTCTGGGACAAATGCCGTATAATACGGCATAATACCGTAATATTCACCCCGCTTTAGCACCCGGCTCCGAAATCCATAAATAAAACTTTTTCAGCGCTTTCCTATGTAATTTATGCTGCTCTTTCCGAATATGCCAGAAATTTTTGGATTAGATTTATTCTAAAGCTGATCAAGCGAAAAATACGGTATTTATCCCAGAATTTTCGGTTTTGACGGTATTCGTGTCTAGCGTTCTCCCGATGGCAGATGACCCAGTCATCTAAAGTGCATTTTCGTCTGCGGTCTCTTCATTCTTCTCCCCTCCCTCTCTTCATTCTTGCACTTTGATGACGCGGTCATCGGTCATCGGGAGAACTCTAGTCGTGCCCCTATCACAATCATACAGATGATGAAAGGCATTGCAGGGAGTTGGAAGGTCTTTTCAGCCCTCTAACGATAGGTAATCGCCGAATCGCATCGCGGCCGAACTGCCCTCTCTCAACCAAGCTGGCCGCTTTCGACACTATCACCGTGTTAGGATCATTCCCATCGTCCGTGATAGCCCCTCCATCCCTCTCATGATCCCTATCACTACTCCAACAAGTATCATCATCCCTACTCCCCCCCCAACAATCAAGTGTCCCCCCCCCTTTCCTTCCCTTTCCTCTACTTCATTCTTCTTCCCCCTCGTGTCCCTCTCAGCTTCTTTCTTCTCTCTTTCCCCCCTTCTCTTCTTCTTCTTCCCTTCATTGCTCGCGCGCGGTGCGCGTCAGCCCAGCAACGAAACCCGACTTGTCTAACAGGAATAGACACAGGAGGGGGAGGGAGGGAGGGAGGGAAAGAGAAGTGAAGAGAAAGAGGAGAACGCACGTCGATGGCACCTGAGCGCCGATAGATCGTGATCGACTACCGTTCCCCCATCGCTGCTCCTTATCCTTGATCGAGGCTGATCAGGCGATAATATTGACGCCTTCACCGCTCATTACGAGGTACACCAACAAGTGCCCTGATCAAGCTACGCTCGAAAATGTGCACGTAGACATTGGCCGAGAATGCTCTCGTCACGGTAGCAGACCAAGGACCGGTGAGCTTTATCACAACAGGGCTATACCAGGATATCTCTGCCCATCTCCCCGCTCCCACCGTAGAGAACAACCGGGGACTAGTAGTGCCCAGTTTCGGCCATTCGCCACTCTTGTGCTTCCGCTCATTGTCAGATGGCTGCTCGCTGTCGATAGCCCCCACCTACTATACCAACGGAGGGTGAATCATCAACAGAGCCTGGCCCCCTGCTGTACAATTGGGCACGAAGGAGGCAAGAAATTGGGCGTACAAGAAGTAGAGCGGGGAGTCTCTTTTCTTCGTGCATTCATAGCTCACGGGCACTGAGCGACGGGGAGGGGGACGGAGCAGGAAGTAGCATTGGGTCCTGATCGGACGGCATTGTGATGCAATCGACTGTATCCCGCGTGTATCGGCACCCCTCGGGCGTCACCTCCACCGCCATTTGCCCCCTTTTTCTAGCCTCCTCCCCTCCTCGCTCGTTCTAACCTTCTTCTTCTTCTTCTTTCCCCGCTCCACTCCTCTCTTGTTCAACCAGAGATGGAAGGGTGATCGGTCGTGGGGGCGCCCCCCCCCCCTATCCATCCTTCTCTTGGTAAGGGAAAGACGAGTAGGCGAGGCAGCGGTAGAGTTGGTAGAGATGGAGGAGGGGAAACGTGGATAAACCGCCCCCCCCCCCTCTCTCCCTGGGATGGATGGATGCACCGTGATAGCGAGCGTCTTTGCTCAGCGGATAAAGGCGATCAATCAGCTTGCACCCTTTCCGGTGACTGTATGCGAGCTGACAGCTGCTGGAGAGTAGTCCCGTCCCCCCCATCACTCCGCATCCATGTCCATCTCTCCCCCCCCCCCTCATCCTCCATGTGAGCTGGTGGTAGACAGCAGCCCGCCAGTCAACCGCCCACTATCCCCCCCCCAGATCCATCATACCACTGACGATGGTTCAGCGATTATCGACTTACTGCAGGTGGAAAAGAAGGAAAGTGCAACTGCATTGCCATTATGCCACCTCATACGGGCGCTGGTCGACAGTATCAAGTGTGGCCAAAGCGAAACAATGACCTCCCCCCTCACCGAACACTCTTCGTACACCCTCAAAGGGGGGGGGGGCTTGTGGGATGCCCGTGACGTAGTCACTCTGCCTCTTCTCTCATAGCATGAGCCAGGGCCATCCAAGGGGAGACCCTTTACACCGTGTCCCTCATTCCTGTTCGTTCGGAGGATGTATCCGCTTTCAGCGTGGCATGCTTGCTGTTAGCGGCTTACACACACACACACCTTTGCTATTTTTTTAAGGACGACTCCATTCCGCAATCAGAACAACGCATTTCGCATGCACGATGGCTCTGGTTCGGAGCAGCACGAAGGGCAGCACGGAGTAGCGCATACTCCGGGGTTCGAGGGAGCCATTTGCATCATGCCAGTCCCATGCTGTTCCCCCGTTAACCCTCACCATACACTTGTGGAGCGCCACCTAGCGTGGAAAAAAGGGTATAGAAAGATACGTCAAGCATTACCACATTCAGAAGTGTAAGGCCAGCGTTTGAAATAATTTCGCGATAATGTACGCGGCATGGCAGCTAATGCGTTTCTCATAGCAGTCATCTGCCCCGGAACGCCGCTATACTTAGCGATAAATATAACTCGCATTGACGCATGAATACCTCCTACATGGCAGACTGCGCACGAAAAGCGACAAATGCTTACATTTTAAAGCTTTTCCCATCATCTACCTTCCCCAGCCATGCTACGCGTTCCTTCCGTAAAAGCGTTCCCAAATAATCATCTATTTTCGTATTCGCACGGCATTTCTTGCACGAAGCTCAGCCCCCCACCCGCCGATGTAGAGCCCATAATGCATTAGTCTAGCGTCGTCCTTTCTGAAGGAAAAGGACAGCTTAACCAGCAGTACCCTTTACAGAAGGCCAACTGAAAGGCAAAATATAGCCCTTGGTGGGTAGGCAGACAAAACACCGCCAAGACCAGGCTGGAATTCGGTTCGGTTCGTAGCCGCATTCCATATTTATAGTAGAACGCGCATCCCATGGGGCAGTGTATTTATGCCCATGCCCACACACTGCCACTTTCCTATTCTAAAGGCCAATGCCGTTCATTAGCACAAAATAGGATCCGCCTGCTATTCGCAAAATAACGTAGTATTTGAACTACGCACACCCTAAGCGGTGGCTACACTACAGTATATCCTATACGGAACACTCAGCCCAAGCCGCACGTCATCGTACATACTACGCAGGCTGTTGTTTAGCCAGCCTTTCCTCGAGCGCCACCAATATCATAACCAAGTCTCCTGAGATGTGCGTTGTTTAGTGTTCCCCCATTACCTTTGTATACATATCGCGTATATTAAGTAAGCAAGCCAAAAGTATATTCCCTCACTTGTGGTACAAGCAAGTGAAGAGAGAGAGAGTGAGAGTGAGAGTGAGAGTGAGAGTGACTGCTTGCTTCCCTATCTATCCCTGCACCCCACTCACTCCTCTCCCCCCATCCCTTTCCATCATCATTTCTAGTCTCTCCTGTTGTGCTACTCTTCTTCTTCTTCTTCATCTTGTTCTCTTTTCTATTTCCCATTTCGTCGCCATTATCGCCCTCTTCCCCCTTCCCCCCTTTCACTCCTCCACTCTCTTCACACACATACAAGAGGTGGGTGCACGATGAACAAGGGCACTCCCCTCCTCCGCCATATGATGCGTATATACGGCCAGAACAGCATGTGACCGGGGCAAGATAAGCATCGTCAATTTACAACAAATGCATGCGTCTTATCTGACGACACGGGCCCGGACATCAGCAATAGACCTCAACCACACGAACTCACGGTCGCGAGCATACAGTATACAGCGCCGCCGAAAACGGGGAAACAGAGCACCTTTAAAGGCAGGCTCGAGACGCACAACCATGAAAATGGCTTTGCTCCCTAGTTTAGTGTACTCTCACCCGCCGCTTTGACCACGTCAATCCACCGGGGGGCTCAGACCGATAAGACGTGTCCAGGAAGGAGTCAACAGGGAAGTTTTCGGCATACGTAACCACGTATATCCCCCCGCATGTCGTACAAGGTAGGGTTCGAAAATCCGCCGTGATTTGGGGTACCATCGCCCGATCCTTCTTCCGTGCTTCTCATCACTCTATCGGTCGTGTAACGCGATTGAAAGGTAGAGCACGCCCTTCGGGTCTTTTTGATGTATATGTTTCATACCTCATTCATAACCCCGCGACGCGTCTCGTCACCACAAGCAGCGAAACATATTGGTCAAGACGACCCGAATGGCATGCTTTATTGAAAGGCTAGGCTTTCAGCCCCCTAGTACAGGGCCGTACCGTTCGATCCCCTTGATCTGCCTGCGCCCATTACACTCCTCTCCACACTGCTCGGGTCCATGCTAGCTACACAGAACCGCGTGTGCATGGTTGCGTATACGCAGTTCGAATCGATGTTGTTCGTCCACCACATCAACTTGCGACACTTCCCCCCCCCCACCACTCCCCTCTCCTCATAAGTGGGCAACCTTCCCCGCAATATTTTTAAAAACGGGTCTACCAGCATAGGTGGGCACGGTTGAAGGTCGGTTGAAGGACCGTGGTTGGATAGCATACTGCAGATTTTTAGCAAGTATTGGTTAGCTCACTGCAAAATAATATCTTAGCGAAATTGGCCGACATCTATGTATGGGAGAATCACTGCAGTAAGTTACCGGCAAACCCTGCCCACGTATGTCTACCAGGGTACGAAATCAAGCCTACCAAATGAAATTTTATAGAAAAAATAGGCCTACCAAAGTAAAATTCCTAAGAAATTTGAGCCTACCACCCATACTTCGGGTCGGCGCCCTGCCCTATGCCTCTCCTATTCGGTACCATCTATGCATCAATACAGACACCGATCGCTCCCTACCCACACGTCCCCTTTTGTAATACATTACTATACAACCAGGTCTTGTGGAAGTATATATTGCCACTGTCGAGGCGTTAGGCATGCTGCCATATGCTATTCACAGAGTTGAGGTGTCACAGTGGATCGGTATTCATAGGTATACGAGCCACATTGACCAGAGTCTTGCCAGAAGAGGGGGTTATCGCCCAGCGATAAGAGCTCCCCCCTTATTCCTCGGCCATGTGCCAATCTTCTCCACTAGCTCTCCGTACGCTGTCCGTGTGCTCTTTCCTGCCCTTTCCCTTCCCCCCTCATTTATGAATATTCCGGAATGAACGAACACCGTTGACAGACACATAGACACACACACACGCCCACAGACAGCAAACTAACGGCCGCCTGTGCGTAGTGCGTAAGAGAAGGCGAACGACGAAGAGGAGGAAGAGAAGAGGTGGAGAAATAGCCAAAAGGGCAGAAGAGCAAAGAGACAGAGCGAAAGAGCAGCATGGAATGAATCCTACGTGGACACGCACCCCCCCCCCCAAATAGCGGATTGGCGTAGGATATTGCCAGATAAGCACTAGAGATGAAGCCAGACCTACTGGCCAAGGATACAAAGAGAAGCTTCACTTTGTGCAGTATCAGTGCGCGGTTTCTCAAGAGACTCGGAAGTAGCTTATACGGTAAAAGGCAAGAAGCAGCGAGCGCAGAGGCACGGAGAGAAAAAAAAAGAGTTTTACTGAATTATATACGGCTCCGGAAGCCACAAATACGGTAGAGAAAATGCGTCCTATTTCCGACGAGAGCGCGAAACGGTATGAAGGCACGTAGGAATGATGCAATACTGACGGATCGCTTTTCAATCATATCAAGAAAATAGTTCGTAAATGTGAAAATGAGCCTAAAGCAGGGTTCTCTTTTTGACGCCTTTTCTCGGTTACATTTCTTGTGTGCATGCTGCGTAGGCATATCCTGGTATTTACAGAGGCGTGAAACATAACCGAGAAAAAGACGTCAAAAGGAGAACCCCAGCCTGAAGGTGGCTACGTACCGGTACACGTCGAACTGCGGCGGGGAGAAGGGCGCGTCGAACTCCGCCATTTTTGTGTGCAGGAAAACTGGAGGAGAAGCTGGAGATGAAGCTTAGATTAACGAAGATGGAGAAGCAGAGACGCAGGGCAAGAGAAGAGAGACTATCGACACTCAGAGACGAGACGGGCGCGTTGTGTGCTGCAATGTACGGGAACTGTTATGACCGAGACTGGGAGGGGAATCGGGGGGGGGGGGGGGGGAGTGAAGGGTTTGAAGGGGGGCGAAAACATAAGGATAAATTCAGTCCCTCTCCCCACCTCAATTCATCTATGAATATATCTCTTTCAAGTGGATGAAGGTCTACCCTTCAAGCTGAGGCTAACGACCACAAACGAACCTTTCCCGTGTGCGTAACAGGCCGCCTAATAACCACTACTCCCCGTTCTTCCCTGAACAATTCTCTGCTGCCGCCAATTAGCCAGCAGCAAGCTATCGGTGGTTTGTTCAAGGTAAAGGGGGGGACAGTAGGTCTGGTCTCATTATCCCCGCACGATCGCCTAAATCAACGCGCACAAAACATTTAAAAGGACAGCGAGTGGCGAACCGCGACGCGTACGTGACGCGTATTGAGAAGCATTTTTAAGCCAAAATCTGACTATGGTATCAGATCTCTAAAGGGAAGTTCTGTCCCACAATTAGATGTAGGTTGTAATCGTACGTGTCCCGTTCAATCATCAGGTATAGTGGATTAAGAAGATCCCCGTCGGAAAATCATTCCGAATATAAGGCGAGAGATAGAGTGTGAAAAGGTGACAGAATTAAGCTCATTTTGGAACAAAGGAAACTGACGGATCGGCTTACTCCACTATATTATTGACGGACAAAAAACAACGCTCATTCCTATTTGGTGTCAGCCAGTCTCTTCATACGGCACGAATCATACCGCTTCGCGCTCTCGTCGCACATTTTGAATGACAACAGGCGGCGGTGCATTGTATCCAACCACAAGTCAGGCAGGATGCCAAGCACGGCAGTTGGCCAACCGCATAATCAGTCCAACCCAGCGTCGCGCAGCCACTAACCAAGCGGTTTCAACCGTATCGTCGAGAATCGAGTTTCTTTCGCTCGTCTTCGGCCAACCCGGTCTACCTACTAACCATTCGCCTACTTTACATCACTTTATCACAGTGAAGCATCGAGGGAAAGAAAGTATTGGGTTAGAAAGGGAGAGCGAATGAGCCCATCGTAACCTCCCACTCCATTTTATTACAATACATAACCTCCCCTTTATCAATCTGCCGCCCGCCCATAGCTAAAAAGGCAGCCTAAACTTCATCATACGCTTTAAGTAAGTAGAGCATTCCATTCGGGTCTTTTTGATGTATGCGTTTCATAGATCGTCACCAAAAGCAGCGAAAGATATTTGTCAGAGCCCGCAGCAAAACAACATACATCTCACGTTCAATAAAGCCTAATGGCATCTATCTCATCCCTCCCCTTACGGTTGCCGTGCCATTGTGTATCACTCAGTCTCAACTCAATACAACTCCCATCCAGGCTAAGTTAAGCTACTAGCTCTCAAACATCACATCTTTCGGTGTATACCATCTGTTCTTTGCAGTTCGGCTTGGCATAGCTTTATCGCGCGGACCTACAGCTTTGCTGGTGTTCCGACTCTATTTCCCGGATAAGGACAGGCTCCTACAAAGATAATGTGACAGCGGCCGAGCACGAACGTAGCCGTGTAAGAGGGTCAGAAAGTGAACCCAGTCGCATTTGTCGCATACGCAAGTTCTAGAAGAATCGACCGACCAGCATTTTACAGCTGCATTAGATGGCTAAGCGTATTTTCTGGTTATGAATTAGCCCTAGAATATGAGAACCAGAAAAAAGGGCTCCCAGTCACGTAGCCTAACCAAGCTATACCCTAACCTATACCATAGGCATAGCACGCTAAAACACGCCCCGAAAAGGTCGCCCCCAGCAACGGGGGGGGGGGGGGGGGGGAGAACGAAGGCAAAGCCCCCCCCCCCCACGGGAATTGTAGCATTTCAACCACGTCTTTATTTCTCAGCAAAGTATTTATGCTAAACCAATAATCTTGTGTGATGGGTACTCATCAAAAAGACCCGAGTGGCGCGCTCTACTCACAATCAGAACCCGAGCCATGGCAGAAGGAAAAACCTTATCCGAGATGCTAGCCCAGGCTACCTAACTCAATAACGCACTTAGGGCCTTTTAGTCTAAGCCATCATCCCCTAAAGACTAAGCCATAACCTTCCCTCCACCATCAACCTCGGCTATTCACCCATTCACATTCGCCCCCTCACAGGTCACACACACACACATACGTCTCCCCTTGTTCTCGCTAAAAACCCTCCCAACTTCCTCCTAACCTCTCGTTCTCCGACAGCATACTAGCCTTGATCCTAAGGGGTTATTGTACGAAATTTGCGTAAATAACAATGATAATATCCTTGAAATTCGCCTAAAATAGACTCACTCAAGAAGGGGGCGTCCCCATACACCCGATGCGCGTGTGGAGCCTGCGACTGAGCTCCGCAACCTGAATGGAACGATGGAGGGAGGGGGTCTATACGGGGGAAAGGGGGAGGCCTAGGGAGGGAGTAGAGCATTCCATTCGGGTCTTTGTGACCAGTACGCGTTTTTTTTTGGCGCTTTTGGCGATGAGACGCGTCGCGGTTATAAATGGAGTATGAAACGTATGCACAAAAAAAGACCCGAATGGAATGCTCTAGGAGGGAGAGAGTAGGTAACGCTAAATGTAGTGTCGAACGTTCTCGGTATTACACGATGGCCGATAAGCGTTAAATCTTTCACGATCAGCATCTCAGAATAATGGTTGGAATATGGACATGACGATGTGTCAAAGGACATAGCACGCTGTAGGAACTTCACGTTTAATTGATACGGTAGAAAGGAGAAGGGGGGAGTTACACTAACAATTACACCGATAGGAGCGAAGAAGAGCATGGAATGAATGAAGGGGAAGGGGAGGGGGATAGGAGGGAGAGAGTAGAGAGTAGCGAGAGAGCGAAGAGATAAAAAGCAGGGGAGGGACAGACAGATCCACATAGCGCTATGCGATGGGAGAGGAGAGGGAATGGGGAGGGGGGATTGGGGGGAGTTGAGAGAGTTGAGAGAGTATAGAGGGAGAAAGAGAGAGTTGAGAGGGAGAGGGGAGAGATAGAACAAACGGGAATTAGACGAGGTGGCGGTGACTGGGGGGAGGGGAGAGGGAGAGAAGAGAAGAGAAGAGAGAGTGATAAAGGACAGGAAAGAGGAGAAGAGGCGGAAGGGTCTGATAGGCATGTGCAAAGATGGTTGGGGGGAGGGGGGCTTTTACTCATCCCTAGCTCTGTTTAAGATCATATTTCGAGAAATAAGCCTACCAGCGTACAAAAGTTTCGGACATTGCTTAGCCTATTAATTGAAAATTTGCAATAAATATGAGTAAAATCTAAAAAAAAAATTATACTGGTTCGGGGATTGATCATCAATTTATACAACTGTTCAGCAGTCGTGAGCGATAAAGCAAGCTTTTTTTTCCCGCACAATCTATGCGAGGCCGCGAACTAAAGAAGGAGGCTAATATCCGGTATCTAGTGATGACCTTAGCAGATAATACCTGAGGGGGGGGGGGAAAGGGCGAGCTATGGGACAGTTTGAATGCGGCCTGGGCGCGAACTCTTACACTCTCGCACTAAGGTTACGGTAGCGCTTGGTTTGGTGTTGAGCGGAAAACAAATGCCCTTGGATACTGTAGCCCATTCTGCAGAAAACATGAATTTTTGGCAACGTGCCAGGTTGTGTGCACCCTATCCCCTTGTCAGGGCGCCCAATCAAGTACCTACCGCCCCGAATCCACTTGGCCCTGATTGAGTGCTCTGGTGATACGCGAGAGACGAACCACTCGAGAGGAGGGCAGTGACCGCGAATGAAGTGGGGGGATAACAGGGAGGATAAGAGGAGGGGGAGGATAGGATGGACATTTTCGCATACCAGATACGAAATATATAAGAGTATGTTCGAGACATTTCACAACGAGAGATGTTAGCCGCCTTTTCGTTCTCATTTTCGTCAAGGTTGACACTGGGTTCTTTTAGGGGTTTTGCAACCAAGCCCCTAATAGCTCCTACCGAGAGTGAGTGATGGGATGCATGGAAGAACGCCGAGACTGTTTTTGCTTTTCAAACCCTAGCATTATAGACGCAAACTTTGCAAAGCCCGTAAAGGAGAGACCACTCATGTTTTCTTCGGCTTGGTTGTGTGGGTAATTTGTTAGCCCAAAAGTACTGCACGCTTCCCCGTCCCCCCTTCATCTCCGCTCAAAGACTTGCTAATCTGCATAATCGATCACCTAACTTGCGTAATATAAACGAACACGTGCGCACTGTTTACGTCATTTTTTTTTGCGGAAGGTCGAATACAATTACGCCTTCAATGTTTTCACCTGCATTGCGAATGCTTTTGAAAAGAAAATAAATCTGTTTGTCGAAAAAAATCATGGCCATTCACGTCCCGATTCACGTGTCTAATTGCCACTTGAACCAATTTATTCTTATTAATATCTGCATTTAGCAGACGTGCTCATACTTATTACCCACAAGCTAATTACGGTAACCAGTAAATGCAAAAAAAGATCAACTCCGGAAATGCGCATTTCCTATTTTGCGGCTCTGTGCAAAATGCAGAGAAAGGAGCTGTAGCCTTCGGTTATTGACCGAATGGCGAGAGTCAGGGTAAAGTGTTCGAGAAACTCGAAACCTCTTAAAGCAGTACGGAGCAGAGAGGGCACTCATTACGGGTGAAAGTAATGTTGTTTTTTCTAAATTTAATTTAGCTGAGGCGGATAGAGTGACACTTGCCAAAACAAACGCCGACGGTAAATACGCGATTTTCTTTACTTTCAAAAACGAGAACTTACGAATCGAGCATAGGGAGTGTTCCATGACCACGTTTTATGCCCCATATAATCAGCGTTTATCACTCGCGGCTAACAGCTTGAAGCATATAACGAAAAGCACACAAAATTGACCCTAGTCATGAGGGTGGCATTTGGCCAACTCTTGGCGGTACTGCACAATTGACTATCTACCTATCTAGTCGTGCTCCTCCCCACCGTTCTACCCTATCGTTTCTTCCATTCTGGTCGCTTCCCCCGTCCAATCCCTCCATCTCTTCCACCCAACCACTAAACATGTGATAGGTCGCCGACGTGCCAACGAGAGAAAGAGAGAGAACCTGCCCCTCTCGATTGGGACAAAATGAAAACACCACCGCTGAAAGCGTCCCCGCACAGTGTTAGTATGCAGACATTTCCATTTCACCTTCCTCTCCCTGCCGCACACCTCACGGTGTATCTGAATAAACAAACGAATAAATAAATAAATTTGACAGCCCAGACACTCAAATAGAAAATGATTATCAATATTTCTCATACGAACAGGGGTTATTGTTCTCAAAATACAGAAGGTTTGTGCCCGAGGGCATGAAATAGTGCCCGGCTAATCATGATTCGTGGCATTGCACAATCTTACACGACTGGACGCAACCAGGAAGGGGGGGGGGGTGCAGAGAAACGAGCAAACACGTTTATTGGGAGGAGAAGAGGGGGGGGAGAACGATGGATGATGAATCACGACAATCGATACCCGGGTAGGATTCCGTAATAAGCGCACGGGGGGTTTGAGAGCGGCAGCGAGACGAGAGAGATATAGTGGATTAAAAGATCCGTCGTAAAATCATTCCGAATATAAGGCGAGAGAGTGTGCAAAGGTAAGAGAATCAGACTCATTTTGGAACGGAAGAAACTGACGGATCGGTTTATTCCACTAAACATGTGGAAAAGATGCGGTTTCCAGCGAGAAAGCCTAGCAAAGAAGAGGGGAAATGGCAACATCAGCACCGTGAAAAGCAACTGATAAGGCGCGTAATACTCTAGTGAGTCGACTCGGAGCGTTTGAATCCAGAAAAGGCGCGAAGCCGGCTTATAGACGGGTGCGGCGTTGGGGAGTGGGAAACGGAAGAAACGAGGAAGCTCTGGGCAGGGGAACCCGCGGGAGGGTGGGGAGTGGAACGAAAAGCGTTTGCTTGCTTGCCAGGGCCTTTGTTACGGGCGCGCGCGTCACTATCCCCCTCCCCTCCCCAATGCACTCTCTCCTTCTTTTTTCTCCCTGTCCCCGGCTCCGGTTGTCGCGCTTCGTGTGGTACCGTACACCAAGGCCGACGTTTCCCACGCGGCGCCCGCCGCACCACCTTGGCACCGTGCCAGTATTTGACGTTGGCTGGCTGGTAACGCGCATGCGCGTGCTGAATCGTTATTTACAGCGTACCCTGGGGCGCTTTAGATCTAATCGTGTTTGCATTATGCTGTGATTTTGTAGCAGCCCTTGTTTTCACAGTTGCGCCGGAACTCCAATTATTTTGTTGCAAGCTTTTTTTCTCGCTGTGCCCAGCTACAAAGCTTTTATGATATGCACTTTTTAAGGGTATTCTGTAGCGTCTGGAGCAGCGTAGTGTGAGGAATGACTATGAAGGGATCGACCTCGTGGATCCAAGGACATACCAAGTGGGTCTCTTTCAATGTAAAAAAAACATTTCTAACTGTAATCTACTTCTGAATATATGAAACTTTCTGACTGGTTCTTCTTTAAGACTTTCAAATTTTAACTGTCCTTCTGGCGTAGTTGTCTAGCGATGCTTGGCAGTTGTTCTCTTCTGAGGCGCTTATTGATATTAATTGCAAGGTACCAGGAGACAAGTAGATTGAGTTTTCGTGATGCGTGAACTCGTACAATTATTCTTCTGACTCCGTGCCCCCATTTAGTCTCCGTCCTTCAGTGTTTAGTCTCCTACGACCGGTTGGGTCCATTAATTCCGCAAATTGGATTTAACAGTCGGCCGACAGGGAAGCAGGCAACCGTGCTGTGCCATAGCACGGGTAGCATTCTTATAGCGCCGGTTAGGGTGCACTATACATGTTGCTTAGATCCCGGATACGGCTTCGCTATGGTAAAAAATACTGTAATTCCTTGCCAAACAGCGTCTTAATCATGTATGAACGCGGTTATCTGGTGTGGGAACGCGTCAAATGAACACCATTTCAAGCGCTTGTAACGGTAGCTACATTTCATTTTTACTAATGGTGCAATGTCTACAATTTTTGCAATATTAGCCAAAGTATGGGGTGCCCAAACGAAAGGTTATATTAGTATTTGCAATACTATGCGCATGTTCTCCTAAATTATCTGCCGTCACTGTTAATGGATGGTTTACTGTTTTTAAATAGTTTTGGCACATAGCCTTCTCGCCTTCAAGACTCTAATCTTTGCTTTATTTAATAGTTCCATTCTAGGAAAAATTTCATAAAAATTGTAGTGATTTCTGCTGCTTTCATTCCGAACCGGAAATGTATGTTAATCTTTTCATGATGCTTTCAAGCTTTTGCCGCTAAAATATCCTAATCGGTACGGGAAATATATTTTAGCGTATCCTAGTTAATGCTCGAACCTGAAAGATATCCCAACGGCATGTCTTTGATGTGAGCCATTTGTCCGTCTATCGTTCTACGACTCATTATAGATAGCATCTACTCTTCCTCCTCCCATTCAGACCTTGCCTTATCTGATCCCCCCTGCTAATCGGTCAATTGTTCAACCGTGGAGAAGACGGTTCGGTTTATAGCTAGGGCTTGCCTTTTTTTCCTTCATCCTTTTGATCCGTAGCATACGAGGGCAGAGTTACCGAAAGTTATTTTAGAGTTAGGACTACAAGTGAATTATTGGTCAGTTGATTAACACAAGTATGGTTTTTGTTATTACCGTAATGCACAGTAGCATATGCGGGTACGGTCGCAATTACCGTAGTTGGGTAGTACTGTGGAACTCTGGGCAGTATTGATTAGCTTTTTTTTGCAGAAAAAAACATTAGCTGGCTTAGTTGTTCGATAATTATGTATAAGTTGTAAGCTACCTGCAGACCGTCCGCGTATGTACAGTAATCTTCTGTCCATAATTCTGGCAGGAGAGATAGTCGAAGAATATTGGGCGCGCTGGTCACTTGGGAAAGTGCTTCGGCAAGAAAACAAGGCTAGAGAATTATTTCTTGTTCTGCAGTTTATGGTTTATCTTTCACAGATCGAGGCAAGAATGTAACTCCGAAATCTAGCAGTTTATTATAAGCCTGGGTTGAAACGCGAATCTGGCTGTGACTGGGATGACTTCAGATTTGATGACCTTTGACCGTGAGAAGAGTACAGGGAGCTGGCATTTCGCAGATTATTATTAGGCGATCTTCAGGACGACGCCCATGCCATCGTGCAAAACGAGCCGATCAGAGACATAGGCCAGAAATGAAAATAGTTGAATCTTGTCTGAATTGCTTGACCTCCTACGGTCTGAACATACCCGCAGTTCTAGGGTTTCTCTTTACGACTCTTTGTCCCGGTTATGTCTCAGGGGATAAATAGTCATACTTGAAACTATTTTGGCGGTAGGGGTCATTTTCCAGATGCGGTAGGGTATCCATGTAACTCGAGAATTGAGTACAGCGCTGGGGGTAATTTCGCGCGCTGCGGTACGGGTAATTTCATAGTAAACAGTTGCCTGCGGGCGGGACGGGTCCTACCCCGTAAATTACATTCTGGAGTTACATGGATACCCTAAATCAATTACTGTATTTTCGCCCTGTTATGTCTCACGCTTCTATAATATCAGTGTAAGCATGAACTCTGAAACATAAGAGCTGACTCTGGCATCCTTTCTCCGATCTATGACAGTGAGGGAGGAGATGAGTAGATCAAGCTGTTATTCCCCCCCCCCTGTCTTCCCCTCGCCATCCTCATTTCCTCACAATCAGTCACTCCCCTAACTTCCCTCCGTATTCCTCTCACTCTGTCTTCGTGCAGTTTGGGGGCTTGTTTGGCGCTTTGTTGTTGTTGTTCCTTCATTCATTATGCCTTCCCGCTTGGATAGATCGAGAGTCTTGCTCATGTTAGATAGCTCTGTGTTTGTGCCGCATTGCGTTTTTCGCGTAATGCGCTGGGTATTCGTGATTCTGATTTGATTTTTTTGCACTCGATCCCTCTTTACCCTGTCTATTTCCTATTTTCATATTATTTTGAGCACTGTATTTTGTGGCAATCATAGGTCCCGTCTAGGCTAGTAAGTGAGCATTATCGCGAGATTCTAGTCTACTGACAAAAATCTTGGTCTGCTTTTCTGGGACCAACAATATTCTACCCGCGTAGGATTGCGTTCCGGGGGTGGTACAGTACACTGTGTTTTAGGATGGGCAAACTGATTTGCATAGTGCATCATTTAAAAAAAATACACATTCTTCTCGAACCTTTTCCACTATCTAACGCGTGTCAAAACCAAGGTTTTGCAAGTCCGACTTATTCCCAATTGCGGCAGTCGTTTCTCTGCGTCTCTCCATGCTTTTTTCCCCCTCACCTTTTTGCTTTTTACTCTCTCCCCTTTAAAGGGAGGAAGCAGCCTCTAACCAAAAGTTTTAAAATTCGATGAAAATTATTCTAAGGTTTCGAAATGCAAGGAAAATCATAGTGACAATAAAAAAGCGAAGAAAAAGCTCGAAAATCGCATGTTTTATTTTTTCGTTCCGGGCTTTCGTCGTTGAGAAGAATGTCGCGTTTGGCTTAATTCCTTTCGCTAAACACAGTAGTATCGTCGTTGGGCGAAATTTCAAAAAAATCATTTCTCGAATACTATTAATTTTTATAATTTTTCCTTTTGGTTTTGTATTAATTACGACAAAATCTTTCATATAAGCTTCACTTTAAAATCACTTCCATGTCCCTTTAATCTATCCTATGGAGCAGGACGGAGTGCGTACAGTCATGAAAGTGATGCGCCGTGTGCTTTTTACAGCTATTTATTCTCTCCAAGTCTGTCCGTCCGTCTATCTACTGTGTTGTTCCGTCTGTCTGTCTGTGCATCACCCCTTCATTTTTTTTCTCATTCCTGCGCAATGTGTATTCCAGTGACGCAATACCCTGCATTACTCATACCGTTCATTAGATATTGAGGAAACATACGGGCAGTTTCACAACCTTTTTGCACGTCATCCTTGTGTTTTTTTGACTATTCAAGTAATATTCCATAGTCAAGCTGTAGTGTATGCTTTATTTCGGATTGAAAGGGCTGTGCTATTATCGTGGCACTGTACCGAGATGCATCTGTCTCATTTTACACGTGCCATAATTTCCATCTCGCATCGCACCCGTTTCGCATTCGGAATGCTGTTTACCGGCTGAAACTTTGGCTGTATAGAGGGGAGAGGAGGGTAACAAGCAAAAAGTAAGGGGGGGATAGGAGTGGGAAAGGATGAGTCAGTCTGAGTGAATCATCCATCTCCTCTTGTGCATTGTCCTCAATGCTATAGTGGCGCGGTCTTATGCTCCGTTCTCGCTCTTATTTTTTCCCTTATCTCTTTTTTTTCCTTTTGCTTTCCCTTATCTCTTTGCTTGGGTTTGGTTTTTTTTTGAACAGATGGGGGGTATAGATGAAGCGAGGGAAAGAGTAGGAGAGGACGGGGAATGAGGGGAGAGGGGGGAAACGAGAGACGAAGCGCGCGGAAGCGTGCTGTTGCTAAATCGATGGTCTGCCCTCCCCCTTCCCCTCCCCTCCCCCCTTTTACCTCTCAAGGCACTCTCTATCTCTCCCTCTCCCTCTTCCTCTCAACAACGACTAGAGAGGGACCCCCCGGTCGTCACCCAGGGTGAGGAGAGCCCCCTCCTAGCCAAGTCAGCCCCCCACCCCCCTTCTCCCCTCGAGGGAAGAGAATAAGCCGCCCTGAGGGGACGAGAGTGAATCAGTCTATCGAATACCTTCCCCCCTATTTCCCTCCACCTTGTCATCGCATCGTCTATGCAGCGCAAAGGGTACTTTTATTATGCTACTTAATTTCTGAATATTTATTTGCCATTCTTGTTCAATGTTTCCGAGCAGGTCTCTGTAGGCAGAGTTTTAGTGCAGAATGACGCGGATTCTATGATGTGATTTTAGTAATACTAGGAGACGATAGGCAGACAGATGGATATCTCGGGAGGGGGGGGGGGGAAATAGTGGTTATCTGATGGTTGAGAGAGAGAAGGGGGGTCGGCCTTCGTCTTTCCTTCTCTCATTCTCTCGTTCTTGTATGAAGAGATGGCCTTATTCCTTATTAGCACTAGCCCTAGGGCCACGTGGTTAAGGGGGAGAGAGTTAAGAGGTAGAGAGAGGGGAGGGAGGCCTTGAAATGAAAATATCAAATTAGGCTCTTGGTTCGCCACAGGCGTTTATGTTGTGTGACAAAGCGGGGTTTTTCTATTTTGAGTACTTTGGAAACCCGGTCGTTAGTAGGAAATGCGGAACGATTTATTCCGACGATTGCCCTACTTAACCCCCTTTGGCGCTCTTATCACTTTGCTGCTCTCTCTCTCTCAATCTTCTCTATTCATTTATTCTATGAGGTTCATTTATATTGGGTATTGAGAAGGAGAGGAGGTTACGAGGTAAAGCAGAGTGAGCGGAGTGAGAGGGGAGAATAGTACACGAAGGGGGAGGGGGGGGGGGCACTGTTTGTCTCGGGAATGTTGCACGCTGCGCCGTCTGACTCTCTCCCTCCTCTCATTCTGCCCTCCATTCCCTCCCCTCCCTGCTCCCCCTTTTCCCAGTCCGCTCATCGCTCCCGCCCTTCCTACCTGTCCCTTCCCCTCTCGTATATTACGCCTAGCCTGCTGTATGCATCGCTCCTCGGCCTACAATGAATTGCGGTTAGGAAGTTGTAGGAGAATACGCATATTATGTGCGAGCCTATAACAATTGGTCAAATAGTGTTTCCCCATTTAGGTGATTTCCGTCCATCTCTAGACTAATTCTCATTTTCGCCCCCTTTATAGGTCGGTCTCGGACCTGCTCGATCACCTCATTTCGGGAGGATCCAGTGGAGGCAACCTGCCGTCGCTCATTTCGATAGGTACGTAGTAGTAGCGGCATTTTGTGCTTTTATGCCAATTTCGCCCCCCTCCCCCCTATGTTATTTGGACGATTGTCTGCGTGATACTGTGCAGCTGCTGGGGGAAATGCTCATTTTGAAACTCTCTTATTGCGCCTTAGCGGCCTTAGGGACGACTAATTGTAAAGGGTATTGAAATGGTCAGAAAGTGCCAATAATTGTAGCTTGGTTCTGGTGATATGCAAAGGCTGCGGGACAGCCGCTGATTGACCGGGTGCATCGCATAATTTCATGCTGCGCGCGGCTTCGTATTTGCCGTGCGAACTCGTAGTGTTTGTGTATACTCTTCCAACGAGACGCGCCACGCAAAAGCCAACGAAACAGCGAAATTTGTTGAGGGAAACTGTTGGGAATTCAGGGGACCTATTGAATGGCGAGTTTTTTCTTACGAATATTAGCGTAGAACTCAAAGTGGACGGCTTTATCATTCTTGATCTTCTATTCTGGTCAAAACTGGGAATGGACCCGAATGTAGAATGTTGCATATGTAGAAGACCCAATTTTTTGCTTGCTTGAAAATGTACGGTTTTTGTTCTGCAGTTGGTAGACGTATTTCTTAAGATAGTGCTGGGAACGGTGCTCATTGTCATGTGGTGTTCCGTTCCTGACGTGCTCGCATCCCGCGGATTCCCGTCGATATAGCCTTTAAAGGCGGTGTGTGCGACAGATGAGTTGTCGGCAACCGTGCCACTCACACATAATTAATTGCCTTTCCCTTTCCCTGTCCACTCATTTCCTCCCCCTCACGTAGTGGAAAGATGATGCACTGATGCACTAGCGCTTCCTGTTCGGGTCGGACACCTCAAGGCGTGGGCACGATGTAAATCATACATGGGCAGAGCTATCGACAAACTGTTTTCGACTGGAGGCTACCAAAGCATAGATTTAATACATCGTGTTTAGCCTACCAATAAGTTTTCTTGCACAATGTGGTGCCTACCAAGTTACCGTTCTGAGAAAATTGAGGGCCTTCCACCCGACAGTCGGGTCCGTGCCCGTGTATGGGCTAAAAAATTTGGAATTTTGGGCGCTGCCGGTCTTAGGCGGCGTTCCCTCTCTAATTAATTGTAAGCGGAAAATTGTATATAAAAGGAGACTGCACAGAACGCCTAGTTAGGATTAGCTTCCTATTCTGTCAGCCCTTGCGCCGAATGGGGGGTTGTAGAAGCGGGTGGCTGATCGCTCAATTGGAGGGGATTTCGACTCCCCTAAACTCGCCCGATCGGCTCGCTGGCTGTTTTGAATTTTTCTCGCTTTCACTCCTTTTTGGGACAACCGTTTTTTCGGAGGAAATTGTGGTTACTTGTTAGTGCATCGCGTATTTAAAGAGAAAATAAGGGGAGAGAGCTTTAAAAAGCGGTTTTGTAGTAGTTGCCTCCTACACGCTTACTGCCGTCCAAACGCTAAAAATCTTGGTCCCGTTCGACCCCTGCTTCACTCTCGCTGCTGCTTGTTGTTGCTGTTCTATCTCTGTCTCCCTCTCACACGCGAGAGTGAAGGTCGCGAGGGGACAAAGTAGCACAGAGCGTGCAGCCAGGGGAGTAGGGAGTGGAGAGGAAGAAGGGGGGGAAGGAAAAGAGCATAAATCTCCCCCCCCCTTATGTTCGTTGACTCCATCTATGAGAGATTCCAACACGTGTTGCGGTTTGCAATGAGTTATTATACGCTAATCAAGAACATATTGTTGTATTTTGGCGATTCAGCGGATAGTTGCGGAAAAAGGCGCAAATACGGTCACGTAGAAGGAGAATCACGCGTACTTTGCACGAGACTGTCGAGACAGAGTCGCATAAACAGAAGCTTGTTTGTGAGGAGAAGAAAACGGATCAACATTTTTCTTCTTGCCCTTGTTGTTTTGAAGATTTGCTTCGCGCTCTTGGTAGATTTTTGAAACTTGTGTTTATGTGGTCCGTTTCCCGGTGCCGAATAGTGAGCGATTCTCTTGAACGGTGTATGGCCACCAGTTGGTAGTGGTTCTATGAGAAGTATTGGCCTGATCAGGAGACGGGGAAGATAGTACGTATAGGTAGGTGTAGATAGCAGCACGCTGCGATCGCACCGTGCCCAAATGTCCATGTACAGAGGGTGCAGGGGGGTGAATGTGGTGCCATCTTTAGGGTTGTTGAGAAACTGAGAATTCGTGGGCTGATCTGATAAACGGGGTGTCGTGGTGCCGCTTATAATATTGATATGCACAAAATAAAAAAATGCAATATTTAAAGTAAAAAGGTGTGTGAGGTGTGGACACCGGGGAAGCGACAAACGACACACTTTTCTTTTCCGTAAAGACGCACCCAAGATGCACTATGGGAGAGAGAAAGAGACCAAACAGAATAGCGGCTCGACGCCAGTCGGCACATGCATATGACGGAGGTTAGGGCCGTGAGTAGTTCGGCGTCTCGGAATGGTCCCAAGTGCGTTCGTCTTCATCTAGCCTTCTTCTGCTTGCTATCGGCACCTTCTCATTGACCGGGCAAACCTTTGCGGTACGAGATTTTATTTAACAACAATAATATGTCAACCTCAAGCAGCAGCAGCTGCGATAGCCCACCAAACTCCTCATGAACTAGTTGAACTCATCCATCACTCGCGGCTGCTGTACTTTCACCCCGTTTCAACTCGTCGTCGTCTCCGATGTCACAATTGCATGTTCTCATGTACTGCAGCACATCTTCACCTTCAGCACAGCGCTCGTTTGTTGTAGCCATACGTCGATATTTTCGCTGCAGTGGTCAACCCACAGCGTCCACGCATGGTTGGAGCCTAGGGGTCTACCTTTTCGATGGTTTTAATTAATTAAGTTTTGATTAGAGTTTGAAAACCAAACTTTTTAATCGCATTATGAGACCGAGAGAGTCATGAGGAGAATGAAAGAATGAAGAAAGAAAGGGTCAGACGATGTTTTGATGGATTTTTTGGTGGATTTGATGGATTTCAATGATCAGCGAAGAGTATGTGCCTTTTCCTTCTTCTGTTGTTCACCCACCTTTCGGCATCCTTTACGCAGGACTCCGCCTCTTCTTCTTCTTCTTCGCTCTTTCTGCCTGTCCATCTCGTATCTCGTACCCTCTCCACTCTCTCCACTCTCTTCTCACTCGGACTTGCTCAATTCGCTTATCAGTGTACACATTCACCAGTGAGCGTTGTCTACGTCTTCTCATTCTTCTTCGGAGGTGCCCTTCTCTCAGTCAGTCAGTCAGTCAGTCAGTCGGTACAGCATTTGATTAACCCGCTCAACCCTTCTCCTCATCTCATCCACCTCATCGTTCCCGATCTGAGATGGTCCAACTACTCTTCCAGACGCTCACCGGCAACCCGGAGGCCTTTGTGGCATGTAAGATGAGCAAACGCAGAACTAGCTAGTCAGCTGAGGGGGGAACACTCATTTTTCTGTATATTTACATGCGAGGGTAATTCATAGAATGTCATTACTGGTAGATGGATAGATCTATATACATCTATATAAAGACTATATAAAGTCTATAATTCTATATAAAGGAAGAGTCCACTCCTTTATATACAGCCTGAAACACAACTACTTCTGCAACGCGAATCGTATGTTCTAATAGATAGCGGCTTATCGGTGTACTGTACCCTCTAGACCAACGAATGGTGAACGAAAGTGGGGAGATTTCTAGAATCGCAAGAGCAATATAGGGCGATTATGTGTGTTGTGATGATAGCAGGAGACCAATAAGCGGGAGGGAAGTCTGAAATAGGGTGAAGATAACGATTTGCGGGGAGACATTGACGAGGGAAGGTAGAGGGAGCGAAGAGCAAGCGGGTGATGAGGTCTGATAGCGATAGGGGTGCATTCTTAGAAGGTCTGGGGGTTTAAGGTGGGCGATGGTTTCCTATCATTGGGGACTGTATACTTTAAGAAGCACTAGTAGATGCTACTAGTAGACTAACAGGCGGACATATTTCTGGCGACGGGGGAAAATGCCTGTCTTTGAGCAGGCTGAGCAAACGCGCGCTCAGATGGCGTACTGCATTATGTAGCTTCATGCTTCCATGGAACAGTACGCTTAATGTTGCTTCTAATGGAACCCGTTTAAAGGTTGCCGCGAACCGCGTTCGGTGCATGGCCATTTATCTAATTGCAATGTAGTAGATTATGAGCAAATTGAGCACGATATTCTGCAAAGCACTGAATGTGGGGAGATTTCTAGAAGTCTATCTTTTATAAAGTGAAGTTTTTAGTGAATATAAGTGAAGTTTGAAAACTAATAGAAATTGTCCTAATTTACGGTCGTTCTATTATCTTATCCAATTTGCCCTTTGAAGGTGCCGCCGCCGCAGTGACAATGGGCCTCGGCTACTACATGACCTCCCGTCCGGCCGGCAAGATCGACCCGCTCGTTGACCCGGACGATCAGACGGCCAAGCTCCCGGTACGACGACGACGAAATGTTTCCCGCGCTTTTTCAAATTTGAAAATGCTTGCATATTTTGTGACCAGTGTGACTGCGGTGATTCTTTGCCCCCGCCGGTATACGGTAGTCGTTTTGCGCTAATGTATTGCCTCTTGCTTCTTGATACGTTCTCTTTTTCTCGATTCTCGAGGGTGTGCTCTGTACCCTCCTGCTACTCTGCCTCTTTCTGTGCTGATGTCAGAACAACGTGATGAGGTGGTGGAAAAGCAACTGACGAGAGGGGGGGGAGGGGGTTCGATTAGGAGGGACGGAGGGTTTAGTGAGAGAGTTGCGAGGGAGAGCGAGGGAGAGGTATAGGTAACGGGGGGAACACATGGCGTTCCCCGGAAGAGAGGGCAAGAGAGAAAATAAGAAGTGGTCGAGCACAGAGCGTATGGGGCTGTGTTGCAGAGTGAAGGGATCAGAAAGAGGAGAAAATGGTGACGCCATGGGCAATATTTGATGAAAAAATGCAAATCACGTGCTATCTATGGGTATAAGTTTTGATTTGGCATTGTAGTAGAGCTGCAAAAGCACTAAATAATTCACAGATACACTTGTAGAAGGACAGCGAGCTCAAGGAAAGCTTAAATAATAATTTTTTGATTGTTAAAATAAAATAAAATAATATTTATTCCTTTGCAGGACGGCTCGCGCGTGTCGCGGTACATCAAGGACGGAGAGCTGCTGCGGTATCTGTTCAGCGATGCGCAGACCCTGTATCAGGTACGGGAAGGGATACTGTAGACTGGGGGAAGAGTACGGTAATAGAGGGGAGGGTGTACTGTGGACGAAGGAGAGGGTACGGTAGATGGGAATGTAGGAGGAGGTTACTGGGTATAGGTGTAGGCTGTAGGCAAGGGAGAGGTTACGCTAGATGTCAGTTGGGTGGTTATGACAGAGTGTAATAGGGGGTACGGTATGTTTTGAGGTATGCTTTGAAGGGTTCTCTAAACGAGAATGACGTCAACAACGTATTACGCCTGATCTGTGTTCTGTTCGGTGCTGAGACATTTGTTGTTGATGACTAGAACGTTGGTAGTAGAATGTGGTGAAGGAGGGGGGAAGAGGAGGAGGAGGAGGAGGAGAGGGAAGAG
>LS847361.1:288592-308242 GCA_900490955.1 Micoletzkya japonica | reverse complement strand
AAGCGTACCACTCGTTCCGTCGCCCCTACGGTTGGTTGAACTTGTTACTTCGTGAAACACTCTAAAGGCTCATCAGCACAGTATTAGGGACAAGTTGTTTGTTGACGAGATCGGTTGTTGGCATGTAGCCAATGCGAACGGGACACGCGCGTAGGTATCTACTAGAGCCTGCGATACATCTTTTTTGTTTTCCTATTATTGCAAAAATTCTCGGTTATATGAATCTGGATGCAGATCGCAAGCCCTAGTACCCCGCTCTAATCGTTGATTGACTGTTTGAGATCGCATTTACCCTATCGCCCGCTTTTATCCTCTATATTTCACCTGTTTTAGCTTGAGAACCGGAAACCGATCGCTATTTTTTTAAAAAAAAAACCGTAAGGATGGTCCGTTTCCCGGTTTCTAGCCCATTTTCCCACCTTAACCGTTACTGATATGCGTATTATGTGAGTGTTCATATATGTCGATAGTGCGGCGTCGTTTCCCCCTCTTTCCCTTTCCCTTGCTTGTTTCCCGTCCTTCCGTCCTTCCTTCTCACTAAACGTTTCGTTGTCTCCAGACCGTCTACGGGTATACGTCGGCACACTTTACACAGTCTCTTATTCTCGCTCTCCGTTTGTGTCGATTTATTTCTCCCCATGCAGTTGTATCGGGGCGGTTTGCCTGGTTTTTGTAGTAGTTGGCCAAACCACAGGAGTACTGTAGCGGATACGGTATCTTCCGTAAACTAGCCTAACGGGCCTCATTTCTCTTTTACTAATGATCGATCGTATCGAGATGTAGCTTTGCACACCCCTCATCTACAGTAATATTAGCTTTTTTTGGTTTTATGATTGTGTTCTTTGATGGATAATCTAATCACACTATATTCCGAGTGACAACCTGTCGTTTTGTCCTGTTTTGCAGTCGTTTCGTTTGTCAACACTTGTAAGAGATGTGGTTGGAGAAGAGGTATAATAAAGATAATATATTTATATAATTTGTATAAACAAGAAACAACGCTGTCATAAACAAGAAACAACGGTGTTCAGCAAAGCACGCAACGTTCTGTATAGACCGAGTTTCCCCGACTTGTTCTATTCCGTAATACTGAGCGGTATACCGTATTGCAGACTACACTACGACAAAGCAGCAGCTTCAGGAGTTTGCGACTGACATGAGACAAGATTGCAAATCTATTCGATTTTCAGCCTTCATATTATGCAGTCAGCGAAATGTCCCTAGCCGGCTGGGGAATAATGCTCTACGGCGTCACAGTGTTCTGACAACAGTCAATATGTTAAGCGAACGAGATGCCGAAAAATAACCCTGATTTCGGTGGGAACTCTCGCACGGAAAACACCGTATCCTAAGCATTTGACTCGTTCGCTTAGCATTTAGAACACTATGGCGTGACCCTGTGCATAATTTCGTAAAAAAATTCGCTCTCCTCTTACTGAATTTTGGATGAAAATATTCTCCAAGGTCACGCCGTGGGGATATCTCGCTCTGTGTGCATGACGTACTTGATCCCTTTTTTTACTCATCCTCAACACTAACCGATATCCATATGCGTATAGTCAAGAAAATCGGAACGTATAAATCGTAATTCCGCGGCTACTGTGTTTAGCGAATTTTTCACGCTTTGAAGCGACGCCATTACATTCCAGGACAAGTTATCTGGAACTTGGATGACTTTTTGACATCAGTACGCCCTAGAGTTTCACATAGTACATACTAGAAGTTGGTTTGATCATTTTGAAAGGCACTGGAATCGGCGTTACCATCGGATCTCCCCCCCCATTATCCCTCACTGTCTCCACTCTATCCCTCGTAAGAGTCACTACCCGGCCCCAATACACTCCCTCCTCTCCTAGCTCCCCCATCTCATCCCGTCGTCTAGGGAAGTCATAGGGGGGACCCTTGGTGTCAGCACCACTCTCCACACGGGTAGTATGTACCCTCCTCCTATCCTGCCCCCCTACCAACGGTCCCCCCATCCTCTCCGTACCTTCTCTTACCTTCTTCTCGTCCTCTTCTCCTCCCAATTCACCGGTCCGTCTCCTCCCTTCTGGAGTGGTGGGTAGCCATGGCGGCGAGGTAGACAGCCAGTTGAAGACTTCAGGAGGAATGGAGGCGAGTATGCTGTCGGTCCAGGTATGAATGACCCTTTACCATCGAGTTTAGAGAGGTAGATAGCCAAAACAGAATTGATCGGGATAAAGAGCTTTGAGCGCTTTGTGGCTTTTTTGGTATTTGTAGGGTATCTAACTTGAGGTACAGAACAGCCTAGGAAGTCACATAGCAGAAATGAAAATAGTTTTGGGTGTGATAGGAAATTGGGTGAGGAATAAGGCCGTAGGAGATGCGTTGTGGCACAGTTTCAATAGCCAATTTTTCAATCTCCTCATACTAAATGGAAAAAAAATCTATTACTACCGTGCATCAGAGGCACCGATTTTTGTAGATCGGACTCTTGTTTCAAAAATCCTCAAGTTTTTTTCAATCTTAACAGTTTTGAGATGTATCCTCTAATTCTGTTGTAAGAATCATACTTGTTATGTTGTCATAAAGACCCGGTAAGTAGAAATCCTTCGCATGTCCTTCAAACCGGAAGGAAGAGACCGTGCAAAATAGATTGCTGTGAAGGTATATCTGAAAGATTACTGGATTACACACTGACTAGGGATGCATTGGAACACAGCATTCTGCGGTATCAAAAAAGCGAATAATACAGTCTTAAAAACAAAGTGTGATTTATAAAATGTGCATGATGCTGTGATGGTTCATAGGTGTTGATTTGAGGCATAAATAGTAGAGAAGCGCTACATTTTACAATTAAGATTAATCGTTTTCCGTGCGGGACCATTCGCAAAATCGCAAATATTAAATTCCAACTACAGTTTCGCTTTTTTGATATTTTTGGCTTGGTCTATAATGCCGTGGAAGAGTTAATACTATTTGGAAAATAACGTTGGAAAGCAATTTCGCGTTCTGCAAATATTCTAAAAATACAATTCCTTCTGCGAAATTTTTGCTGTACAAACCTCGCAGATTCAAGGAGAAGAAGACACAATTACAGAATTAAAAGGAAAAGGGTGTAAATTAGGAAATGAACTACAGGAGCTATGCTCGCGCTGCCTCGCCCACCGTATTCTCGTCTCGAAGAACAAGCACAAGTGCACGCTGGAGACGTGCAAGTGCCCGGAGGTACGGCATTTTCTCTCAATTGCTTGCTGGAATAGGAATAAGACAACTGACGGAACATTCAATCAACCAATGGCCAATTAGACTGTCTCCGCTTGTGTCTCGGGCATTAGGATGGATGACTGCACTTGAGAAGTAAAGTGCAAAACAATAAGTGTAAAAGGCTAGCAAGGATGGCTGCTTACTATTTTGCCTAATTATTTATGCAAGGCAGCCTATAACGATGTTACGAGTTCAGTGTGAGCCGTTCCGCATCCGGTCCCGTATATGGTTCCGCGTGGAGAACCTGCGCCGTCAGCGACGCCAGCCCTGGCATGTAAGTGAAATCGGGGAAAGCGACTTCGTTACTCGCCCTTAATCCTGAATGACTCTAACAATAAGATCATATGTAACTTTGGGGCGTCAGTAGATCTGCTTCAGTTTTGATATGATAATTAAAGGAGGACCATTCGGTACCGTATTCGTGTTAATAGAGACTAATTTGCATAGCCAGAGACCGGAGGAATGCAGGAATTTGAGTAGATTACGGTTCCAAATGGAGCTCCCTTAATGAACGTATGCGCACGACGTAGACTTCAGATATCTCCGTAATCTTTCAGGCGGCGGCCAAGTTGCCTCGGGGTGTGGCGTGTGAGCGGTGTCGAAATCACAACCACGATTTTCCGAAAGAGGTACGGGAGAGCAATGCTTAGTTGGCTAGAGTATTCATACGGCTGTAGAACTATTGACTTTCTTGCCTCATGAATCATTTAAACGTGTGATGCGTAGCTTTATGACGAAATGCAAAGCTTTCTCAAGGGTATTTAGGTGAGGTTTCCGCAGGCCTAAAATAAGACTAGACAGGAATAGCTGCAAGGATCGGGCTGGGATATCTGTAGTAAGACAAATTTATCTGACTTTATTCGGGTTTGATCAGAATTGTTCATGCATCCGAACCACCCACTCATTACGATTTGATCACAATTATTCACAAAACTAAGAAAGTCATTGTTCGCTTTACACGAAACTGGCATCATCAGTAATTGCCGCATTCAGGATGCTCACTTATGCGCGTTCACAGGAAATATGTACATTTTGTTCTGTGTTTGCTCTACCACTAAGGTAATTAGCAGCCGGAAGCGTTCAGTTATAAATAAGCTACGTGGAGCCGCGATACGTAGAATAAATAGGTAGAATGCTGAATTCTTTCTCATGACAATCGTCCTGGCACAATTTTGAGCAATCTTCCGGTGAATGGGTATTTTTCATCCATGGAGAATATATAAAAGAGTAGTAGCCTGATGTACAGGTTCATCTAATGTCCCTCCCCTCCTCTGATAGCATATGTCACCCGCCCGCGCACGCAGTGAGCCAATTATACACGGCACGCCATTAGCTGGTCCGAATTGCTTGTGCTCCCCCCTCATAATATTGTAGCACAGCATTCCACCCGGTGAAGAATGTGTCTAAGAGCGAAACGACCACTATTTTTGAATTTTCACAAGAGTGGCTGATCCAATCTGCACCAAAATTTCAGAACTTGTTGAATTCATAGTGGCTAGCTTAAGTTTTTAAATTTTTTATAATTTTTCGTTCACTGGTTCGCCTACAGGATCGGATCCTATGCGCGAAAATCGCTATTCGCTATTATGAAGCTTGGAATGCTGTGGTATTTGGAGAGGCGGAGAACGGAGTGAATGCGGGAATGTAGCGAACGCTACAGCATTCGTTCCGCTTTCGCTTTTCCTGCCACCTTCTGCCTTCCAATCCTTTGTACCGTACGAGACTTGTTACTTATCAGTTGATTTCTCCGTTTAGTCAAACTCCTGCCAAATCTGCATGCATGCTATTCTTTGCGCTTTTATTGGGCTACCTGTAGGTGGGGTATCTCTCATCAAAATGACGCAGCCAATGCGTCCATTAACTATTATGTTTATTCGATATGCAAATTTCGTCGTCGTTGCCTTCAGAAGCACGCGTGCGACTACACGACGTGCACGTGCGAGGCGTGTCGGGTGGTGGCGGAGCACGACCGCATCACTGACCACATCGACGAGGCCAACCGAACCATTCGTGAGTCGGGTTGAAGAGGGGGGGATTACAACAATAAATAATAGTTAAAAATAATTGTAGTATAACTTAGCGCACTGTGTGGCGGTATTTATTTTTATCCATGCTCCATCTGCAGAGTAAATGTTGCGTATAGGTTGAGAAAAGCGTATACAGTTAGTGCATCTCTGTACATCTCTGCGCACTCTACTGACTGATTATCGGAATGATTTTGCGATTTTATGGTTTATTCCACTATGACCGTAATTGCCCAATGTGATTGTACAACAGCGTAATTTGCCACAAGCCGAAAACAATTGCCGGCGGACGCGAAGAAAGGAGAACACAGATAGATATTAGCCGCCGCATTGCTTCTCTTTTCCATCGCGATAAAGGGTACATGCAAAGAACGCTTCTTTATGGTTGAGGAAAATGCTCCGTTATTCGTCTCTTTCCTATTTCGGCCGAGAGAGCGGAAGGGAATGTCCAGACGAAGTAGGAACGAGTAAAATAACTGGCGGAACGTTTCCTCAATAATAAGAGGACAAATTAATTTTTTTAAATGATATTCTGCCGCACACCTCATTATAGTGTATTCGATAATAAATGAAATAAATAAATGATAGATAAATTATAATCATTTTGTTTCTTTCAGATTCGGTGCTCGTCAAGGGTCAGTATAACATCGGAGAGATCGGGCCCGTCTTGATTCCTGTGAGTGACGAGTAGATAGTACCTAGAGTGTAGCATGGGATCGGAGCACTCTGTGAGTTCCTTTTTTCGTCATTCCCATTTTCCCATTTTGTTGCACCATTTTTTTTGTAGTTTTCCACGGATGTCATAAGAGCCCGCGAATTGTTAATTATGTCCTCGTTGCTTTTCGAATTTCGTAAAAGATAAGATTGGGAAATTGTGTAACTGGATGGAATGACATTTATTCGCGAGCTCTTATTGTGATGAGAAAACGCACAGGAGTTACCACAGCACATTACCGTTTTCATGCCTAACATAAGGGAAATAAAATGCTACAATTTTCGCTTTATTTATTCACGACAATTGTCTGTTTTGTACTACCCACAGAATCGCACCCACCTCTTTTTAACATTTTGTATTTTTTTCGTTTTGCATGACCTTGCCGTAGATGAACAAAGTGAATAATGGTGGTTGAACGGAGTCTGTAAACCATGAATGCCCGGTCTTAGGCTCTTCCACCCACGCTGAACTCGGCCAAGGAGTCAACTGTCAAAGCGAACTCAGAGGTAGGCCTTCACAATGATAAAGAATACTTTTTATCGTGCAATAGACAATATGAATAATTAAATTTAATTTTATCTACGCTGTACCAATAGGAAGAATGGAGGAAATAGTGAACAGTTCTTTTCTCATTCTGCCGTGATTAGCTTCCGGTGCCAACAATTTGTTTATCTTTATCTTTATCGAATACGCATATTCGATAAAGTCCTGACTCATCTTATTATAAAGTCGTGTTATTCTTGAGGAGTCATCGAGTTTCTGCACGGAGGGGGGCGCAAAGCGGAAGACGGGGCATGTTAGGTTGTACGCTGTCTGCAGCTGTGCCAAGGTACGCCAACACCTTTTAATTTTATGCTTGAAATTTACAGCAGAACATTAGATTTATAGCTTCCAACTTAGTGGTTTATTTATTTTTTTTTAAATTTCTGAAATTTATTTTTTTAAACTTCTGAAATGTTTGCAGTGCGAGCACGAGCGGCACAAGGCCAAGCAAACGAATAAGAAAGAGGTGGGCGATTTTGGTGTTATTCTGATATCGCGTAAAGGATTCCTTCCTGCTAAATAGCGCAAGTGTAATCAAGTATGAACGGAGCGTGAATTCTAATGGATGGACAATAACTAACAGGAAGTATAGGTATTACAGACGAAAAATTCCGCGACCGTCGTCGACGGTATTATGCTTTTCAGAGGAAGGGGCGGCAGCGGAAGCACTCGAACAGTTCGAAGGACTGCGAAACGTGGGAGGAATTCCTGACGAAGCGGAGGAAGCTGGAAGAGCGGGAGAACAAAGGTATTTAGAGGGGAATCTACCGTCAAGTTAGTAAATTGTGGGCCGTGTTTGAAACACTTGAAACAAGGCCATATCTCGGCTGGGAAAGGTCGTACAGAGTTCTGGTTGGAATTTTTGGAATTCTCAGGACGAGATCTACTTGTGTGTCAAGTTTGGTGATTACACAACTTTAAACCGGTTAAAACGGCTTTTATCTTAGAAATTCTCGCTATCCCTGTTCGAACCTCTCCAATGCCACATTTTTACGTTTTAAAGGTCCTTAGACTTGAGAAATCGTTACCAAACTTGATACACAAATAGATCTCGTCCTGAGGATTCCAAAAATTCCAACCAGAACTCTGTACGACCTTTCCCAGCCGAGATATGGCCTTGTTTCAAGTGTCTCAAACATGGCCCACAATTTACTAGCTTCACTGAGCGAAATATCACCACCATACAGCACCTAGTGAATCATTCACCACACAAATTTCACCAGCCCGCTGGTGAATTGTACTCCATTCACCAGCGGGCTGGTGAAATTTGTGTGGTGAATGATTCACTAGGTGCTGTATGGTGGTGAAATTTCGCTGAGTGTTGACGGTAGATCTTTCCGCATATCAGGATAGAAAAAATTAGATATATTTGGAGCTAAACAATGTGATGACGTGAAAAAGTATTCAAGGAATTACCTCTTAAAATATAGGATTTCGAACAATAAAAGAAACAAAATTCATTCCAGATGCAGCCGTAGCCAACGCGGCCGAGAGCAAGCTGCAGGTAATATTTTCTTCATATTTTGGCAACCTGATCATATATTTAACTTGCTTCTCCAACATACGGATGGAGCTCTATTTTGTCTTTACAATGGAACAACGTGCATGTCTTCAGAATGCGAGCCCGCTGTGCTCCTTCCTCTCCGCCTCTAACCTGCAGCCGCCCGGCATTATGGACATGTGCCCGGTCGACGCGACTCAAATGGAATCGCATGTTGGTTGAGCACTCACAGTGTTCTGATAACAGTCAAAATGTTAAGCGAACGAGATGCCGACAAAGAACCTCTGATTTCGGTAGGAACTCTGGCATAGAAGACATCGTATCCTAAGCATTTTGGCTCGTTCGCTTAACCTTTAGAACTCTGTGCATTGTTCAGCAGCTGAAGTGTTATGCCTTTACCTTATCCACTAAAAGCTCTATAAGAAAAGTCATTCCTATATCGTCTGGATTCTTCATACCGATCTCTTGTCTGAAATAGCAAATACTAATCGAAAGATCGTGGAATTCGAATTTTCGTTTAGGCTGAGGAGGACGGGGACCACTCAGGGACGTCGTCAGTTCACGAGGTGCTTTGGCTTAATTTTTTTTCATTTCTCATCCCGTATAATCTTATTCAAACGGGCCTCCACTGGCTCTGCAATGTGATGACTATCTAGGACTGAATGCTAGCAGATTCCTGCTAATCCTCGATTCAGATGGACACCTCGTCCTTCACCGACCTACCGCCCGACCTGCTCCGTCTGATGACCTCACCGTCGTTCTTCGTCCAGATGCCGATGATGGCGGCCTTCTCGAGCATGTTCCCCTCGTCCTCGACGGCGACGTCGTCATCTTCCTCACAGATGCCCTCCTTCGTCCATCCCGCCTCGATGGTGCAGCAGGCCTACCCGGTCTTCAACGTTCCCACCACGGCCGACGGCCAGTTTCCGAGCTTTGGCGGAGCGATGTAGAGGAGGTCCAAACCGTAGTCCGGTCAGAATCCTGACCATACACCCTCTTGCTGTGCAAATTAGTCTCAAGTATGTAGATAGTTTGGTTACGGTACCGAATATAGTGCGACTATCGAATGAGATAATGCGATCAGGCACGCCGAGAGAGCGGAGAAGAATGAAAAGAATGGAGAATGTATTTAGAGGTATTCGATAGTCGCACTCTAGTACCGAATAGTCCTTCTTTGAAGGGATCAGGCGATTGCTACGCGTTTACTGGAGTTTGAAATTAACGCACCTTTCTCGACTGCGTCTGCTAATTTTTCATGCATCAAACTCTCGATCTCGATCTCTAATAAGCTTGCTTTTCAGACCATAAGTTTTACGAAAAATAACTAACAAGTAAGGTTAATGAATTTAAGAATGTTTAAATAGAATACACCGTAAGGTGTAATGATAAAGATAAAAATAAAGATAAAGAAAACTGAAAAACGAATTATATTCTGTGATGAATCTTGACGTGTGTTTACAAAGAGATCTGCCTCTTACTAAATGTTTTGTCTTATTGTTTTCTTGGGTTTCTTTGTTTATTCAATAAGTTGTTGTTTTTCTCCTTGTAGAATATGCATACCCAAACAAAGATTCTCACGTTATTCCCTCTAACTCCTGTGATTTTTACGCTCAATTTTGTACCTCGATCATCAAACCTCACCATATATTCACCTCAAGTTCCTGAATAAAGAGTGTTTTACGATAGCTCATAAAAGGGAGTAAAAGCTATAGTTGGGAAATATCCGCTACTCAAAAAATGAGGTACGATCTTAGGTATATAATTCGTATTTTCGAGCGAATTGAGGTTGTAAGACACAATTGTGCTGTGTTTGTAGTTGCAAATAATATCCGAATTTATTGAGATTTTACAAATAGAAACAAATACAATAATAGATTTAGATATAAATTTCATGCTATTTCGTGCTATTTTTTCATTTTCAGGAGGATATTTTACATTTACGTGTCTATCTTATACGTCAACTTCTTGAAACGAAAGACATGCATAGCGATTTTTTAAAAAGATATGTCAGACCATATTACGAATTAGAAGTCGAATTTTTAATATTCTTATAATTAGAGTACGCTCATCACAGCATTCGAAGCGTTCTAATAGTGACTAGCGGTTTCCACGTGAATAGCGGAGAACGGAAAAAAAAAAGAATTTAAAAAGTTACGTTCACCACTATGAATTCTAACACCTCCCAAAATTTGATATAGATTAATTGAGTTACTCTTGAAAAAATTCGAAAATAATGGTCAAGTCTCTATTAGACACATTCTTCACCGGGTCATACAAACGGGTCATACAAATTGTCGGTCATACAAACTGTCAGTACATAAATGGTGAGAAGAGAAATGTAGAATAACCTATAACCTAAAAGAACCGAATGCATTAGTGCAATCATACCATACGACACCCTAACATAACCGCAGTCTCTCAAGCGGAAATAGCTCAGATTTAGGTGCTTATAAATACTGCGCCAAAGTACATACGCGAGTTGGTAGAGTGCGACTATCGAATTTACTACCTGTTGCAATTTCACTTAGTGAGAGATTGGACAGAGGGAAGGAAGAGAGCGCGAGTAGCGTTTGAAAACCAGTCTTTCAAGAAAAGCATTAAAAAAAAGAAAAAAAATTGGAAAACGCAGATCGAAGGAATGATTGGCGATTGGCGAATGAGCTGACGAAGCCTACATACATATCTACTCTACGCATGCGTGGACACGGTATGCAGCTTACCGCTTGCCGCAACAAAATTAATTGGCTATTTTACTCGTTCGGACGCTGCCCCTCCGAGCCTACAGAAGAGGCGAGGGTACGCCAACGGCGTAGGCGTCCTCCCGTCCATCCCTCGACGACCGTATCTCAGCCGCCCTCGACTCGTTCCCGTTCTCGTCTCTCCTGCTCAATATTATTAAAGGAAAATGAACGTTGAGAGAGCAGCACAGTTCTTTCCGCTAACCACCGTAAAACTTCAGCCGGAGCCGGAGATTAGCCTAAGCTGGCATTTTGCCAAGAGAGTTTCACTGTATTTAGCGGAGTGCGCTGCAAAGATTTCCCAACGTTCGTTTTCCTCCAATAATACTAAGGTTAATTGAAGGAGGTACATCTCTAGATGATTCTAGGACTAGAATTATAGCTTTATTTAGAAACTTTTTAGGTTATAAAATTATGAGATAGAAATTGTATTATTTGCCGTAAAATGAGTTATATCTACCTAAGGAGGGGCATGACCGTTTCGCCTCCTACCGCCAGACGGTTATGCCATCACTCGGGGGCGGAGGCTCCTCAGTGGAAACCCCGATTGAGGATAGTTTAGAAATGAGGGTAAGGAAATAATAAACCCAGTCTAATTACTATTAAACCCTACTATTCAAGATAGAAGATAGATTGGAATTTGTTTAGATCAATATAGTTTTAAAGTTGAAAGTGGAACGGAAAATATGAGGTACCTGTACCAATCCTACGAAAATTGAAAAAAAAGAAGATTGAATAATAGAAGTCCCGAGATAGAGGTAGAAAATCTTGATCGAGAGAGGCTCAGAGAGGGAATATAAGTTGAGCGATAACGAGGCAAAGAGCCAAAGAGTGGGAATGAGTTGGGAATAATAGCGTGCGAGGATGGGAGCGTGTCACTGCGTGAGAAAGTAGGAGAAAGATGAGAGGAAGAGGCATAGTAATCCTGTATCAATCCAGCTGTTTCAGCAGAGACTAATCCATATTTGTATGAAATTGAATTATTACATCCAAGAGTCTTAAGTAGTCTAGTTAATATGAGTTAGCAACGACCTTTGCTTGAATCATTAGTATAAGCAACTTTGGATCCACAAACTCTTATGAATTGGAAACCACTGTTCTTAAAGCATAACGTAAGCAAGCTGTGAATGCTCTTCTCTACTATTGCATGAGGCAGATTAGTAAAAAAAGATGAGAAGTCAGCACAGAATATGCCAGTATTAGAAGAACAATTGCTAGTTATCTTGTCCACAAATATGTTCGGCGCACAGTGAAGACAAGTAAATGGATAATGGTGAAAATGCACTAAGAATATAATTACGCCTATTACATTTTAGGGATTTTCGCGCCTGAACCGCCGTTTCTCGAGATTACAAAGTACAATGTTTTGCAAGCTTTCCATGTCTCTTTCTTTTCATTGATCACCGCACTTCAGGTAGTCTTGACTACAGTTCTCCCGATGATAGATGACCAAGTCATCTAAAGTCCATTTCTGTCTGCGGTCTCTTCAATCATCTCCCTTCATCTCAATCAAATCTCAAACATCAACCTTCATCTCAGCCTCCGTCTCATTCAATCATCTCAATCATCTCTCTTCATTCTTGCACTGTGATAACGCGGTCATCGGTGATCTAGTTGTAATCGAATCGCGACCATCGTCTTCCTCTCATTCTAACCCCAGTACCTTCCATCGGCCGGTCGCTTGCCCATTTCGTTGCCCTTCTTCTTCTCTTCTCTCAACGTGCCTCCCCGCACCCGCTCCTCCCAGTCGGCCTCCCAGCGACGTTTTGGCTTTTCTGAAATTGTAGGTTTTCCCCCTTATTTTTATGATCTTAGAAAAAACATACCAATTTTGCAATAAACCATAATGTTTGTTTGCCTAGGATGAATGATATTTTTATATAAGATGACAGTTTAGGAATTATTTAATTTTACAGTTTGGTCATTTATATTATTGAAATGTGTTGCATTTGAATAGCTTTCGGTTTCACTGATAGTATTGCCGAATAGGAAGCTTCTTGAATGAAAGCTTAATTCTGAGAAGTACCGTGAAGGATTTGGTTGTTATAGCGACTCATAAAAAAGTGGAGAGCATTGCATAGTAAACAAGTCGTATATTGCAAAGACCTGAGATCTCTAAAAATATTGCGCACAAAATGTTACAGCGAAGTGCGTTGAACTGGAATAAGCCGTCCTCAACAATGCTATCGAAAATGATTTAGATGCTGAGGCGTCGTCATATTGTTTCACGCAGAAATAATCGGCATTTCCTACTTTCTTACCTCCAGGCCAGAATCGCTGCTGGTTTCGCTCTGCGAGCACTACCGTTTTCGCGGGTCGTTGCGATGGCATTCTTGAGTACGGTACCGCCTTTTGTTTGCCTCGCTAACAATGAATAGCCTTCGTTTAGCTGAAAAAGCTACATATTATTTCACTTTTTTCAGTTGATGCTTAAACCACAATCAGGTGGTGCCTTACATATTGGAACAAAAGAGAGCGGAAAACAACACGAGCTGTATTTCGCAAGGCACACTCAAGAGTCCAGGTGATCTATTCGACGAGAAAGGGCAAAACTTCTAAGATCTATAAAGGTCACTAATAGTAGTGAGCATAAGAGGCTGAAAGATACAAGAAAAGCGTAAATAATACTTACAACAAACCATAAAGCCCAAGCGGACGAAAAATAAAAAAACAATGTAGATCTCTGGCAAGGACGCGAAGCCGAAATTCTCTTATGGCTGGACGCGCGCAAGAAGAGATAGCAAGCGCTGTTGTAAACAAGTTTCCAGTTGAAAGCGAAAAGTCCGGAAGAATGTGGGAATACGGCAATTGATATTTAGCATTAACGATTCCAGTTAGTTGTAAGTGTTTTATAAAGCGAACTATGTCGCCTTCAACGTAAGGTGGTAACTCGTGTTCGAAATGCACGGGAGTCAACAATCAAAAGAACTTGTCGCTTAACGAGCCAACCAACCTTTCCTGCTGCCATACCACTACGGAACTAGCGAGTGCAAGGTATCGGATCCGACGCAAAATTGGAGCGAAAAGTCGCAACGAACAAGTTCCTAACCCGTGCATATAAATACAGCCCGTAGACTGCAATTTGCGCTCCTTTGCATTATACGGAAATTGCAAGATACTTTTCTGGGCAAAAAATGTCGCAAGGAGATTATGAAAGAGCACTATCTATGAGAGGGAGAAATTGGGGTGTATTATAAGAGCAAAGTACAATGCAATAAGTGGAATCGAGATTGATTCGCACGCGCCTTGCTTCGCAATAGAAAATGCGTTTCGAGCGTTGAAACAGCCAGCAAAACAGCTACGTACACAAAATATGGCACAGCGTGACAGGAAGGAGAATGCCGGCGGTTATTTTTAGCAATTGATTCCCTTCTGAAAATGGAAGGTAGCGCTGGCGTTTGGATAGAACGTGGAAGGAAAAGGGCCGTCCTTTTGATTTTCTTTCGTTTCCTCTCGACGATATGTGTTGCATGAATGGGTAAATAACGTCTGTTGACTAACTGAAGCACATTAATTATATTATCAAATGATGTTGTGTCAAGCAACAGTGAAAACCATCAGTTCACCAAATTGGCTATTTAATTAATCATAATCAGCATAAGGCAGTGTTGATGCAACGGTGGTTTCGCACAAACGTTTTCGGGAACACTTGGAAAGGAAAAGAAAGGAAAACTCTTTCCCTCGCGGGCTAACTTTCGCGTACTTCTCACCCCTCCCCCTTGCCTTTCAATCTGGAGTGTTGTTGATTTTCGGATTCAGGAAAAAAATACGGCACACCCGAAACTTAGAAAGCACACCTGCCCATGCCAATTTTACAAAAAAAAGATCAGAAAACAAGCGGAACGAGAAAATAAATTCTGCTTTTCCCTAGCAACGATACGTGTGAACAGGTTTGGCGTGGTGGAATAATAACCAAAGAATGAGTTGAATGTTATAATTAGGAACGTTTATATTCCAGAGTGTTGCTATCTAGTTAGGTAATGCGACTTAGGTATTACGCTCCCGGAAACGCCTTGCGTTTGTAACGCTAATGAGCTTTTTACGCACCGTGATGCTCTATATCCAGTTTATCCGTCGTATTTCCTTTTGTTCTTTTTCAAGCGTGTTTCTTTGAATTTGTTTATAGAGCTGGCTGTTAGACACGTATGGATGACGGCCGAAATTACTTTATCACAATGGCGATTCTCGCGAATTCATAACTTAACCCGAGAGGTTTCTTACACGAATAAGAATGAAGTGAGGACTAGAAGCATCTATCACATTTAGACATGGCAACTATGGATACACTTCAACAAACGATATTGAATGGGATAGGCAGAACTGATGGCGTGGCAAGACGAAAGCATTGGTTACAGTTGGTAAAAACATTTTCAAAGCGACAGAAATGACGGGCATCTATCCGTACCGGGAACTATTGGAATGGCTTGCATAGTGACCAAGCAGTACCGAACTCTTCTCTGAATGTTGATGACCATGGATCTTGAAGTCATCGAACTTAAGAGGCCTTCCGCTCAAAGAGACTCGTCAGCCGGTGCATGGGCGTGATGGATCGACGCTTGGGCATCTGCAAAAGAGTACACCAATTTACGTTTTTTCCCCCAGAGAAGCACGGCACTGTTCCTTGAGATTCTCCCGATAACTGTTCCAATTTTGTTAGTTTCTTCAACCTGCATGTGCTTTTCGGCCAAGTGTGCGCCAATCAATGGCTAACCTGCATCGCCTGCATGGTCTCGGCCTGGGCGGGGTCCACGAAGGTACGCGAGGCCTTGCGCACGGGCGGAGCGAACGACGACAGCATCCGGGAATTGGCCTGAAGAAGAATACTCCTGCCATTAGCTCACTTAGATAAGCTGATAATCTATGGTCATTATCTTCCGCAGCAGGAGGATGTGGAAATTCTCGAGGGAATTTGAGTGTCGCCTCTTTGAAAAGAAGTGCGCTATAATGAAATTGGAATGCCATGATATTTTCACTATCATTCAGCGGAATGCGTACCTTGAAGGTCTCCCTGCGGAAGTGCTCGATCCGCGCGTTCTCGATGCGTATCCACTCGGGGACGTCGTCGACGGCGAGGTCGATCACCCGCTTCAGGCCGAGGATGAGGTGCTCGAGGGCCACGACGATGACGATCTGAGGCGGGATTCGTAATTGGCTTCCAATACAACGACCTACAAAAGTGTTGCTTTATATCAGAAAGAGTTGCGAGCATTGATTTATCACTTTTAGGCATGTATGCATCTCAATGCGGACTGCAGTAGCATCGACGATGATAAGATAAATATAAAAATAAGTGGAATAAAAGTGGAATAAAAAGATATCATTCCGAATATCGGGCGAGAGAGTGTGCAAAAGTGAGAGAATTAGACTCCTTTTGGAATGAAAGTAACGGACGGACCGGTTTATTCCACTATATTCCGTACCTGGCCGCCCCACGAGATGCCGGGCCACAGCCGCTGCACGAGTCCCGACTGGCCGATCAGGGCGCAGTTCACGATGACCCCGAGCGTGCCGAGGACCTGCTCATCGGACTTCGCATAACTGCCTACTAAACGCGTATGAGTACCACTTGGCCTACTCCTTGCGATGAGCGACATAAATGCATGAGCGATGCGCACAGGAGACACTATAGTGTGTTGGCAAAATCGGGAGAGAATGCTTCATTTCCATTCCTTTTTTCCTCGCGTTCTTCACCGCTATTTGTGGAAATGCAAATCTCTCGCGATTTTACCGACACTAAAGCAGACGTCTAACACATCCAACCTCCATCGCCCGTTGCCACGCGCCGATGTCCCGTACAGCTCGGCCGAACGGCCGCTGGACCGTGTTGCACAGCTTGAAGGCGTCCACGCGCACCTCAACCGCCTTTTTATTACTGTAGTTTTTGTTGGGTCCCTTCACAAACGTATGTCAGCGCAGTAGTCAGATTTAGAGCAAGATATTAGTAATTCCGGGAGCTGGGACTGGAAGTGTACCTCGATCATGTTGTTGAGCAGAGCAGAAGCTGCAGCCAGCGGGAAGGCCGGTGAGAAGAGTAGGACGTATCCAAACTGGAAGGAGCGCGAATGAGATGAGAATGTTAGTTCCGCGGGATTGCTTCACTCTACATAGGCGACGTAGATGCGCATCATTGTGAAGTCATACAGGAGACGTTGTTATGGAGTGAATTCGCGCTGCTGCTTCCGTTACAAACCTGTATGAACATCTCGAGGTAGTCGTCGAGGGGTCGGTCGTACGACGGCATTACTGTCTCCAGTTCCGCCTGGCTCACGTCGAATCCTCAAAGACCTACGTACTTCTCAATTGCATACTTGTTAGAACTCTTTCTGAACGTAAACACAGAAATTACTGAAATTCCTGGATAATAAAGACTACAACGACGAGCTGTCTATATACCTTCGTTCTCCACGCAGTACTCCGGAATGGGCAGACGGGGCGAGCACGTGTGCTCGTCTTGCGGAGACGGGCTCATACTGAAGGGACAGCTTATTTCGAAGTTGATCAATGGCCAGATCAAGCAGATCGTGTGCTCACTTGTCCACGAAGATGTTCATCTTCTTCTCGAAGCGCGACCGTAGACTCTCCCGTGGGCTGTCCGGCGTGTGGTCGAGTTTGCTGTCGAGCACGGGCGACGAGCTGGAGCTCTGGAATGATACGAACGACTCTAAGGAACGATAGAGTTTGAAGGCCAATGTGCGCATTTATCGTCTGCATCTCTTCATTCTTCGATTACATCTCTCAAGACTCTAGATGATTTCTCTAGACTCCTACCAAACCTACTAAGAAGACCTTCCAAAAGGTACCGTACCTGACTCTCGCTCCTCCGCCTCCTCGCCCGCTCTGCCGTCTTCCGCAGCGACGCGTCGCTCATGCTGCGCGTCATCTTGTACGTCATTCTGGAACGCAAGAGCTTATTGTGAGATAACAAGATAGGACACAGTGTAGGGACTCCGACTAATGATGATATCCACTCGAAAGATTTCGGTCCCGATATTCTTTTTATCGTTAGAGATGCGGATAAGCTTCTACTCAGATGGCAATATACTTACCTGCTCAGCTTGAGCTTGCCAAGAACGAACGGCACGGCTGTCTCGGCGATGTTCTGCGTGATCTGACGGGTGATCAGGAGCGTCGCTAAGGTCTGCAATTGGAATTACGGGCATCGTCAGTGTAACGCTTCCTATCGTGCTCTTATGGCCAGCCTCGCTATTGCGTTATTCTGGTCGGATTGCTTTTTCTCAAAGGCTGGGTAAGGCTAAGGATAAAGGCGGAGACCTCCTGCAGCCGCTTGAGATCCTGCAGCACGAAGGCCGTGTAGAAGAGCGTGCCGAAGGCGGAGACGAACTGCGAGAGGCCGTGCATACAATTTCTAACGAAAAAGCCCCGTCAAATAAGCTCACTCCTCCTACTTCTTCTAGCCTTACGTTGATGAGCGCTCTCGTTGGAAATAGGAATGGCGCTGCTGGCGGAAAATTTTTCTCAACCATGCATTACCAAAAGAAAAGTAACACAAGATGAATATGCGCAAATACAGAAGATCTCGCGCTACCTGGAAGATGACGATTTTCGTTGTCAGGAAGTTCTCGTAGTACTCGTCCGTGCGGTAGTTTTCTGCAAAACGTCGCTTTCCCAGGACGCCACTTTCGTCCCGCTAGTGATTACTGCTTTTGTATAATCAGGGGAGAAGGAGAACTCTGGTCTCCTGGCGGAACACCGGTCGCAACATCTCCGGAACACCGTATGTATAGTCGCGAAAAACGGAATGTATAATTCATGATTCCGGTCTCGTACTACTTCCGTAGCATCGCTGGTGCTCCGGTACGCCAGCGGTGTTCCGGTAGGAGACCGGAGAAGTAATCAAAAAATTCTCTCGAAGTTTCTCCAGGGGAGGGGAGGGGGGAGGATCCCATACCAAAGTCGTTGAGACGCAGGGCGACTTCTCGGTAGATGCGCTCGCTGAGCATGATGAAGAGCGCGTAGAAGACCATCGGCGTGTAGCACAGCCACCCGAGAACCAACGAGTCGCCGAACCAGCTGCAAGAGGATCCAGCTCACAGGCTAGAGTTCGGCAGATGACCAATGACTTGGTCACGAAAGCGCCAGAATGAACCGAGACAGGGGAGAAGAATGAAGAGACGCAGACAAAGAATGCACTTTCATGACTTAATTAATTAATTTATCTACATGCGCAGGCATGAAACGATAACATATGGTGATTTCAGAAATATTGTGACTCTCCAGATATATTACAGACTCTCATGTGATCATGATGATAAAAAAGGGGGGTGGGGGATAGACAGGGGGGGGGGCGTCCGTCGCTAAGGCAGTCCCTCTTGCGAGCCGTTGTCCCGTGCTTGTTCTCGTGAGGAGCGAACGAGTGCATTGCCTTGGAGGGGAGGCAGAGACAGTGGGAGTGCGATTGAATGGATTGGGCAAGGGAAGAAGAATCGCGCTTATATGAGATATAGATCTTCACATCATCTGCGTACGATTGGGATAGAATACCGGGATAGGAGGAAAGTAAAGGAGGGAGATCGGCAGTGTACAAGACAAAGAGAAGGGGACCAATCACAGAGCCTTGCGGGACTCCTGATAGAACAGGGAACGAGGGGGAAAATGTATCCTGTAGTCTGACAGAGAATGAGCGATAGAACAGGAAGGAGGACAGCCATGACAACAGGGGACCATCGATACCGTAGTGGGTGCACTTGTACAGTAGTTTGGAGAAGGATACGGTATCGAAGGCACGACGGAAGTCAAGGTATACAACATCAATTAACTCATTGCGAGAACGGGCGAGAGTCCAATCGTATTCACAATCAATGAGGTTCGTGACTACAGATGCACCACGACGAAAGCCGTGTTGAGTGGAAGGGAGGATATCAAAGCGTTGCAAGTAATCAA
>LS847361.1:231348-274077 GCA_900490955.1 Micoletzkya japonica | reverse complement strand
CAATGGTGGCAGCAATGTCGAGTTAGCAAGGTGCCTTTCTTAAAGGTCAATGTCTTCTTATGAGGAATGTGTCGGATACCTCAATTGGCATCAATTTATATAGCAGCCGCATGCTTGCTGGCTTATTAGAGTCATACTGGTGCATACTCGTTCAGTACTCGGTGTTCACTCGTTTTTATGTATTGCGTGGACCGCACTGTCATTATTTTTAGATAGCTATTTTTTCATTTCGGGCTAGTTATTGAGTAGTGCCCCGATTCACCCATTACGCAAATGCGTCGATAAATTAAATTAAATAAAATAATGCTTTTGTTATTTCCCGTCGTTCTTTTGTTATAATGATCGGATCTACGTGAAAAATCGATCTGGCAATGAATCAGAGGTGTATCTCATAACAGTCAGCTAGAATATCCAATTTTGTGAAAAGCGTGTTGCTCTCTGCACCTTCAGTACTCCGCGGAGAGTGAATGAAATCGCATAAGATTCGGAATACCCGATCAGGATGATTAGATCTAAAGAATGACGTAGAGAGCGAATGGGGCCAGAAACTCGTGGTACGGCTCCTTTAATGACAAGCTTTTTGAATATTGTAATACGACCGTAGAGCGCGACATCATCGTATGGAAATCGGCAAAGCACCTTGCAGCCATCGGCAACAGTACGGGCCTGTGTGTCCGTGTCGAATGGGACCACGCCCGCCCCTGCACGGGCGGCGTCGACCTGACGTACGTCGTAGAGACGTCTTTGGGGAGCCTACCCGAGCGCTGCCGTTTAATACCTGCTGAAGGAGAATAGGTACAACAACGCGGAAATCGTATGAACTCCCCTCTCGCGTTATGCAGAGTTCGCTCAATTATAATCGATTTTTAAACCGTCGCAAAATCATTCCGAATATATAAGGCGAGAGAGTGTGCAAAGGTGAGAGAATTAGGACTCATTTTGGAAAGAAGGAAACTTACGGATCGGTTTATTCCACTATTTTTAGTGTGGTTATGGCCCTGCGATGCTCTCGGGCGGGTCGGCTAAGAAGAATGCTCTTGTCGACCTCTGGACTCGTATTACGCACGGATGCCCTGGTCATATTTTTGTTGTTGTATCCGATTCTCAGGTCCGTTCATACTTGTACACACAGAAAAATGTATAACATAGAATACATTCAATCAGTTAAAAAACGTACTTACAACATTATTGTATACCACAGAATACAATGAATGTATTGGGATGGGTCCAATGTATACCTGGGTATACATTTGTGTATCCCGAACTATACATTCCCCCCAATACATGTAATCCTTTATACATATTTTTCTGTATGTATGCCTTGCTTGCATGTCTATCTCGCCTTCTTCTGGCGAGAAGGTACTTTTCTGTAAATATAGAGGAATAAAAGATAAAAGGATATAATTAGCTTCTTCACATTATTTGAAAGCATGTGCATAATCGAAACAAAATTCGATTCTTATTGGAATGTAAGGTGATGTTTGTGAATCGCTCTACAGCGAACCTAATACATCTTTATCAACATAACAATACATCGAATATTAACTGTAGTCTCGTGGGATGTGGAACGGCAGCCGGTTACGCTGAAAATTGTTTTTTGTTGTTGTTGAATTTTGATATAAAACAAAGCAAATATGAAAGAGAAGCCTGTCCCCTCCTTCGAACTGCGCCTATATACCGTGGGTCTTGTCCTCCCCAATGGCGGGCGGGGGCTTACCAATATCTACTCACCGCTTCTTGGGGGGGGGGGGGTTACTAACAAGCCTGTTCCCTCCGCCGAACCGTGCCTACCGTGGGTCTTCTTCTTGTCCTGTCCAACGGCGGGCGGCGCGGGTGGAAGGTCGTGGACGAAGCAGCGGATCTCCGTGTCGTAGAAGCACGTCTCGTCGAACGACGTCTTGAAGATCTCGCACCCGTACCACCCGGCCTGCAAGGGGCTCAATCTTCATCCCTTTCGAGATTAAAGCCCCCTGCCCCCTCCCTTTTGACCGTATGCTTTTTTCGACATCATTGGATAGCTCTCAGTAGTGTCCTGAGTTTCGACCGAAATGTAGGAAACATGACACGTCGTCGTGGCTTAGAAAAAGCTGTGCAAAGATCTCGCTCGTTGTCTGCGTCTCTTCATTCCTCTCTAGTCTCTCACTAGCAAGCAACCGCACGTTAATTGGTTGTACCTAGAAATGAATGAGATGGTCAGAGGGGCCCTTTAACCACGAAAGAGTTCAGTTAGAGAACGCATTCCTGCTCTGCCTTTACTAGAGATGCAGTTCTTTTGGACAATAGGTTTCACTGCTTTTGGCGACGAGACGCGTCGGGGTTATGAATGATGTGTGAAATATACGCATGGAGGGAACTCTCATGCCCAACTCTAGTTTCTACCCTCTGTAGGGGTTGAAAAGCAAGCAGATTGGGTTACCCAATCATTTCATTCCTCTCTCTTCCCGGTGCGGTCGGGAATGGGATGAGATTGGCCCATGCAGCTTGGGTCTGAGAGTCTAGACACAATCTGCTTGTGCCGCACCCAATCTGCTTGGTTCTCGATGAAGGAATGAGGAGGAAAGAGTGGGGAAAGGGGGAGGATAATCGCAATAACTCAATTAGCAAGAGAAGAAAGGATGGAGAGGAAAATGGTAATCATTCGACTCGACTTCATTCCCAACCGAGACTCATTGAATTTAAATTATTATCATCACATTCCCCCCAGTCTCAGACCCAAGTTGCTTGGGTCAACGTCATCCCATACCCAATCTCGCGAGTCTCTTTCATTCTTCACGCGAGACGACCGGGAAGGAGATTGGCTTTGCGCTTGTTTCTTCAGCCCCTAACCCTCTGCTTCCCTCTCTCGTCGACGATAGGAATAAGCTGACGGAGTATTCGTTCAACTTCGCAACTCTTTTGAAGAACAACCTTCTAAAGCTCCCTCGCCTACCTCACACGTGGATCCAACTACACAGAGCGAATAAATTCACACCGAATTTCACCATGCACCACCCAGCGAATGCATTTCCGAGCGGTAATTATTCATTGGGCGCAAAGCGTGGAAGCACATTCCCCCACAATTTTCGCTGATTGTATAGCCTAAACAGTATAGGTTGTAAAAATGCGTACGCCTCGTGGGTCGGTCGTTGAGCAGGCCAGAGCGAAGGCGTTGTTCAGGCAGTTGGACGTGTCGCCGACGTACCTGCGAGGGCGGGGAAAGTCTACTACCCTTTACTCACGTTATGATACGTTTGTCGGGACACCTGGAGCTATCCATAGACCCATTTTGAGATAGGGTTAATTTTTACCATCCGCTGGGCATAACATATTGTTCCCGTCTCTCAAAGAATGTCCGTTAATATAGTGGAGTAAAAAGATCCGTCGTAAAATCATTCCGAATATCTGGCGAGAGAGTGTGCAAAAGTGAGAGAATTAGACTCGTTTTGAAATCAAAGTAACTGACGGACCGGTTTATTCCACCATAATTGACGAAAAAGCTCCATTAGATAACGTCATTCCTAATTTGTCTGTACTACCGGCATGCCGCGTCGCGCTCGCTTTTTGCGGAAATGCGAATGAGGCGGCGTTTTTCACAATCATAGTTTATGGAGCGTTTATGGAGTTTATGGAGTTTATGGAAAAGTAAGAAAAAAAAGCTCATCGAGGGTACGGAGAGCCATTGCTCGCAAAGCAGGATCAAACGACCCATCTATTTATCGGTCATCGAATCGATAAGAGGGTTCGATTCCGACTATAAGATTGAACTGATCGTTCGGTAAGGTGTGATATGGAACTCTGCTTACTGGCAAAGATTTTCCGGATTGCGTCCGACGTTGTTGTTGAAGTCGTCTATGCATTGCTGCAAAGTTATTTTTTCTATCAATTATTCCTCTAAAAGTGGTCCTCGTGTGACTAATCTGCAATACACAGTAATGCGTTAATATTTAACTATAATTGCTAGATTGCACTCTGCCAGGCAGAACATATTTTTCGTAGTTCGCTGCACGAAATTCCGAGTTGCCTGGCTCTCACTGATAAGAAGTCGCTATGCGCAACGTTTTTATTGCGGAGGGCCGAGATAAAGAGAAGCGTCGGAGACATCAGTTTCAGTGCTTGTAAGAAAGATGAAGGGGTTTGATTTTGATGTAAGATGCTCCGGAGAAGCTCACTGTTATCGTCTTTACCAGTAATTGAAAAAAAATAAATTCTATAACAGGATCCAAGAAAAAATAATATATTCTCAGAAATTACCTGATACTGAGTTGAGGTGGTGGGCACGTCATGCAGGCACTGGTACTGATTAACAGCCTCTGCAAAAGAAAATATTTATTTTTCAAAACGAAAATCTTTAGAACTCTCAGGAAATGTCCTTCTGAAAACCTAACCTAGCGAGACATTACAAAAAAACACGGAAAGATGCTTACTCACATTCCCTCTTATATCTCACAGCATTTAGAAAAGTACATTTTTAGCAGTATCTCGTTTCCTGATAGGTCGTTTGATATAACTGATTGCACCATTCGGTGCCCCAAGTGGTCAGGTACATGGAAAAACTGGTCATTAGATCCGAAAAACTCATTTAGAAAAGTTATTCAATAAAAGCCAAAATTTCTTGATACTGGAGCATAACTGCTGTGTATCTCGCTACATTCTTGCGCTTTCATAGACTAGAGTTCCGCAGATGACCAATGACTTGGTCGTGAAAGTGCATGAATGGCCACAGACAGAGGAGAAGAATGAAGAGACGCAGACGAAAGATGCACTTGGTCATGAGTCATCTGCCGAACTCCTTTCATGGCCACCAACTCTCTCGTCGATACCTTCGAAGCCAGCGTTGCACAGGAACCCGAGCGACTCGTACATTTGGATGTACTCGTAGGCCTCGGCGAAGTTCTGGCCGACCTACACAGACATAATCATAATAAGCCTGCCCTTGATGCAGACCCGTCCAGCAGGGAATGTTCATATCTGAGAAAAATGGCCAAAGAATAGTTTTTTTTTGTTGTTAAAATCATGACAACCCACGTCTCCCATGAGGTTGTAGAGCGACAGGCACGTGTAGTACTGGTTGCCCATGCATTGGTAGAACTTGGACCGAGCGCTGCAGTGCAGATAAATTATTATTGACGAAAACGTTCCGTCAGTAAACTAATGCCTACTTTGCCTGGACTATCTTCATACCGCTTTCGTCAAAAGTAGGAATGAGAGGACGGACGGAACTTTTTTTCCAACCATAGCTTCGGGACCAGAGTTCGACGAATGATCCATGATCGGATCACCATAGTGCATTCATTGTCCGCGTCTCTTCACTAGAGCATTCCATTCGGGTCTTTTAGATGTGTATGTTTCATACACCATTCATAATCGCAACGCGTCTCGTCACTATAATCAGTAGAAATATACGCGTATGGAATGCTCTACTCTTCACGCTCCTTTCCTCCCTCGGATCATTCGTGCACTTTGGTGATACGATCACCGATCATTCGTCGGACTCTATTTGGGACTTCGAGCTATCCATGGTTGAAGAAAAGGCTCCGTCAGTTGCCTCCCCATTCTATATCCGATGAGAGTGCGGATCGGTGTGAAGAGAGTTAGGATTTGTGGTATTTGCACAGTGCCGATATGCATGGGCTATCAATAATATAATTGTAAGATGAAGAAATTCAACTCACTCGCAGACGGTGATGACGTCGGTGAGGTTGGTTTCCGTGAGGGCCTCGACGGCCGCGAGAATCTGGTCGGCCTGGGTCCAGTCCAGCGACTGGTCGATCCCGATCGCCTCGTTGAACACGGCCTGGCAAGGGAGCAGACTGGCGACTAAGCTTCTCTTTCTCGAGCCTTCTTCAAAAGTGTGTTTGAGAGTTCATGTTCTGCATGCATGTCCCGGTATTTATTGAAGCGTGAAACACAACCGGGATAAAGACTCAAAATCAGAACCATTCTGAGGATACTAGAGTACATGATTCCGCCAATATCTAGTCAGAGGTTTCAACACCCTAAGTGTGGGGATATCTGCAAAGATGCGCCCGTAGCATTGCATTGAGCAACATGCGGTAGGAGGCGAAACGGTCATGCCTTTCCGTAGGTAGATAGATAAACTGCACTTTATTTTAAAATCCACTTTATACCTTAGTCTTTTCCTTATTTAAACATACTCAAATGACCCAGTTGTGGTTCATTTGCTCCGAGCACACTAGCCTGAGGCGATGCTTTGGTGGAGAGTTTTTGCTGGATATCGGCCTACCTGGCAGTACTTGTGCATGATCGTGTTGCACACGTAGCCCGAGGCCAGCTGTTGCTGCTTGGCCGAGTTCAGCTCGTGGCGACCCTCGTACGGACGGGCCTGCAAAATGAGAGATTTTTTAAAATCTATCATTACTAAGATAATAATCATGATTTCACGACGCATTTACTGCGTAATTTTGAAAGCGAATTCTCCATATTCGGCAGGAAAGGTAGACTCATTTCATAGCTTCCCATGGAGACACATGGCTTAGGTTATGATCTTGAATTAAAGGGACATGGAAGCCAAAAAAGATTGGCTTTCATATGAAAGTTTATCGCCTAAATAATACAAAAACCAAAACCAGAGTGCACAAAAATGTATACTTCGCGAGATATCCTAAAAATCGTTTCCCAGCCAAGGCGCAGTCTTACTACGTTTAGCGCATAGTAACGAGGCAAATGGCATCGAACTATTCCCGGAACAAATAAATATTTCTCGCTCCAGAAATTTTTTAAAAATATTTTTCAAAGGCTATTATGTTTATTATTGTCTAAGAAATATATTTTACAAGTATAACCATTTTCGGTTTCAAAAAACTTCTCGCTTCCATGTCCCTTTAAGCAAAATTTGCATAATTTGCATACCTGGGACGAGGCGAACTGGACGCCCTCCTTGCCGAGCTTGATCACGTGCATAAGCTGGCCCGAGGCACACGCCACGAGAGCCGCCAGCGATACCAGCACTACCCGAGACATCTCAAACTCCGCGCTTATTTTATCATTTATTTTTTGGTCATTTATCTGCTCCCGGTCGAAATGATATATGCAGACAGAAGTATTGGTTTTCGTTTTAGCTAGCACTTCTTTGCTTTACTTCTGGAATGCATAATGGCACCGACCAACAGAACGCAAGATTTACATGGAAAATGTGGAGTCAAAATTCCAACATGTGCAGAAAGCGAGAGATAATCTGGATCACCATAAAGAATTTTTTCGGTAAAAAATGAGGTGATTTTCGAAGTTTCTGCATAATCAAAGCTCAATAAAACAGTTGAAGACGTTGGAGATAAGGCGTGGACTCACTTCTTTCCCTATCAGAGCCGAGCCTACGGGTCGTAAATGTCGAGGGGCGATAGAGGCAAGGCGATGGGAGAGGGTGCGGAGAGAAGAGGGAAAGATGATGGCATCGAGCAGTTTATGGGCCCCTCTCTTGGAGTGAGCGTCGAGTGATGACACGAGATGCAACTGCAACGAATGAATATAAATGCCGAAATTAGTGAACCCCACCATTTCATCAAATCGGTAACTTCATTAACCGTGATCTGCATACCAACTAGTAGTGATGAAACGAGCGGTTTGATGAAATGTATTCGCCCGAAATGAAATATGGGCCATCCCGAATATGTGGAGGGATGTGGAGTACAAAATTAGAGGCGCATTCTGGAATCAAAGGCCACTATGCCACGTGCTCGACGGTCTTGGGTATTTTTCCGAAACCGCCAGAATGCGGGAAAACAGCCGTTGGACTTCTGGCTTGAGAGGAAAATAAGCCGATTGAGCAGTAGAAACGTGCACAGACAAAGCCTTGCTTTCCGGAAATACACCACGGCCAAACACTTAGGCGTGTGTGTGTGTGTGAGGCGAGTTTCGCGGAAGCGAACTGTGCCCAACAAGCGGGTACGCATGACATGGCATGTCGCCGACATTCGGTAGTTTTCAATTTCTTACTCCCCGCTGTTCTTACATTTTTGCTCTTCTCGCCTTTAATCACGCTCAATCGCCTAGACCAGGATGATGTGGGTGCTTCGCGAGCTCAACCAACGCCTCTCCGAGCTGGACATCACACTGTTGGGTCGTCTGGTCGCCCTCGCGACCCTCCTCATCTCTCTCTCCCTCAACCTGATCCTTGTAGCTCTGGTCAATCTGCGCTCACAGAACATTGGCAAATATAGGTCCTGTAGAGTATTCGCGAAAATGAAGAAGACCACCATTTCATCAAATCGGTCGTTTCATCAAACGCTAAACGTGTGTGTAAGGGTCGATCGAGTGTTCGAGGATGATGATTTGATGAAATGGTCCTTTACCGAAAATTACCCAAGATGCATGTTCTGGGGAAATATTTATATTTAAATTTTAAAAAAAATCTTGTTTAAGGTTCTTCAACTACTGTTTGATTATCATCGATATAGTATTTTCAATATGCCTAGCTTCATTCGTTCCGGTAACGTAAAACAAAAAATCTATGTTTCCTAACAAGTTGCAGATGGTTTATTCGGTCCCGGGTGTAGTGATCATTTTCCCACTATCATATTTATGGGAATACGAGCGACTTCTAGAGGTAGAACTCACGTTTGCACTTTTAATTTAAAATTTTACATAAGTTAAATAAATTAAAATTAATCTAGTTTATCTACGTTCTCTTTTTAGTACTTGTGCCTTTCACGATATAATTAGCGAACAGCGATCTCCGTGCGCATCAGTAACCGAGCCTTTGTGTCCCGTAACTTGAAAGTACATTTTAGCTATCTTTGTCTCTGGTTTCCTTCGTTTTATGTCCATGTGCAGAAAAATATTAGTGACTTATTGATTGAATCAGATAATACTTCAGATAGTCTATTTTATGTGGTTCGTATCATTCGTTGCTGTTCTTTTGTGCGTCACCCTCAGTATGATCTATCGCTACGGGTTGCTATGCAGGTCCTCTTCAGAACACTATATTTCCAACATTATATTGATTGTATTCTTAAAGCTATTTCAAACATATGAGTCAAATTATATACTCTTTTCTATCATAAGTTTCTCAAAATATAATAATTAATCTTTTCTTGAGAATATTTTTCTGTTCTATTTGAGAACAATGCCTATTTCAGGGTACTGAAAAGCAGCTTGTGTGACTCATTTTAGAAGCGAACAATACAATTTTTCTTTTTCAGTCCCAGAATCCTATCTTGGTTTGACACGAGAAGGCGACTGTTATGGACTGTTCTCGCTAGCACTGTAAGCTCATTACATACATTTCACCTTCCAACTGCTGCCCCCCCCCCCCCCCGTAGTAATCTCTCGCAATTAACATCATATCAAAATCAAGATCAAATCAAGTTCAAGAGTTCATCTGCATGCATCGCGATGAGCATGTTATCTACTATAGTGTAGAAAATCGGAAGTATAACTCGCGATTCCGCCGCTACGGTGTTTAGCGAATTGTTCACGTTTTAAAGAGACGCCATTTCATTCAGAGACAGTATAACAGGAACATGACTGGCTTTTTGAGATCAGTACCTCCTAAAGTTTCGCATAGTACACACTAGAAGTAGACTTGATCGCTTTGAAAGGCACCGGAATCGGCCTAACAAACGAAACGATTATATCTTTCCCTTTTCTCTACTATATCTTTTAGCAAACCGTACCGCTGACAAGCATAGTGTAGTGGTAGAGCGCGTGATTGGCAGTCAGACGACCTGTCGGTTTGACTCCCTTCTCTTTTTGTGATATTTTATCAATTTTCCCAAGAATGGTGCGAAGAGTGCGGCCATGTCCGACGTTCATGGGTGGAGCCGGAGTGGAATCTCCCGGTCTCGCTTGATGGCGATCAAAATAAAGATCAAATCATCATGCTTTCAATCAGCGCTCTCTCGTTTCCCCAAGCTAACTTGACGTGATCTTGATTTGATCTTGTTTTCAAGTTGATTTCGATCAAGTCCTAATGGAAAGAAGGCGTTGATTGCCAGTTGATTTGATTTTGCTTTGATTTTGATTGCGAGAAATTACTACGGGGGCTGACGTTCTACACTGCTTTAATGGAATACTCAGATATCCAATATAGACTTTAGGTAGAGTGATATCATCAGTTGCATAGTGAAGATGAGGAAAACAATATTTTACATTGCTCACAGGGTGTCCTCGTTGCATGGCTCTTGAATGCCTATTCTCTGCTCTTCACTCCGCGACGAGAAATGACTGATATAGTACTTGAACTGCTTCAGAAGAAGATCAAGCAAATCGACTTCTCCACCACCTTCTTCATCGGAACCCTCATCAAAGTGAGATATAACGCATGCAGTATTTATAGATGTGTTATATGTTTTAATTTGAAGAGCTATAGAATGTTAAATACTTATATGCAAAATATTTCGGCATCTCTGGAAAATTTCTCTGGAAAAGAACGGATCTGGAAAATTTACAAAAATCGATATATGCAGATTACGAATTTTTGGAAAAATACAAGCTCTTCATTTTGGAAAGCTTTTACCATATAGTATTTTACCTTACCTAGAATGGGAAGTCGGAATTCCGAAATTTGAAAGCTGTGCCATGGGTGTTCCGCGCTCTCTTTTAAATATAATTTTTCACTGCACTCTCACTGCACATTTATATCTGTAATTATTCAAAATATTATTGTTTTTGTAGCCTGATCACACCGTAAAACAATTGATGGGTTTGTTCATCGGAGTTACTCTTATGTCCTCTCAGATTTTCATCATGGTATGTTCATATTTAGTTATTTGACTGTCTTATTAATTTGCTATTCAAATATCTTGGTTTCCAGGTTATCTGCAGCTATCGCATCCATAGAACTATCAAACGAAATGCGATGAGCGCAAGAGCTAAAACATCTCACAGAAAGGCCCTACTCATGCTGATAGCGCAGGTTTACATTATTCTTATATTTTATTTGGTAGAATGGTACGCTGAAAATCAGGTAAGATGGAAGCAAGAAAGCAACGCGTAGTGCATAGAAGGAATGAAAAATCAGGCTCTCAATCCCATTCTGTTCCTTTACCTTCCCTCCATGGCGAACCTTATAAGCTTCGCGTTCGATATCGGACAGGGATTCTCCCTTATGGTGAGTCATTTCGATAAAACGGCCAATCATTATATATTTTTATCCTTAACAGCTGTTCTCACTCGAATTCGGATTATTTCCGATATTCAACCCTCTCATCATAATGTATTTCACGGAGGCCTACAGAACATCTCTAGCTCTCGCGCGTAAAACGATTGTAAGGACTACACGTATATTATTTTGTTTTAATAATGTATTTCAGAAACTATCTTTACGAACCAGCTCAATGAACGGGATGAAAGCGTCAAAGATGGATGCGAATACACACATTTGACAAGCTATCTGACTGTTTTTCGACGTCTTGTTGTTTAGCACGTTTCGAAGACAACATTGTAGCTCAAGCTGATTGTATATTCTCAATGTCTCGTGCTATGGGCAAAACATTAATGCATGCTTGATGGTGCATAACCTCCTAAGATGCCATGCCATGCGGGTTCATTTCTCAGCTCAATGGAAAGCTAAGGTGTTGCGACGTTGAAACTACTTTTACCTTTCTTCTATTAGCTTTACTAAGAATAATCTAGTTTATCTATTAACGGCAGCACTTTTAAGCTGCGAAGATAACTATCCTAATTTGTGCACTACGTAGGTAAGTAATACGAAGGCGGTGAAAATGAATAACAGAATGAATAACAGAGACCATCAAAACCGTATTATTAGGCGCGAATAAATTTGTAATTGTTTGTCCAGTCACTTTTGTATGAACTGTCTCACGCTCGGCGCAGCTGAATATCACTTCCCCACCCACACCGGGAATTGAGTTGTGATTATCTTCACTGCTCTCTCCGCTCTACCTCACACCACACTAGATAACTTACCTCATTTAGACGCCGCGAATAAGAGCGAAAATTAACCCATTCTCCTGGCTGCCGCATTTCTGCGAAACCGCGCACGCTTTAATAGTCAACAGCTCTTTGAAACGTGTCTACTCTCACAGAACTTCTAAATAGTCTCCCGTGTAGAGTTCTATTTTCCTTAAAATTCCAGCTCTTTTTAGGTTACGCCTTGATGAACAACCTTGCCCTCCTCTAGATAGTAATGCATAACCATCAAAAAGGGTCCGAATAGCCTCCATCTTTGCCCGTTTAGTGTAGATATGTTCATTTCGCCGTCGCCCCGCCCCCCTTTTCCCCATCATTCTCTGGTTTATGCTGCTCCTCCTCCCTTCTCCAGTCCCACCCTCGCCCTCCCCACTTGTCCTCTCCTCGCCAGTTCCCTTCGAGTTTCTGCTCTGTCTAGGATCTCGTTGTTTCGGAAGTCCTTGTTAGTGCATATTCCAGCAGGCTGAACAGCCATCCTCATGGCTCGAGACTAACAACTTCCTCCCGTTTGTGCACCGTCTGAGTCCCACGTGGGCTTATGCCACCCTCTCCTGGGGGGATCATAGCGAATGCCTTCCGCCCTGGGGTGTACATTAGTACGGTTGCGGTAAAAGGTTCTCCTCATTTGCACAGAGTGCAAAGGCTGTGTAAAGATAGTGCAGATAAAGTAGAGATGAGCTTGCTGCGTGAAATTTCTTTTGATACTAGATAATGGTTATGCTGCTTCACATTCCAAATACAAGTCATAAATTTCATTATGAGCTGCTCGCGAAAAGTCGTCATCAATGAGCGGACTATATTTAGCGATTATTTCGAGTCTTAGCTTTTCTATTCGTGCCGTGGTTCGCGCTATAACCTGCGATCTCGCACGCTTTCGCTCGCTTCACTTCCACTCGCACTCACACACACACTCTTCTGCATTCTTTCCGTGATGACGCAACCCCCTGATGATCCCTGCCTCTACTCGGGCATGCTTCCTATGCAGATATATCATCACGGTGTCGTGACTAACGACCATCATCTATGGTCGGCGACTAGAGAGTATGCATGAAGGCAGAGCCTTTTGGTTGGCGAACTTTCGCTGATTGGTCAAGTCATAGAGTGCGTCATTCAGGCCGCTTCTATCTATGCTTATGAGTCAGGGTCTACTCAAAATGATGCCGTGGCTTTTATTCGGTCTGAAATCTAGATAGCTAAGCTCCATCCTCGCAACAATGCCTGCGGCTCCTCGCATTCCGCAAAATTATAGTTCCATACACTTTCTACTCTTTCTCCGGAAGCGACGCTCGTTCAAGTGCCTCTCTATGAAGCGTTTTCGTGGTAATCACCCAAGACGAAAAGCTCCATTACGTTCACAAGCTTGATTAGCTTAAACGTGCCAGATTGAAACGGCCGTTTCTATTAGCACCTGTTGGCCGGCAATCTTTTCGAACCAACGTTCAGCTGCTGGCTGTGTTTGTCGGACTAAGGGAGTTTTGCCTAAATGCTAGAGATGTGCATGAGTTCTTTTAGCCAATATGTTTCCTTGCTTTTGGTGGCCAGATGCTTCGTGGTTATGCATGATATATGAAAGATAGGCATCGAAAGAACTCTCACAACTCCACCAAATACGCGTCACATCCGCCTTCATCTTGAGGGATGTTAGTGGACAAAAGACGCTGATCCGCATCTTTGAAGTCTCGTCTGGCGAATTGAATCCATGGAACGCCGCCATGTTTCGATGCAGCTAAGCCCGCGGGGCAAATACGGGGCTCGAATTACGGGGGAGTCGGAGGATTGAGGGGGTTGTGGCAGAGGAGGGTGGGCGCTGTGTTTCGTCGTAGAGGAATGCCTCCGCCAAACATGTCTCGCAGCAACCGCTGCTTCAACACGCTCAGAGCAATGCCCAGACACCTTTGGTGTCAGGCTGTAAACGGTTGTTCCCGGACGGGCTAGGCGTATTCGGCGTAGAACGGACGGAAGACTTTGTTTTGCCAACTGTTCGTTCGTTCGTTCGTTCGAGTCGGGGGCGGTTAGAGCGCACAGGAGTTGACTTAATACTGCACGGCCCGCCCCTCCTCTTCCTTCTCTTGCTATCCTCCCAAGCATAGCCTCCTCCCTCAAAAGTGGCCCCGTACGATTGGCAGCTCCAGGCTTGGTCGCGTTAATCCCGCAGTCTCGCTTCGCGTCTCTTCCTCCCACCCTCTCCCTCGCCCCGCTGACTTGTCTTTAATGAAAAGCCCCGCGTTCTGGCAACACCTTTCCTGAACTTTAGCCGGCTGCCCTTATGCATATGAGTGGTGCACCGAAAGCGAGCAACTTGACCTGTCCTGCCTTATTTGAAGTGTTCCGTCAGTCGTCTCATTCCTATTTCCGACGAGAGAGCGAAGCGGTATGAAGAGAGTGTAGACAACGTAGGAATGAGTCTACTGACGGAACTTTTTCGTCAATAATACCTGGAGTAGCGCACCTGAAGTTGGATCTTACGCCACGTGCGCTATGGCATGGCTATTAGATCCGTCGAATCGAGTCTTTTTCGTGGTTATGTTTCATGTATTACATAAAGCCACGAATGTCTTGCTTATACCGAACTAGATGAAAGATAACCATAGAAAGGACCTGATTCGACGGCTCTAATGGCTATGCAACGCATTGTCAGCGTGTATGCTTGTTCTCGCTGGTTCTGGCTCTTCTCGTTGTTCTGTAACATCCATCATGCCCCCCTAATCCGGTAAGCTTCCCCCCTTCTCCTTCGCTCTCCTTCCCCGTTGTCGATCCTAGGGGGCAAAAACGCGGCCAGAGCGCCATGCAGGGTAGAAGCAGCTAGGCACACGTGTGTGGTTAATGGTAATCGAGAACTAGTGATATTATTTGGTTGAAAAGATAGGTGCAAGGTAATATCGCGATACTAGAGCACATAAGTGAGAATTGAAAATAACAAGTGTTGACGCGACATAGTTAAGAACTTCGTTACTGCTGGTCTTGAGAGGTTGCTATGATCTCAGCTTGTATTTTGAGTTTCTCCCAGCTCACAGCGTTCTAAACGTTGACTGAACGAACCAAAATGCTTAGGATACAATGCTTTCCGTGCGAGAGTTCCTACCGAAATCCGGGTTGCTTACCGGCATCTCGTTCGCTTAACATGTTCACTGTTGTCAGAACTGGTGCACAATCGTAATCTCTGTCCCTCTTCCTTTGTGATTCTCCGAAACGGTTCTCCCCGCCGTTGACGTTTTGCTTCTTCTTTCTCAAGACGCTAGCTCTTTCCTATTCTTCTGCTTCTTCTTCTTATATTTCACATGCACGCATACTGCATACTACTCCAAAGCAAGTGTGCTCGAAAGCGCTCCATTCTCCAGCGTTTGTGTATCGTGTATATTCCAATGTTTCATCACATCCTTTCATACTCGTTGCGGCTCAGTATACTTTTAAGTAATGATGAAAGGACTCAGAACTCCAAAATCGTCATCCTATGCCAGTATTTTGCTCGCTCTGCCTACTTGTCCCATTGTCTTCATTGGCTTTTGTGTCTTCTCTGAACCCCGAACAATGGGAGTAATATTCTATAGCTGTTCTTCCCGGGTTTGCGACGCTCCTGCGTGCAATGCAGACCACAGTTCTAGAAGATTCTCTCGTCGTTGAAGCATAGATAGCCCATCCGAATGACGCCTTGCACCTCTACCGTCGGGAATTTGAATTGATTTCTAAGGGGGGCTTTTTTAAGCTTACATTTCTAAGCATTTTTAAGCTTACACCAAACTTGTCTAGGCTACTGCCCTACTCTCCATAGTCTCGTGTGTTTCTGCCCCCCCCCCCGAAACTCATCTCGGCCGGTTCTGTGAGCCCTGCTCCCCTCCCCAATTCTCATTAGGAGGGCCCTGCGCGCACTCGTCGCGCCAGTCGGCACCTCCATTCTCATCCCCTGTGCTCTCGGGCCGAACGCTATTATTTATTCTGTAACGGGCAGTTATGTAAGCGACGAAACCACATTAAGCAGACTGATCAGTTCGACTACCCCTGGCTTGCCAGTACAATGGAATTAGCGGTTGTAAGCCGGAAGCTTTCCTGACGGTGTAGCGTTCACGTCATGTGGACTCGTCGTTTCCTGTCCCAGGCCACACCCTCTTCAAAAGTCATCTCCTGAACTCTCTCACTCTCTTGCTCCAGATTGTTGTATGCCATTCGAGCCGCCCGATAGCCCATAGAATATTATATCCTGTTCTCGCTTAGCCATTCCCCTGTGTGTATGCGAGCCAGGTGAAAGTATTACGGAGTGTTACTGCATTCTCAGCCCCCCTGACAATGCATGTATTACGCGCTTCACCGGAAAATATGCGCATTTATCGAGAACGCGTATGGCAGATTGCCACCGAACTAGACCTCTTTTTATCACCGTCCACCCCCTACATATATCCAGACGTTCTCGCGTTCATCACACCTCATTTCCTCTTCGTGCACTTTCCCCGTCGCACTTCCGGACGTCTGGACTATACATTTTGGACTCTAGGGTGCTACGTGCCATCTTCCCAATGATAATAATAGTCGTATACGCAGTACCAGCATAAAGAGAGCTCTTCATAATCTGCATTCATCCATTATCACCCGTCCCTCTTTCTTCTTCGCTTGCCGAGCACGCGCCTTTCGTGCAGCCGTAGTGCAGAGCACAGCATTCCAAGCGTCATAATAGCGAATGGCGGTTTTCGCGCAAAGCATCCGATCCTGTAGGCGAACCGGTGAACGGAAATTTATGAATTTAAAAACTTAAGTTCGCCACCATCAATTCAACAAGTTCTGAAAATTGGGTGTTGATTGGTTTAGCTACTCTTGAGAAAATTCTAAATTAGTGGTCATTTCGCCATTAGACACATTCTTCACCAGGCGGAATGCTGTGAGAGGAGTGTGCTCGTTCAATGACAAAACTAGAGATGAGAGCGACGAGGCCGAAAAAACGCCCCGCGCACTGCTCCCAGATGGCCAACCCTCTATAATGCCTTGGCTCAGCATTGAATACCCGAGAGCTTTTCTTTGTCCGTACCTACAACTACGAGTCTATCAGCTATCCTCGTTTCTGTCATTGCGAGCCGTCCTTGTTGTATCTGCATCGCGTCCCTGTTGAGTTTACTTGCCTCTCCACCATTCTCTCCTTTATCCCTGCTATGCCTCCCCGTTCCAGAGACTGTGCCCCCTCGTGCCGCCGCCCTCCACCATCTCCCCCCATTCTCCGGATGCGGTCGTGCTCGGACCCGCAGCACGACCCGTCACTCTTCCCCGCCCGCTACCTGCTCGTCGGCGTTGTCGGTCAGTATACAACCCATTTCCCGCTTTCTCTTATCCCCCAATAATTCCCAACGTCTACTGCACACAGAAAAATATGTATAAAGGATTACAAGTATTGGGTGTATAGCTCGGAATACACAAATGTATACCCACGTATACATTGGACCAATCCCAATACATTCATTGTATTCTGTGGTATACAATAATGTTGTAAGTACGTTTTTAACGGATTGAATGTATTCTACGTTATAAATTTTTTCTGTGCGTGGAATACCTTTCGAGCGCCATTTCTCCTCCACGATATGTCAAAAAGTAGCGATAGCGATACTTCGTCGCCTTTCTGTCGCAAGACAGCGGTAAGAGGATCGTATCCAAACGCCGCTCTCAGGCCTGTTCTTCGCCATCTTCGGCCTGGTCGCCAACTGCCTGCTGGCGACGCTCTTCCTCTCGCGGTCCCACTACAGGTACGGCGAATCACAATTAGGGTTGGCACACCGGGTCGGGTTTGGCCCTTTTTCTGGGTTACGTTTCTCGATAGAGTACTTGTTATACCTTTCATTCTTGTATACATGGTGAAACTTACCCCAGGAAAAGGATCCGGTTTGCCAACCCTAATCACAATCACAATGCGTCTACTGGCTTAGTCCGTTCATACTGCGAATTAGCCGATTCAAAGCATGCTACACATTGACAAACGTCCATTGAATAGTTCAATAGTGTAAGCCGCTTTTGAGAGTAGTAGACATCGTTTTTGTACTTTTCGCTCCAAACTTCAAGTAGAGTTGAGTGCATCTCGCTGGTTGGCCTCTCATCACTTCTCTAACTTGTTCCCCTCCATTCTTCCGGCTCCATTGCGTGCCGCGCATACGTAATCAACGAGTCCGCAATCTGAGCAGCTCTGAGATATCGCTATGAAATGGCTTGGAGCTGCACAATGTTCTAAATGTTAAGCGAACGAGTCAGGGTTAAATGTCTTCTCTGCGAGAATGCCTACAGAAATCAGGGTAAATGTTCGACATCTCGTTCGTTTAACATTTACACTGCTGTCAGAATATTGTGGGCTGCACTCTATCTAGCTCTCTCAAAAGGGGCTGCATTTAGCCGCGGGCGTCTTCTTGATTATGCTCCATACAATCCTGGAAAGGCTGCGGGGTGACTGAGCTTACTAAGATAGATTACGAGAAAAGGTCTCGTTGATGACGAAATCCGTACGATATTATGCGTCGTAAGATTGTGGAATTAGTAAATAGGCCTCGTTCCGACTTAGATAGTGCACGGCTCTCCTCTCCTAAGTATGGATAACACCCGATCAATCAAGTCATGGGAAGTAAGCGGGGGGGACTGACGAGGCCCGTAATGGACGCAGTCCCACAGCGTTCTGACAACAGTCAAAATGTTAAGCGAACGAGATGCCGAAAAATAACCCTGAATTCGGTAGGAACTCTCGCACGGAAAACACCGTATCCTTAGCATTTTGGCTCGTTCGCTTAACATTTAGAACACTGTGGTCCCCTCGCTCCTCTTTAATCTAATCCTGGATCTCCTCTCGAACGACTTCACTGTTTTCTGCACATACACACAATTCCTTCTCATATCCGTTTGAATTTCCGTCCAGAGACAGAGAAGCGGGGGGAAAATGCATTTTGAGTAGGAGGTGAGGCGAAATATAGGGGAGAACGAAGATTGAAGAGGGGAGGGGTAGGAGAGAGAATAGAGAAGCGCTCTTCATCTTGCTATGACATACACTGGGAATGCATTTGAGCTATGAAATTTGGTTGGAAAAAATTTGAAATTCACCAAGCAATTCTTGAACCCCTAAGACAGAACATAAACCAATCGCTTTGCGATTCAGTGATTTCGGGGTATCGAAGGGATTGGCTTATGTATTTCGTGGAGTTGTTAGCTGAAACAGCTGCCTAACTCAATCAAGTGCGAGGGTGTCAGCGTGCACCTGTGCAGGGACCGTGGCCTCTAGTGCGCAATGTATTCACATCTATGCTCACGCACACCTTCAACCTGATAAAGCTAGAACTCCCCAAAGCATAGAGTGAAGTGTACGTCAGGCGGCTTCCGGCCTGAGGAAGTTGTTCTGAAGTGAGCCCCCATCTCCGTCCCCGGGGCTTGGGCGCTGCACAGCGATTAGCTATAATGGCCGTTTCTCGCTCTCGGCCGGCGCTACCGCCTCACCCGCAAAACAATAGGTCGGCCAGGTATTGCATTCCGAGAACCCCCCCCCCCCCCCGTTGTAAGCGCACAGAGGGGAACTCGGCTAAGGAACCACCCCAACTGATCGAGCCATTAGAGGGCCATTAGAGGGTGGCGGTGGTGCTTCCGCGTTGTGAGGCTGAGGCCGAGGAGTTTTCCGTTCTTAGGGGGGGATTAAATTCGGGCAAACGAGGAAATACGGAAAGCCGTACGAGACGCGGACAGCATGTAGCGTAAGACGATACTGATGTGATCGCCTCCGAGTGGAGGCTACACTGTAGACGGAATCACGATAGCCCTGCTGTTGCCATTGTATACAATGCGAGTAAGCAATGAAGAGTGGAGTACTCACCGCGCACTGCGAGAGCTTAGCGAAAATCTGGATACTTCATCTGTATTAGCTGTTCTGAGAGGCTTTCGCCTTTCAGACACTCGCCCTTCTTCTTCCTCGGCTTCGTGGCGCTGTTCGACACGCTGCTGGACTTCGTCTACATCCTGCTCCTGGTCAGTCCCTTGGACGCGCCTGGGAGCGTGATATTCTAAGCCCTAGGCGTTGAACATATACCATATATCGAGCGTTCAACATATACGCAAGACATCCCGTGCATTGTATGAGCCTGTATCTGACAAGCAGTAGGGGTATGGAGATCGCGACAGTGCCGCAGTCTCTTCCACCCTTTGACACTTCCGCTCAGCAACAACTGTCGCGCCGTTCACACTTTCTTCGTTACTTACTTGCTTACACCTGTCACGACGGAAAACTCAAAAGCGCACAGTTGATGAGTGCGGCGGACGGAGAGCGAAGAGGGGCGAGAGCGGGAAAACAGAGAGACGAGAGATAACACTGGAATCGTCGAACCGGGGACCAACCGGGCTCGTTGCCGGATAACCCCAAAGCCGTACATCTTATCTTGACAGACTCCTCTGCCTACAGCATGTGGAAGTGTGGAATGACATCTTTACACAACATGCTACTGAGCTTTTCGCCCTGACTCTACATGAATTAGTTCTATCTTCCTCGTTGAAGGCTCTTGTAGGTACTAGTTCCTGGTTTATGTTTTCGAGGATGAACGAGTAGATAAAGCCTGCACAAGATTCAATTTCTTTGTTTCTCTCAAGATCTCTCGGATGGTTATATGGGCATAGTGTCAGATTTTGTTTGACCTCGTTTTCTTTTACATTCCAGTCCACTCATTATAGTCTACATCTCGTATCGTGAAAGCTATCAGAGTCTGGCAGGACATAGATCTCGAGTATCGGATTATGCTAGATATAAGACCACGATGCCTGATATCTGAACTGCAAGATAGAGGGAGGAAGAATGTCAGCTTACAAGCGTTTTTTTCGAACTAGCTTTCTCCTTCCGTACATGGTTTTGTATGAGGCGTACCTTCTGGAATCTGTTGACCACCCTCACACACTCAACAACAAGGTAATAGCGTTCCGTGAGACTACAAATGGCCCCTGTACGAAAAACGGGGACTTTCTCAGGGGAACTAAAATCCGTTCAGATTGAGCTTCACTCCCTTTATCAGAAGTACCAATGGTCTCCAGAGGAAAAAATAGTGGCTGGTAGAGGGAGGATATTTTGAATCAAGCCTCTTCCGTATACATCAAAATGCGCACCTCTGACGAAATAGTGATGAAATATTCCGTAACGCCCCGAACACGAACGACCTTGCAAAGATTACGCTACGACTAGGCTTCGCTTGAAGCCCCACAAAAGTTCTTTGAAGAAGTCGTAAATTCCTGAAAGGGGGTATAAAACGAGGAAGACTAGAAAGATCATAAACTGTTAAAATTACAGTATTGCAATGTACAAAAACTTGATCTGGCCCTGTTGGACTTTAGAATGGAGGTTCTCCTGTTCAAATTCGAATCGGCTACAGTTGGATTTTCAGGCCATCCCGATCCATGCGGAGGCGCTTGAGGTCGTGTCGGTTCTCCACGCCTGGATCGAGGTCGGTATACGATTGTTCTTAACGAGCTTTCATGCGTGTCAGTGTTCATGCTGTAAAGATACTCTAAGAGAGACGATGCCTGGAAAAGACTGTCAGTAAGGGAATTCAGGTGACTCCCGCGCTCTTCTACCTCGGCCAGATCTTCAAGATGGCCTCCACCTTCTGCCTCATCGTCGCCTCCATCGAACGGTATCGCAAACTGAAATAGTACATAATCGTTATCTTTGACGTATGATGGCAAGCCATGCCGTGGAATAAGCATTGTCAATCAATACCTTCCCTAGCATATCCCATGATACTGCAACTTCATATTGTGTTCTCATTCAATAGCAGTCGTCAAGATGTTCACTCAAAAGCTATGATCAAAGTATCAATTTCTGATGCATGGGCTTATTCACGCGGATTCCCACTATACTGAATGTCGCGAAAGCGAGATTCCCATCGCTCAAGCGCGAAAAAATTCCCGTGACTTTACTATGCAACGCAAATTAAGCCTCGGGGATAATCTCCTCGGCATTGCTGGAAGCGCGTTTTCTTGGAGAGCATAATGAATCAGTGGTGAAGGCAAATTCAAACCAATTACCTATAAAAGTCAAGGCATTACGTGATAATTGAAGGGTATTTTCTTGTTGGACATGTCTGGAAGGTGTGATTCGGAAATGTTGAGGTACTGCATGACCAAGCACTGGACCTTCACGGGGTTCGAGGCACGTACGCGCTGGATCGTACTCGTTCTCGTCATCGCAGCCGCCATCCTGCTCAAGATCCTGACCATGGTAAGCCAGAATGTGCTCTAGCGGGAATACTTATTGAGATGATTGATATTTCAACATGATGGTTTTGAAAATGTATGGAGGGGGTTCTAACAGATAGGCAATGTATGAGAGTTGAGTGAAGGTTGTTGTGTTTCGGTTTTCGTGCGTGTTTCGTGCGCCTTGCACAGAGTTGCGGTGTAAGTGCGCAGGTTGGGAGTGCGGATGCAGAACGTGCGCTGAAGGCCTATTAGAGGTGCTTACGGGCTTCCGAGCGCCCTTGCATTTCTCTCTCTCTCATCTCTCCCTCTCTTGCTGGGAGAAAGACTATGAGGAAAGGATCGCGCTTTTCCAGGAGCAGGGACGTTTATGCAGCTAGAATAAAGCGCATACACAAACTCTGACGAACAAAGCTGTTCGTGGTGGAGGGCATACCCGAAATAGAACTGCATTTTAATGCGTTTGTGAGGAAATCCTCAACTCTAAACAGCCTACAGAATCTTCTTCAGAGTGCAGAATCTGTCAATTTCATGTTCTATAGAAATAATAGGATGGGGGTTCTCAAAATAGCTATGTAACGGATACCGCCGGTGTACACGATGATGTCGTGGAGAACAGACCAAAACATCTAGGTTGGGGGGAATTCCCAGCACGTGAGCTATGGAACACGATACATACCTGCAGCACGTTCGTGTCATGCTCCGCTCAGATATATCATGTTCGCCTGTCGCATAGCTCCTCATCCAATCCACATTCTTCATTGTCTGTCTGTCTGTCCGTCTGTCCGTCGCTTTCGAGTGTCTGTGAGTGTTATTTTCCGCACGCCACTTTGTTTGGATTTCGCAGGATGACGATTGACACGAGCGAATATGTGGGAGTCGAAGAAGTAAACGGGACCAATGAATATTAATAGCCACTGAACAGCGAAACTTGAAGTGGACAGCTTTCAGACACTTCCTAATAAGTAAGCAGAAATATCTATATGTCCGCTGAAAGCTTTACCCTCGACCTGTTACGTAACTAGAGCATACCATTCGTTCCTTTTCAATGGTTATGCTTCATCAACCACACAGATAACAAGGCAATGGCCCGTTATAAGATAATCGTGAAGCGTAACTACTATGTCAAAAGGACCCGAATGGAATGCCCAATACATAACTACAAATGAATGAATTATGAACAGAACTATCCACTTCTGTTCATAAATATGTTGCGTTTCGGCTATCCCGATGATAAAATATATAATACATATAACTCGCATAGCGGCTGGATGGGGAATACTCAAGTTCTCTATGTCCAGGCGGTTGTCGTGATCGAGCGGCCCTACTGTCCTCCCCTGCAGCGGTACATCATCGGGTCGGAGACGCGCAACGACTCGTATTTCATGCGGCTCATTGGTGAGAGCTTTCGCTCCTTGATGAACCCCCCCAACAATTACCAAGCACAAAATATCTGCATTTCTCTTGTTCTTGACTGAGTTCAAAAGTTGACTCATGTTTTCGATTCTTCTACTCAAACCCCATGATATCCTCCTGTACAGGCCTCGCCTCGATCGCGATGCCCTTTGCGACGTTGATCTTTCTCAATGGTGGCATAGTGATGATGCTCCGGAGGCAGAACGTCCAGGTAAACAAGGAAATGTACAAATAGTTAGCAGCAGCCTCACGAAGCTGGATAGGGCGGGGGCTGGAACTTTTGCGTCTCATTGCCAGAAATTTCATTTTACTACAAGTGCCTCTTATGCGGGGTCGAAGGGCGACGGAAAGTCGCGTAAACATGCCAAAGAGCACGTGTTTTGAGAAGTTTGCGAAGAGAAGAAAAAACAAATCATTATTGAGAGTGATTTGAGGGATTTTATCTTCGACCCTACATAAGTACAAGAAATTTTGTATGCTTGTGGTTCGATGAGTCCGTGATAACCTAAGTATGTTAAGTTCGTTAGTTGTAGTTGAGTGAAAGGCTCTGAAAGTGTCTTTTACTTGGGATTATCAACTCCATTATGAAATGAGCGTGATCTTTGCAGCAACTTCGGTCACTCATAACGGAGCTGACGATGGGTCATGATGTGATGAGGATACGAAGGAAGGTATGGACATCTACTGAACAATTACAACATTCTAATACTTATAGGATACTAGAGAACTATAACGCCCTAATGAGCTTTTACAAGATATTGGTTCATTGGTTGAAAGAGCAGTTCTGAAAATGTTCAAACAATTATGATCTATTGCAGAACCTCCGCAGCGCAACGCACACGCTCCTCGCGATCATTACGGCCTATTTGATCTCGAACACGCTCAACCTCATCCTGTCCTTTCTGGAGTTCTCGAACCGCGGTGAGCACCCATCATTCATTTGTTACTGCGAACTTCGTCGTCTGAAAAGATTCCGAAATGCTCCCATGAATGGTATCATTGCGGGATGTTCTTACATTGAATGAATGTCTAAATAGGAGATTCATACATGTAGAGTATGATCTTATATTTCTTGAAGATAAAATAAGACCTTTCAGACTACCTCTTCCTGGACCATCCCATCTTCTATGTTATTGCTTCGGATGTAGCTGGAGTGCTGACCGCAGGTATAGCATAGAATGAATTTCGATTGCACTGCATTCTACGATGACAAGCGCATATATTTCTCATACATAATATTTCCCGGTACTTTCATGCCAGTCATCGTTATTCTCTCTGTAAAGTGCGGATAAGCATGTATCCATCTATCATGAGTGCCATAAGCGCTGTTGCAGTGGGCAACGCGATCCGCTGCCCGGCGCACTTCGTCTCCAACTCCGAGGTCCGCCAGCAGTTCCAGGCACTCCTGTGCGGCGAGCCCAAACAGATGGTAGGTTTATCTATTGTGATAGCATTCAGCTGTGTTTTGCTCGATAAGTGGTTATAATACGCCGTAGAACTCGTTGTTCCTGAAACATGCTAGAATCTCGTCATCAGAAATCCTGGTTAGGGTCTGTAAACCTCAGCCAGTAGCCTTTCCGCATTCTCCGACCCCCTCCACTTTACTACAGCCGTGCCGCTCGTAAAGTCGCTAGTTTCTCCGTACTCCACCGGCTCAACTCAGGCCAATCCTAGCGAAAGTCACGCGCTCCGCTCGGGCTTGGCACCAACGCAGCTCTTATGTAAATTGGCTGTGGCCCGGAGGAGGCCTTCCAAACAACAGAGAGAAAAAGGGGGTCGGTCGACGATGGGGGCTGAAGTGGTCGTGAAATATGGATGATGGTAGATGCTCGCATGAGCGCCCCCTCACCACAGGAGCGGAACGAGTGAACGGAGAAGGCGCTAATGGACCGGCATGGGATGAAAGAGTGGCAACGGGGGAGAGGGGTCGGAAATCGTGTAGATCGAGGGAATTCTTGCTTTTGCTAGTATATTTAGCTTCTTTAGTCAGCATGATTGCTGAAAAAATGTTGTGCATACTCTTTTGCCGAAGCGTATTGCTTGAACAAATACCGGCCCCGTGAGCGGTAGTTCGTCCGTTTGCCGTCGGCACGAGGTTTTAGAGCGAAATTCAACACCGGAACGAGGGCGAAGTGGCCATTAGGATGGGGGAGGGGGCATCGGGTGTAGCAGCTATCAGGTGCACACAACAAACACACTGGGCGGATTTGTGATGATTGCTCCGAGAAGGGGTCGGGGGGCCTTCCTCGAAGGAGAACCTGCATCTATGCATAGCTCGGCGTACCCACTCCAGTACATTTCTGACAATCTATGTTGTTCATACGTAGCGGGCTTAGGCACTGGGCAGATGTCATTATAGTCTATTATTTTGAATTTGTTTTGAAGACAACGTTTACTTCAGAAGTCGATGCTGTCGGAGCCGGCCTCGCCGGCGAAGCGTCACTGCCGTCTGGGGTCGGACGGCCAGTCGGCCTTCCCCTTCTCGCTGCTGCTGTCCGTCCGGCCGGAGGATTCCGTCGACGACGACGACGACGCGAAGCCCGTCTTCTCGCCCACGCATAACCTCCCCACCTCGCCCTTCCTCTTCGCCGCCCCTCCCTCGAGGCTCTCGTTCAAGCGCCATTCGGCCATTGCCATATGCTGACAGCATTTATGAGCGCATAGAACACGAGAGTAGAATGCTTCTAGAGACGAACTAACGACTATATACTTCCCTTACCGTGAAATCTTTATTGTTCGGGTGGTCTTTTGCGATTAGACCGCTTTGCATTGTGCTAATTGAATCTAGAACTGTTGCCGAATGCCTGATGTTCAGGAATCCACTGAGGCACTCAAAATCGCATCTAGGGCTTTTGCGATCTCAACTTACTTCGTCATGACGTGTATCTCACAGCTTACCGGTATTCGGTTGTACGAGTGAAAGTAAAGTACTCTTGCTATTTGCTGATCAAGCATCTCAAAAATGTGGCAATGACATGATGATTTATCCAAAGACAAATCCGAAATATTGCAGACAGGAAGATATGGCAAACGGCTGAGGTGTTGTTCAGAAGAGCGTGGAGTCTGTCCTCCTGAAAATCGGACAGGAAAGTAAGACAGACTGCAAGATGATAAAAGAACGGTTCCAACTGGCAGGTAATATAGTGTAATAAACCGATCCGTCAGTTTCTTTCGTTCCAAAATGAGTCTAATTCTCTCACCCTTGCACAGTCTCTCGCTTTATATTCGGAATGATTTTCCGACGGATCTTTTTAATCCACTATATTACTATAAGCATTCAGGCTTACCTAGATGCTCCCGCATGCACACTGTCCTTACAATTAGCAGTAGAGGATACGAATCGTGTACTTTTGATGCGTATGTTTCACGCATCATTCATAACCGCGACGCTTCAGCCACCAAAAACTACGAAACATATCGTCGAAAAGTACACGATTCGTATCCTCTACTTAGCAGGCTTTTGTTGATCTACGATGTTTGCCTTTACGACAATATTACCTTCGGCGTAAATGAAATGAAATAAATAAATAAAATAAAATAAATACTTTTGGTGGGGAGGCGGGGGCGGCTGTCGGGGCTGTGCGTACTCGTGTACGAGAAGACGTCCCCGCGGAGGCGGCGTCGGACCCGGCGTGCCGCTCGAGAGCACTGAAAGAAAGCTTCAGCCTTGGTAGCAAACCCCCCCCCCCGATCGATCCTAGGATCAATCCCAGGATCAATCCCATTGTTTACAATGCAAAACTCGGAATGAATCGCATTGATCCTAGGATCAATCGCGGGCTTTGCTACGGGGGCTGGTTATGCATTATTCATTTATTTTATCGATGCATTTCCGTAATAGGTGAATCGGAGCACTACTCAATAACAAGCCCGAAGCGAAAAGGCTATACCATTTCATAATCTTACAATACATCATCTTACACAGAAAGGAATTTATTTAGTAGTGCTTACTCAGGAGCTCTCAAGAACATTGCAGCTCTTTTAGACTTTACTCAATCATGCAAGGAAAAGGAGGCGTACGGTGGTTGCGGTACGAGGCGTTCAGGTGGGGCGAGTGACTGGGCGAGGAGATTGCGGTAGAAGGCAGGGACGAGTGGCGGTATTGAGACGAGGAGGAGGAGGCCGTGTAACTTGTGTTGTCTGCAAGGTACACGATAAGTAAGAAACGGTTAGGCATTATTTTCCGCATTCCTACTGGCAAAGCCCAAAAAAGTTCTTTTGTCTTTGTGTATATCGCATATTATTTATCTACGGGATACCACAAAGCGGCAAACGAATGTAAGAGTCAGGAGTTAAAATTTTATTTTTATTTATATTTTAAAATTTCTGAATAAAGACTACCCGTCAAGGAGGTGAGAGACTATTGTAGGATCGCTTGAATACTTCCGTTCTCACCCGAGGAGGAGCAGTGCGAGTCGGCGGATGAGCCGTCGCCGTTGCGCCTTCTCCAGACGTTGAGCAGGAAGAAGAGCTGCAGGACGCCAACGACGGCGACGACGGAGACCGAGGAGAAAAGCATCGGCTTCGAGAGGCACACCGGGTAGTCGGCGGTTTGCAGGCGCTCTGAACCAGGATACGCATGACTCAAGTTACTTTCCTTTAAGTGAAGCAGACATTAGAAAGACATTATGTACGATAGATAGGGTATTGCAAGAAACGGTATTGCAAAAAAACGACATACTAGATATTGTCGATCCCCGCATTCAAATTTGCGTTCCGAAAGTACTACTTCCGGCTTTTTTTGTTTATTTGCACTTTTGGTTGTGCACTTATGTTAAATGCCCCAAGTCCAATTAAGAATGCGCGGAACGAAAATTTGAATACGAGGATCGTCAATACGTGACATAAGCACTTGCTAGGAAGACCTTGTGTTCCGTTGGGAAGGCTCAAATGCGCACTTGAAAAGCAATCGAGAATATGAGAGCATATAAACTCGTAAACAGAGCGATGATGTGGTTTGCGTTGTTGTGCCCTTGACAAGTCCGGGTTCAGCAATCTCTTAGATGCCTTGGAAAATAACACAATGTTCTGACAACAGTGTAAATGTTAAGCGAACGAGATGCCGAAAATTAACCCTGTTTTTGGTAGGAACTCTCGCACGGAAAACACCGTATCCTAAGTATTTTGGCTCGTTCGCTTATCATTTAGAATATATATAAGCCACAGTGTTCTGACAACAGTGAAAATGTTAAGCGAGCGAGATGCCGAAAAATAACCCTGATTTCGGTAGGAACTTTCGCACGGAAAATACCGTATCCTGAGCATTTTGGCTCGTTCGCTTAACATTTAGAACACTGTGAAGCGCTCCTGTGGAACCTGGAATACCTTGAGCGCCCTTTCCCTGTATGAGGTCCGCGGGTGGCGGGACCTGCTTGTCGAAGATGGAGATGGTGCCGCTCGTAATGCTTCGCCGTCGCTTGCTCTTCTGCAAAGACAATACTTTGTCTCTAACCAGGGGATAATTATCGTGAAACTGCTATGACCAAAGAGTCTCTTAAAGCATCTAGATACTAGATGTGACGGAATTCTAGCCTTTTTCGCGGCAGTCGCCGTATTCTGATCCGTGTTCTTGACGAACTCGGGCCGCAGCTTCGTCATCATCTTCCGTATGTCGTTCATCATCGCCCGCTTTTTCCGCCGTCCGAAGCTCTGCACCTCCGACGTCGTCCCGTCCTCGGACGACTCTGTTTCGCACAGCACCTCAACGGATCCTCTGAAGTCTACGGCACCGTAAAAGGGATAGGAAGTCGCTAATTGGGGACGGAATTCGACAAAATAAATTGGATAAGAGATTTTACGAACGGGTGGGCACTGCTCGACGCACACGTCGACGATGCACCGAATGCGCACCTTGCGCGAGCCGTCGAAGCGGAAGACCTGCAGAAGCAGCTCGGCTCAACTGACTTGACGTTAGCGTAGGGCATGCTAGTCGTCGACACGGGTCTAATCGCTGTAGTTACGGCCAACAGTGCATAGGACGTCTAGAGAATGTGACAGTTTTTTTTTCTCCCAAAAGGTGTCAAAGCAGGTCAGGACAGCGCTGTGAGGCACTTGATCTCGTCGCTACTACCTTCATCTTCGTGCTGAAGCCGTCCGGAATCTGGACGACGGGATAGCGCATAAGCCGGTTGCGGACGGACACCTCGGGACACCTGACAGTATTTATAGTGGATTAAAAAGATCCCCGTCGCAAAATCATTCCGAATATAAGGCGAGAGAGTGTGCAAAAGAAAGAGAATTAGACTCATTTTGGAACGAAAGAAACTGACGGATCGGTTTATTCCACTATATCTTTACTCTCTGGCGCACATATTGTCCAATTCACTAATGGTGCGTTCAGTGTCGAAGGGGCGTCAAAAATCCTCGACGGTTTGCTGTGATTCTTTGTTGACATTCGACAAAAAGCGGTCAGGTTTTCCTTGAAATGTATGCCATTCTTCGTCGATGTTCGAAGAAAGCGGTTATTCTTTTCTGTCTCTCAAGGAAAAGCGGTCGGGTCCCTTTCATCTTTAGGAAAATCAGACCGCTTTTCATCGAATGTCAACAAAGAATCATAGCAAAAAAAATCGAGGATTTTTGACCCCCCCCCCCTCGACACTGAACGCACCATTAGTTTGATAATTCTTTTGATACGCTACTTATGTATTTAGAAACTTTTTAAGTGATAAAAATTGAGATAGAATTTTCATTATTTGCATGAAGTAAGCTATGATACAACCAACTGCGGGGTATTCCATCGTACGTATGAGATACGAGCTGCCACAGTGTTCGAAATGTTAAGCGAACGAGCCAAAATACTTAGAATACGGTGTTTTCCGTGGTGCGAGAGTTCCTACCGAAATCAGGGTTACATTTCGGCACCTCGTTCGCTTAACATTTTGACTGTTGTCAGAACACTGTGCTATGCCCGCCCCCCCCCCCTTGCAGTACTGCTATACAAGTACTGAAGTACCGTTAAGCTAGGTACGTACCCATCGAAGATGAGCTTGAGCGGTTCGGGCTCCGGCCCCGTGCCTCCGATGCGCTCCGCTATGCACTCGTTGATGAAGTAGCCGAGCTTCTCCTGGACGTCCGTCGTGATCGTCCACCGAATCTCCACCTGAACAGGCAAAAACAACTTGAACAAGATTCCGGTGCCGCATGCTCCACGTTCCGCCTTCTTTTCAGGTCTGTATATCATACTGCAATGTTATCGACAACATCGAAGAAGGTCATCCTGGTTCTTAGCCATTTCCCTGTGCTAATCTACGGAGGAGTAGTACTCTTCAGAGTCCTCCACATAGGTACTGTAGAAGTGTACTTGTGCCTAATCTCTGTCTCCCTCTTCGCTCTTCCCCTCGCTGTTTCGCTGATTGGGATCGAGTTGTTGGCTAATCGCTAGTGTCGTAATGTTGGCTAATCGCTAGTGTCCCACCTCGTCTCCCAGTCCCACGTTGCTTATGGGCGTATTTCCCTGCAGAATGCTCATCTTCACGTGCTTGCTGCGACTTTCGTCGACGTCTTTTGCATGCGGGGAAGAGGAGGACGACGGCTCGTCCTCGGGCCTGAACGCACACATTGAAACCAAGCCTTATTATGATCGCATTATGAGTCCGAGAGAGGGATCAGGATCATCGCGCTTGGTTTTCAAACACAAGTTTGAATGGGGGTCACACTTCTTTTTATGTAATGAAAGTTCCCAAAAACGATAAGATACTCGGGACAATATTCAAAAGAACACACTGCAAGAACATAGCATCGTCGTCGACCGCCGAGTAGTCACAGGTGACGTTGAAGACCCGATCGTTGGACGTCATCAGTGAGGGCGCGTTGAGGTCGTTCCTTTGCACGACGATGACGAACGACCAGAAGCCGGGACGCTGAAGGACGTGGAGTACAATAAATTTGACTACATCATGTCTCTTGGCTTCCTCCATAATCTGGCATGCATACTATCCTTTCAGACAGAATTTCTTATGATCTATGTACTTTCTGAAGAAGATCTCTGATTTCTCGTTTGAGAGAACTGGTTGCCCGGAACTGGCAACCGCAAAGTCAGAAACCCTTACGATCTCCTCGCCGGGACATTTGGGATTCGGCTCGTCCGCTTTCGGGTAGGGAATATGAAGAGTGGCTGAGGAGCTGTTCTTGAAGACCACCTTGCACGTGCCGAAGGCTTCCTTGAAAATGAAAAGCATTATGAGGCCCTGGCAAAGTGCTATCACGGATCGCCTACATTGGTGTGCCAAGTTCTACGCTTATACGGCAGGATAAAGGGGGGTGGGGTAGTCTAGTGCAGAGTACTGAATATTTTTACAGCAAGAAAGATGCGAGAGCCAACCTGCACGAAGATGGCACCCGACGTATCCTGTGCGAAATCGACGATGAGCGAGATGCCCGACAGCCGACACTCGGTCGTCATTTCTGCAAATGAGCAGAAATGCAAAACATAAGCCATAGCCATAGCCGCATTCGCCTCTATCAATTCCTACATACACCTGATATTATAGTATTAAAATAGTTCGTACATCGCCAATGACGACTGCGTAACGTTGCGCTGGGTCACTTTGAGTTCGGTGTGTCAGACTCATATTCTTACGGTACGTTCCGGCCGCTAGCTATCTTATTCTCACAATGTATAGATGTTTAACTTTTTTGTGGTTATTTTTATTCGTTTTACAATAACGGTGGATCGAAAAAGGGGGGGAACGGGAACCAAATGTTGCTTATCAATTTGCGATAGTCCGTTGGTGTGGCTTACTGTAAGTTGAAAATGTAAAACTTTTCCTATTTCATAGACGGTCTTTAGGAGGCATGAGGCTACGGCCGGAACGGTTTTATGTCAAACTTTTTGGCGCTTGTAATACAGGGCCGGCATGCATAATTTCGTTGATTCGCTTCTTTATTAGGACGTACGCGCTTTCACTTTCTCCTGTGTGGCGGCGAAGACGCCTATAGCGCCCTCCTCCGCGTGGCCCTCGGGTATGACCGAGTTCTCGAGCACGTCGTCCGTTACGCGTTGGTCGGCATTCTGCAATGCAATGACGAAATTCGGGCCAATCCACTCATCAGTCTCTCCCACTCGATTGATTAGTGTCATGGATCGTTGGTCGTGGATGAGCGGAATACTTTCGTCATGTGACATGCTCATTCCCGCTGAAGCCTTTCAAATAATCACCCATCCGAATACATAAAGCGGCGAAGATTGGGGATACCTCATCTTCAGACGGGTTGTCGCCGTGGAACTGCGTCGAGGCCGGTATGGACGGGATGGAGGGCGGATGTTCGGGGTCGAAGGGCTCCTCGACCGCATTGGCATGCGTGGGAGCCAGTGAAGGAGGATGCGGGGTGGAGTGCGAAGTCGATGTGATAGCTTAACGGTCAGTCAATGATCGTTCTCGAATAGGACGTATAGTTCGACAACATAATAGACAAGTCCTTGTACTGGAGCTGCCACGAGCCGAACATAGAGCACAAGAAACGTAGGAGTCCTCGTATCTACCCTTGTGCATTAAGTGAAAATTCACCACAAATATCCCCGCGAAATGCACTTCGGGAATAAATTCCTCAGCCCGCTAGGGAATAATTCCCCAAAAAGTCGAAATTTCCCCCAGCCGGGGGGTGAATTATTCCCGAAGTGCAAATCGTGGGGAAATATTCCCCAGAAATTTCTCAGAGTGTGCTACGTAGGTAGATTGCGACACTGGTTGCTCACAATAGCGCCGAAGTACCCACGAACCGCAAAGCTCAATGGCAGTAGCCTTCGAAAGCTAAGCCTTCTAATCGTCGACGTCGATAAATGCGTGTAGGTAGAAAGCGCTTGGCTGTCCAACCCTCAGGCGGAGGCGCATTATTTACCCGACGGCGTCTCCTCGTCCTCTACGGCCAGCGTCGGGAACGGGTTGCGAGGAGTCGTCTCGTCCGTCGGTGCGTCGTCGTGTTGGGGACTCGTGGGAGGCAGGGCCGACCCGCCGTCCGCTTCGATGGGCAGCCGGTCCGGGAGGTAGTCACAGATCTACAATGGTCGGGCTAGGTGTATGCATTGAAGATCCGCTGTATAGGGGCTACTTAATACAGAAACAAAAAAAAATACACAAACATTATGAATTCTCGGTCTCTAGAGAGTATAGTGCTGTGGTAATTCCTCGTCAGTTTCTCATGGGAAAATGCCTTCAATCTAGAATTGATTGCTTACCTTGTCAAAGTAGTCCACCCTCTTTCCCACTTGGAAGTTTCCCGGTGTCGTGTACTGCGATTCAGAGTGCAGGTAGCACTCGTCCTGCAATACATTTGTCCAGATAGGATTTCAACTAATGGTGGCTGTATCACTCCAAAGCTTTTTTGCTTTACTTTTTTCCTAGTAGCTTCAAGATTTTGCATTCTAGGTTTCCATTTTAGTTTTCTAGAATGCAGGGTGATCGTGCGCACCAGATCGTAGTTGAACGTGACCGCGGAACACGTCTCCCGTTCGTTGAGACAGGCCTCGAGGCACGTGTTGATGCTCGATGTCTCGATGGTCTGAAATGTTTGTCTCCTAGTTGGAGACGATTCGAACACTCGAATCTTGTCTGCGATTTTTCTGCGTTATTATTGAATACTGTCGAGAGGAAAACCCACTTTGACCGTAACGTTGACCAGCTGCTTGTTAGGCACGAGCTCGAAGCTGCTCTCCTTGCACTGGTAAGCGGCTGAAAGGATATTTTATGTACAAGATCAAGGATTGAATCATAAGAACGCCGTGATAAAGACAAGAGAGATGGAGACTTACAGCGCAGACAGGTCTTCTCGTAGTATTCGCCACTGCTGATCGGGGACAGCTCGAATCCTTTCTGCTTCATCTTCAGAATTCCTGCAACTCGTTGCAACGTGTATTATAGTTATTCCACGCTTTGCTTCAGTATGATTGCATACAAGTGTGAGTTATGATACCGCTTTCCGCCGACAGATGACACTCCTCTTTCGATGACGAGAAGACGAAGGCCTTGCATGGAAAGATCTCGCCCGATACGCCGTTATCCTGGAAATGAGTACCTACCTACTCACTACTTTTAAGCTTTAAAAGTAGCCTTTGAAAAGGCCCCCACCACTCAGTATCTACCATATACATTTTCTTGACATCATTGGATAGCTCTCAGTGTCTTGAGCTTTCTAGTCTCTCCTTTTTGCTTGAAGCTTCGTCTTTGCTTATGGTTAGCAAAGGCTGTGCAAAGATTTCTCTCGTTGTCAGGAAAGAATAGGCTAACCATAGCATCCAATGTTCGTACAACATTAAGTTGCTTACCGTGCACAGTCTCCGGCAATCGTCAATCGTCATGCTCTCTATGATCAGGTCCTTGTCGTGTCCGATGGCGAACTCCTCCGACCGAAGCCAGTGGAGTCCCGACGACGAGGACGGGCACACCACTGAACGCGCCACACTCTATCCACCTCACAATGCGTTAAATGTTAAGCGAACGAGCCGAAATGTTTGGATGAAGTGTTTTCCGTGCGAGAGTTTCTACCCAAATCAGGGATATAGCTCCTCGTTTGCTTTTGCACCCACGTGTGTGAACTGTAAGCAGACGACGGAAAGCTGTCTACAGTTGTGCGTAGAAACGCTAGCCTATGCCATGCGTATAGCTAATGAGGTTATATTTATCCATTCTATCAAGCCTCTAAGACACCCACAAAGCGTACCATCATAGCAGTTGTTCTCAAAGTAGTCTACCAGAGTGTCGTCTGTAACCGGGCTGAAGAGGTGGGCCGCCGTGACGCGAGTTTCACTGAAAATGAGAATATCAAACTCACGTTGTTTTTCAATACGAGCGGAATAAATGCAACCTCTAGTGGATGTAAAATAGATAGTCAGGAGAGTTACCGATTGAGAATGCACTCGTTCGAGGTGTAGTAGAAGATGACGGAGCGGCACTGGATTCCGAAGCGCTTCGTCGCATCGAGACACAGGTTGAGGCATTCAGATAGACCACCCTCTACCGATATTACCTGGAGAGTATGCTATGCTATGTACCTATTTCAAGAGACATACCCAGTACAGTGCAGCACTAAATGAATCATGCCTTACTAGTCTGATTCATACACCCAGCGAAATGTCACCACCAAACAGCACCTATAGGTGAATCATTCACCACACAAATTTCACCAGCCCGTTGGTGAATGGAGCACAATTCACCATCGGGGTGGTGAAATTTATGTGGTGAATGATTCACAGGTGCTGTTTGGTGGCGTAGTTTCGTTCAGTGTACCTCAAGAGAGTTTCCGTAGAGCACGTGCTGGGGGTAGCGCTCGAAAGCGTACGGGGTCGGGCAGAGGTTCGCGGCTGGAAAGGATGTGGTAAGAGAAGTGTGATTAATAATATCGTATCTTAAGTATTAGTACCTGGTAGGCATATCTGCTGGAAGAACGCCCGTGCTGCATCGGTTCGCGCGAGAATGGACGGACCGAAGGGCTGTCCTGCAAGAGTTTGAACGGGGTCAACATCGCTAATCTTGAAACTCCCAATATGAAAGATGGCTAGGCTACAGTTGATTGATTATACAATGAATCGTGGGTGGGCTCTGCTTCTGTAGATACCTGATCGAGCGTGCAACGAGCACTCCTGCACGCGGGGATCGTACTCGAACGACTCGCACTGCACCTCCTGCAAACTGGACACTAAGCGAAAGTTCCCCCAACCCGGTGAACGACTCCATTTCAAGAGATTCCTGCTAGATTTCAGCAGGACCGGCTTTTCATCAGCAGGATTGGGGAAACGTCGCTTATCACTGTGCAATTTCACCAACAGCTCATCTCAGCAGTCCACTATTTTTCTCCTTAAAGGGCCCCTCTGAACACATTGCGATCCCTCAAGAGCGATTCCTTCCGTTTTGTGCTTTTCATAAAACATATGTTTCCATTCCTTCAATCAACGATGTCTACGAATCAGACCGCTCGAGCGCTACAGTATTCACGAAATGACATTCGTATTCGCGCGGTCCCTGAAGAGCAATGTAGCTTTGCATACAACTTCTCGCCTAATTTAAGCAGCGGCGAATGGCGGGTAAAAGATGCAAATGTAGGATTGTAGGTTTTCGACATTGCTCTTTCTGATGACAGGAAGAAACCAGGGGGTTAAAAAGTGCTCAGAGGGGCCCTTTAAGTTGCACGGACCTTGGCATTCTCGGTGCACGACTTGGCGCAGGCGTTGAGGGTGACGTCCTTCAGCCGGGCCTTGGCCACCTCCATCAACCGTAAGCCCTCCGACCGCAGGTACGTCGAGGCGAGGTCGTCACTCGGGCATCCGACGCCTGCACGACGGCTCGTATACTCTCTCGACACCTCTATTACTCCTCGACTTTGGTTGCTCGCCTTGCGTGTAGGACTATAGATACTTTCTGATAACTTGCAACTCACTGCCAACGGCAAGGCGACCCCCGGCTAATCAAATATAAATAAAAAATTCTGCCCAGCTTTCAGTACGTTAGTATTCCGCATGTCTGCGGCCTGTGTAGTTCGACTTACACAGAGCCCAGCCACCTACCCTCTTCATGTAATCGCCAGTAGCTCAGGATAGCAACTGGCGAAATGCGATTCTTATCATCGCTCACTTTCCATCAGTGATGCTCAGTTTCGAGAACTCTAGGCAGGGGGGGGGGCTAGAGTATTGCGTACAGTACCTCTAAGCCTAAGCTCGGCTCAAGTAATCGCAAGCCAGAGTCACGAGTAATTGGCCGTGCTGGCCGAACCTCACAAGGGCGCGCTGTGTCCAGTCCGCGCGCTTATTCTTTTTGTTCCGAATCCGGTCAGCCGAGAGGAAAAGTGGACAGCACGCCCGCCGTAGCGAAATTGCGGGGGCCTTCAGGGGGGTTCGAGTGGGCTAGGGAAAGTCGGAGAGAGCAGTGTGAAAGCGAAAGGGATAAATACTTTCATTGCTTCATTACTCATAGTCCCTACCGAATACCAGGTTGCAAAGATTTGGCAAGATAAGCTGAAGCTAGGGCAAGCCCTATTGTTGTGGCTTCGTTATGGATATTCAAACTTTCGGGTTTTTCAACTATAGAGCGAAATACTTCTATCAGATTTTGGTGCACTTAATTTTCAATGCTGTCTGACTTCCGTTTTCCAAAACTCAACAGAGTTCTATCATGAGAAGATCAAATCCGATAAAAATAATTCTAATGAAATGAGTGACATTTTAGCGTGCCTTAGGCTAGCTTTATTGTTTTGTGAACAATGATTGTGAATTTATTGTTCAGAACATTGTGAATTTGAACATTGTGAACGTTGTGAAACATTGACATTGAACATTGAACATTGTGAATTTATTGTTCAGTGAACAATAAATACTTCATTCAATACCTTGACATTGTGGAAGGAAAAGGAGGACGGCGACAAAGACTTTGAGCATAATGCCCATAACGGGCGGCGGTGATAGAAGACGGGACAATGCTTCGCCTCGTGTCTGTAAATAATATTGTGAATAAAGCATAAACAATGTGGTAACCTGAAACGGAAGAAAGTTTCACTTCACTTCACACGACAAAAAAACGTAGATTAACTATTAGAGTGGAATAATTGTGGAACAGTTAGGAATGAAATACTTTACTTATATCGTCGAAGGTGAGAACGCGGCAGACATCTCGGCTACTATTATATATAACTGCGCAATACCATACCGGCTCACATTACGGGAGGAACCACACTTCACTTCAGCTAATAACGGCCAGAACAGTCTTGAGGGGAAAGACCGTCGAGAAGACCGGATCACCATTACTCTCTACTATAAGAGATGAAGCTTCCGTGATCAAAGAAAATGATTTTCAAATAAAATCTGCTTTACTTTTGTCAGATGGCAAAGCTATGAAAAAAGCGAAATAGTGAAATCACATTGAAATCTTGAACAACATTCTAGCTAGCTTTAGATTTTACCAAACCAAGCGGGGCATCAACGAAACGGGTGAAAGTGAATTGGTCACGGAGCGCGGAGGGGTCCTCTTTTCCTAGACATGAGTAATCGCGGGTAAGAGGCCTTGTGCTCGGAGGGACGGGCGGTCATTTACACAGTAAGAAGTCACTCCCCCAGTCTGACCCGCTTTCACTCTTCACCTCAGTTCCATACCGCCTGTTTCATGTCCTTATGAGGCGAGGGGCTGAGAAGGATAATTAGCCCCCCCCCCCTTCGTATAGTATACAGAGGCACTGCAGTTGGACTAGGAGGACCTGCGCGTGTGTGTGTGTGTGTGAAAGGGAAAGTATTATTGTTCGGGGGGTTCTGGAAATGATCGGAGTTCGCATCTCGAAGGTGAAACTAGGCGTGGAGGCCAGAAGATGGCTACCATCTATTTATGGTAAACTACAGTACCCTTGCAGACAGTGTTAGAGTGCATGATTTTCAGTTGAGATATAAGCTGTACTTTGATTGTGAGAAAATTATGCATCTTGAATCGAAAGTGAAAGTGCACAGCTTTACAGACGATGCGGAAACTATGAATTCGTTATCACTTTGTTATGTAAGTTCAATGACAATCCTGAATGTCTCTAGGTAGTTCAAAAGCTTGCTCTTTATTCCCACTAAAGGTCGTTCTGATAGCCTCCCTTTCCCTCGGTCGAAATACCAGCACTCCCACGAATTTGTTTATTCACGCTCTACGAAGTTTTCATATCAAGGGGTGTTGAGGAAAATCGTAGCTATATAAACGGCCGTCTGAAGAACGTGATTAGCTATTATCTTCAGTATATATATACATTTCACGAACATTGGTGATCCGCGTTTCCACAGTGTTCTGATAACAGTGCAAATGTTAAGCGAACGAGATGTCGAAAAATAACCCTGATTTCTGTAGGAACTCTCCCACGGAAAAAAACCGTATTCAAAGCATTCTGGCTCGTTCGCTTAACATTTAGAACACTGTGTTTCCGCAGTGGGCGCCGTCCGATTATCATTATTTGCTGTTGCATTGCTCACGCGCGCCAGCCATCTTTCCGAATATACTACGAATATACGAATGCTCAATATGCTCAATGAGTTTATTCGGAAAGATCGCTGGAACGCATATATTCTACTTGGTAGTAGATTAGAGTTTAAAAAACTTAATATTTTAAGATATACATCTTAATTTTTCTTTACACACTTTCGACCGTTCAGGTTCGCTAAACAAAACGCAACCCCTATTGTAGATGGTTCTACTGGACACTCTTTCCTATTATTACGGGAACATCCTCGAGCCGATACTGGCTCTTCTGTACATCTACGTGATCGTCGTCATCATGACAACACCCACGCTCCAAAGCCCGTTCTACCAACTGTTCGTGGCGACGTGTGAGTGTCCACATACTTATCGGCTTATTCCCTTATGAATGTTCTCTTGCAAATGTACTCTATTTTAAAATGTTTGCTATTTTCTATTGCTAAAACGGCTATTCCGCTTCCAGCAACATTCCCCATCATGAGAAGCTTACAATTAGCGAGATATGCCCTTACTGTTTGAGGAAATATCATAAGCACCTATGCACACTATTTGCAGCAATCGCCGGTGTGGGAACGGTTCTCTCCATGGTGGCCATGCGGGCCATCGTGGAGGTGTTCAATGCCAGCTCGGATTACGGTGAATATACATTCATTCACTCATACTGGCGAAACTTTGCCGTCATTAAACACAATCCTACTCCTTTGACTCAGTCATAGGAGTAAACTGAAGCGCTTCTCTTTTCCGAAGAAGAAGAAAGAGGGGGAGCGCAAGGGCCAGTGAACATTTTAAAAGGATCGTTCAGATATTATAATATGTTCTTGTTGAGCGTACGTGATCAATCTCCTGCTGTACACGGTGCACTTCTTCGCCTGGGCGCAAATCATCGGCACCGCGATATGCATCGTCAATCGCTTCACCTCCGTCTGGATGCCGACCAAGCAGGTCTAGCTTTTATTCACTTTTTCCCGGCTATACATTATTACGGCTATACACATTATTTTTGACATATTTCCGTTCCGAGTTTTCTGGATTCCCGCCGACTGAGACTGGATCACTACACTGCAAAATTACCCCGTCTTACAATGAACCGAAATAGCGCCGGACGGATGATTACATTATTGCATCGTTATTAGCACGGTCACATCGCCCGTTCTTGTTATTGTTCGTTGCTATCTTCGAAACTTCGTACGCTCTGCCTAACAATCAGAAGGTCTATTTCACTCTTTCCTTCCCTTGATCAGCACGCTGTTCCGTCTATGAGGAATGGAATTTATAACGGAGACAAACTTATGCTTTCTATAATGTAAGCTGATCCAAAGATTATCTAGTGTGACAGGAGAACCATTCGGCACCATTGTCTCCATTAATTGAGAGTAATCTGCATAGCGAGAGAGGGAAGGGCATAGAAGAGAAACTAATCGAATCCGTCAGTATTCCGTCAGGAATTTGAACAGATTCGGTTCCGAATGGAGCTCCTTTAACTGAACGAGACGTGGGAACACATAGGACGTACAATTATTCAGCTGATTTGCTTAAGATTTCGAGCCCTAGACCTCGTTATTATCTATAATACAAGGGCTTTCGTTGTGTAGCGTAAAGCGCTTTAGCAAATGTGCGAATACGTGCAGCAAACAGCAAAAACCTCGGAGCCATAGAGCTCGAGATCTAATCTAAATGATTTGCTCAGTAATACAAAGGATATAAAAGCACTTCCTCGACTATTCTAGGCGCAAAATTGTGCTTCCACAAAATGAAAATTGAAATTGCGTACCGGCATTCTTAGATAGCTAATCTTTCGTTTTGGGCTAGTTATTGAGTAGTGCCCCGATTCACCTATTTCGGAAATGCGTCGTTGAATTAAATTAAGTTCCAGATCTGGAGCCGACGTACGGTGGTCCTGACATGCGTCTCCAACTTCGGCATTCCGATGGTCCTCTTCGCTTTCCTACTCTTCACTCCGCCCTCGCTCTCCCTTACCACCGATTCCAACGGGCGACCCTTCTACCTGGGCCCGGATCCTGACTTCTTCTTTGTGGGTTACCGAATCTCGTTATTCTCTTGTGCTTTGGAATAGTTGGGCCATCATTCCATGCTTCTTTCCGAAAATACGAAGTAGATGCTATCTTTACTTCAATTCAGATAGCCAAGTGCCTGTCGGTGCTCGTCTGCTTCATCTTCATAACCGTAGGCGTTCCGCTGTCCACGCTGACCTTCTGGAGGATTCGGTCGATGGCACGCCACAATGTATTTAAATTGATTTCTGGCAAAAAAAACAAAAAAAAAACAACTTCTTACTAGCAAATCACTGCAAATTTTGTCCGTCTGTCTATGTGTGTTGCTAGATGTTGCACATTTTCGTCATCCTTAATATTTGCAGAAGCGCTATGGGCGATCGGAAAGCCTGCTTGTCTACTACACGGTCATCATAACAATTATGTATTGCGCACGCTCCGGACAGCAGGTTAGAGGGACCCCCCAAGATCCGAGAGCGGACGATCGCTTGTGAAATATTATTTCCTCGCAAAAATAAGGAATTGAATAATTCTTCAACCGGTGCATTTTTTTGCTCTCTGCCTGTCAAATTTAGCATTTTACTAACACAACCTGGATTGGGAAAAGCTAGTAAAAATCGTTTCCGATTTTCTGGCTCCACGCTATCTACACGCGCAATGCAGCGTCCATGCGCGTCGCCGCTGCCACGGTAAGAATCACGCAACTTTCGGCCTGTTTTATCATGTCGACTATTCTGAACACGTGAACCCTGCCTTTTGGCCAATTCAAATTCCTCATGGCGGCATCCTTTCCTTGATCAATCTGCAACCCCTTTTCCAATGCATTTCAATGGAGGCTTTATTAGAGGTTCACTAAAAGTGCTTTCTATAGTACGAGATGGCCGTGGCGCTAACGACCTTCACTCCGGCTGTCTTGCTACTAGCGATGTCGCCGTCCGTTCGTAATGCGGTAATGAGAAGGCGATCGAGGCTGGAGCAGGGAACGACGACTGGCATGTGGAAGACGCGCGAGTCCCTGCACTGACACCGCGAGAGACATTTCCTCCAAAAAATCATGTTGTAAATAAATTTCGTGCATAAATTATATTATATATTTATCATCATGCAAGCATGGAACGGCAACCAATTACAGGATATTGGAATTATATGGAATCTCTCCGGAGGGGGTAGAAAAGTACAGATAAAAAGAAAGAAGAGGACGAGGGGGGAAAGAGGGGGGGAAAGGCGAGCCCTTATAGCGTAGACGATCCTCGATTGAGTGTACTGCTGCAGCCGCGGGAGGGGGACGGCTTGTGAGTGAGTGCGTGGTGGGGTGCACGGATGAGCAGAGGGGGGGG